>CM062819.1:461777201-462377201 GCA_031772625.1 Pinus tabuliformis | reverse complement strand
ACATGCTGAATCAGGACTCTACTCCCCAAAGGCTGGCTATATCTTCTTGGTGAAGAATAAAGGATGGACTCCTCCTGTTTGGTGGTCAAAACCTTTGTTTAAGTTAAAGTGCCCAAAAAAATCTAGAATTTTTTTCTGGTGTGCCTTAAACCATAAAATCCCTTCCTGGGATGTTCTTCAAGCTCGATTTAAACAGGGACCAGGCAGATGCCCTTTGTGTTTCGCGGATGAAGAAACCATTGATCATCTTTTCTTGCTATGTCCGTTCACAAAACAGATTTGGATAGAGGCAGAAAGGCTCCTGAATGTAAAACTAAGATGGGAAGGGGTCGATTTAAATGCAACCTGGGAATACTGGTGGAATCATTTTCAGGGGAGGAACTTAAGGAATTTGCCCCCCATCATTTGTTGGGGTGTTTGGCTTGCAAGAAACCGTAGCATTTTCAGAGAAAAGTTATCTCCCGTGGCTGCAGTGGCCATTCAAAGCATCGCCATTCTTGACAGCATTCCCTTGGATGAGGAGCATAACAGTCAAAATCAGAGAACAGCACCAAATATCCGGGAAGGGATCCCGTGGGATTTTTTCAACGGTGCTGCTCAAAATAATATTACGGGTGCTGGGATATGCATTCACATTAATAATGCTCACACTCTCAAGGCTTCGGTTGGAATTGGAACGGGATCAAATAATTTTGCCGAACTCTCTGCCTTAAAACTTTTGCTCTGTTGGCTCATCCAAAAAAACATCCTCACCATTCAGATTTATGGAGACTCTTTGAATGTTATAAACTGGGTTATTGGGAAATTCAGATGTCAGAATTATATGTTGTTGCCCCTTTTAGAAGAAATCCAATCTTTAAAACAGCAGTTTAATGTTTTCTCCATTGAACATATATACAGGGAATTCAATGAGGTCGCAGATGGGCTTTCTAAGGCAGGTCTTCAACAAGATATGGGCTCGTGGAGAATAACTGAGCAGAACCAGGAACAGATCCGTGTGTCGGATCTCCCTCCATATGCATAGTTTTTCTTTTTGCTAGATGCTCTAGAGTTTTTTCTTTGCTTTTCATGGAAATCTGGTAGCACTAGTCTAAAAAACTCCTGTTTATTTTACTACTTTTCAAATACATTGATGCTCCAGTTTTGTTGAGCTGTTTGTGTTTATGATACTTGGGTATGGATCAGCTGGGTTGTTTTCCTCTTGAAAGGAGGCCCAGCTGGATCTGGGTCATTTTGGTTGCGGCTGTCTAGGCCGAGTTCTTGTGTTATTGTCTGGGCAGCATGATGTAGGTGTGCTGAGGATCCTCTCTAGAGGAGGCTGGCCTTTTATTAGGCAGACATTTCAGAATGTTAACTCATCTGCATGTAACTTTTTTATTTCTTATAAAAAAGTTCGTTTTTTTCTTTGGAAAAAAAAAAATGCATTAAAATTCCTCTTACTTAGAGCAATTAAGGATGAATGGATTGATCTTATTAATCTCCTAGGCAAAGGAGATGTTTCTTTATTATCATTTGAAGAGATTTGTGAAATATGTAAGCACATATCAAGAGGAAAAGCAAAATATGGTAGATCCCCTCAAGATTCAGTAAGTATGTCAGCATCAGTGTCGGTAAGTTGAGCTAAACTTGGAAATTTGCTTGATAATTTTATAGTAGATATTCTTGGTAATTTAAGTGAAATTTTTTATATTCTAAGAATGCAAAACAAGAAAAAAATTGAGAATGTTTCTTTGTCTATAATTTTCCCTAAATGTAGAAAGAAACATGCTTTGCTTGAATGTCCAATTGATAAGATTGAAATTTGTGTCATATGTGCAGAATCACATGCTACTAAGGAATGTCCATCATTACAATGGTTGAAGGTAGTTTACCAAAATGTTAATGGAGAAAATCAAGCACTAGAGCAGCTTTGTTATGTAGCTCCAAGAAGACCTTGGTAGCCTTCTCAAATCGGTATGATGCAAGATCCTAGTTCACAATTTCAAGGTTATGCACAACAATATCAATGTAATTGGAGCACATCCTTTCCTTGGAAACCTTGGCCATCTTAATCCTAACCTCAAAATAAATATTTGAAACAAGGTTGGTGAGGGCCTTATTGAATAAATCTGTCATATCCTCAATAATTTCTTCATTGTCCTCAATAACAATATCAATCTTAACCATACCATTCACCTCCACAAGAAACTCATTTTCAACCTCAGTTGACCTCAATTCAACCTTTATCATTACTACCTATGTAAGCACCCCAGAGACCCATTCCCACTCAACTACCTAAACAGCCATTTCCTATCCACAACAATAAAATAACTCATCCCAATTACAATTTTTAGGTACAAAATCTTCAAACTACCCCTCTTGATCTAAATGATATTCATATTATATCAATAAGAGTATCACAAAAAAGGATTCTCTAGCTATCACTAAAGAACAACATCTAGAAGAATAAGATTCAGGTGAGGTCCAAGAATCATGGAGGCCCATTGATGAAGAGAAGTTGTTGGAACCTGAGATTGTGGAGTTTCGTGCGTGCCTATCACCAGATTCTATGAACAAGAATCACATCTATGAAGACTTGCATGGAATGATAGCAAGAAGCTAAGAAAGACAATATTACATTGAATCTTGGTTCAAGACAATCATTAGATCCCAGTTCTCAATCCTTCAATATTTTCTAACATCATCTCAATCAAGGAAACTGGTCTCTCATTTACTAATATATATCCAAATGTATCTTTCGAGCTTGCATATGAATCTATTTTTCATCATGTTATGCACATGGTTCCACTGGAAGTATTTCAATACTTGAAAGATATTTTCTTTTTCCAAGTAGAGTAGGATAGAATTTTAATAATAGGATATATATATATATATATATATATATATATATATATATATATATATATATATATATATATATATATATATTACAAAAATTATAAAGAGAAGAGAAGAAAAAAAAAAGTCTTGTTGTGAAAACTAGTTTATTAGCGCAATTGGACATGAACTTTGTTGAAAATCAGACAAATGATGAGAAAAGTTCTGAACAAGTTATGTGATTTCATGTTGGTTTCAATATTTGATTATGGTTCTTCAAATTATTTTAGCTTCTATGCTTGATTTGGCTGATGTGGGATTCCTTAAGGCCCATCTTCCAACATATCTTGTCCCATTGACTTCAACACTTTATATGGGACCAAGATTAGAGATTATTTTAAGTGCCTTGGAGCTTGCATACATCAGTGACAAGCCTCTTCTCTAACAACAATGAGAAGACAACAATGTATCTTGATTGTTAGATATTGTTGGTGACTCAACTTCAACACATTTATTCGTACTTGTCAAGATGCACTCTTGTACCTTCACACCCATTTAAATTATTGGTGAGTTGTCTTGGATTAGTTAACCATTGGCATTAATGGTCGGTAATCCAATGAATTATTTCTATGTTCAACTTCAACTAAATCCATTGACATCGATTAAATTGTACTAATCGGGGTTATATGTGAAGATTATTTGGTGTATGATATCAACAACATCTTAAAGAAGTGTTCCAATAAATCAAGGTTTAGTTCCTAGTTCTAGTAATGAGGCACAAAGGCTCCAATTTCATATTTCATCCTTTATTCATACAACCATGCGAAACAAAAAACCATATCAGAGTGTTTCAATTCACATTCCATGATCAACAATAACAACCAATATCTCACAAATGCATAGCCTATGGTGAAGGTATGTTGTTTTTTCATCTTTAATCATTAATTTCTTGAATGTTAGAAGACATGTATTTGGAAAATTTCCCATATGAATTTTTTTTTTCCCATTTTTCAAAGATATAAATCACCTTTAGTTGCCAGGCGGGGGGGGGGTTATTCATTACCAATTTCAATTCCATAACCTCATATATTATCGACCAACATGTTTCTCCCAGTTGAATGTTGTTGCTCTTCAATTCAAAGATGAATATGTTTTGGAATTATTTAGATTATGAGAAAAGAGCAATTGATATGTATATAAATGGGTCATCATTTTGAATGTATTTTTAAGTATTATCTATTTCAGAAAGAAGACAAGTAAAACAAAAGTGTTCCTACACAAGAACCAGCACTTGCAATACTTGTGGTTGTCACACAAGAGCCAGCCACAAGAGCTACAACTTAGATATATTTGAAAGAAGGCTCCACAATAGCAAGCTCTAGACCAAAAGAAGGAATTGAAGAAGACTTTCCAAAAGATGTAAATCTTTGAAAAGTATCTCAAACCACAAAATGACTTGTTTTATCATATTTCACTCCAAAAGTCTACCAAAAATGAGATGAATTTAGTTCATGAGAATTAATGCAAGGTTGCATGAGGACATGCAACATATTCAGTTGGGGGGGAATTTTGGGTCTTCAAAATGTCAGCTCTTTCATCATCTTTTCATTCACTTTTGACCATATTCTACTATATTATAACCTTACACTAAGACCATTTTCATGATCATATATGGATTTATCATTATTATTTTCCAAAGCATTATTTTAGTATTTTGAGTGAATTTATGGTTCTATATTAGAAAAATCACATGTATTCAATTATATATAAAAGTTGGATGAGTTTTGCGATGTGTGTAGGCATATTTGAAGATTCCAGCAAAGTCATATTTGGAATCTAAGTCTCAAATTCGAATTTTCTCTTCAAACTCTTGAATATTTGAGGAATATTTGAGATAATCATTCAAGCACATTTGATGGAAAAAATCATGAAAGCTTTGATGAGATTTCTTATCAAATAATTTAGAAGTTTGTGAAAGGATATGTAGAGATGTTACTTGCTAGATGTTAACACATGGTAGTAACCGCATGAGATATTTGTGGATCTAGGAGAGATTTTTTGATCTACATTTATTAATTAGTTATATTATTTTTTGTATAAATATGAGTGCTTTCTCCATTAAAAAGGAGGAACTCTTGGAGAAAAATTCCAAACTATGATGGAGTAAAATACATTTGATAAGTTCTTGTGCTATTTCTTTTAGAATTTTATATTCTTATTTTGTTGTAAGATATAGATTCATAATTTATGTAGTTTCATAATATATGTTTTTTATATTGGTTTTCTTATGTTTTATTTTATTTTCTTTTGCAGATCAATAGTAACACTTTGTTTAATGGTGAAATTGTGAGCTTTCAACACTTTAATGGTGATTTAGATTAACAACAATTTTCAAGCAACCAACTTTTGATGCAATTTCTAGCCAAAATAAGACAGATATTGAAAAAACTAAAACATGGGTTTTATACAGAATGAGCCAATTTAGTTGCACTATTTCTTCAAAACAATGCATGGTTTTGGATATACTCGAGGATATTCAAAATGTAATTTCTTATATTTCGTGTTGTTGCAAGTAAACATATCAATAGAGAAAATAATTTGAACTGTCCATCAAATTATGAAAGAGATCACTCATTTTAAACCTAAATCAATCGATTTTTTTAAGTCATTACAATTCTCTAACAATTCTCTAATCCTTTTAATTAAGAAATAATTTACATTTTAATTATCACTTAGGATTTGATTTATTTATTTGTTTTAGATGTTCTATTTTCAAGTTTCTAACTTTCACTTCATTCTTTTCCAGATTGCAATCAAGCGCTTGAGAAATATAAAAATACACACGCACACATATATATATTCTAAAACATTCCCATTTGTGATTAGATTTGCTTTCTTTCATAACAATAGATTTCAAATGTTTTCTATATTAAATTTAAAAACTTCCATAGATTAAATTTACTCGCTTTTATAGATTATAAATTGTCATGCTTTCATAGATTAAGTTCACATACTTTCCTAGATTAATAATTCATTTCAAGTCATTTAATTTGTTTCTATAGAGTAGAAATTTATTCCATTTCAATTTATTTATATTATAGTTGAAAGTTAAACTTAGCATATACTGTGTTGTATACTTCACCTATTTATAATCCTAGATTGATAATGTAATTTAAAGCACAATTAAATTACCCAACATGTATCAATGGAAGCCATCGATGAAAAGGAGATTGTGAATCTACCCTCTTCAAAGAACAGAGCAATCCATCCTTTCACCTTTTGACTAAATTGAGAACTTATCCAACATGCCACAATGGGTCCCCCTTGTTCTTCTCCCATGAATACTAATATTAGTTCATTGAATCCAGACTTCTTCCAGAACATAGTCTTGTTTTGGCACAAGAAATCATTTGCTTATTGCTAGAAGTTCCACATCAAAATCATATATCTCTCATGAGACATTGTTGTTGATTCTCACCTCGGGGTAGTATCACACAACTCCCATAGAGAAATAAAAATGTCGTGAGAAGGCCAAAAAATGTACCCATATATGCAAATTAGTATTTTAATAGCTTGAATCAAACAACAATCAGTTTTACTTTTACTATAACTAAACCTTATCCAAGAGTGGCCAACTTGCTTTATTTCAGTCCCTATTGAGACATCCCTTATAGATAAATGGATTACATGAAATGGAGTCAAAATTTGAATGATTTTCTGAATGTTGTATCATGTTACCAACCTGGTAGCCATAATATCCCCTTCCCAAAACTCAAATATGGAGTTGCACAATTTAGTTATGAGTTATACCATTAGGACTGATATGGAGATTTTAAAATTGCATCTTCATAAGCATTGGTGGCCACTCAAATAAATATTAAGCTTTTGAAACGATTCCCAATATGCATTACTTGAATGACTCCAGACTTGAAACCCCATGAGAAGAACAACGTTGTCAAATCCACTGATTTGAACCAAAAAGATCACCAGATCATTCAAATATTCCTCATCATTCTACCTCCAACATTATAGTATGACAAATCATTTGAGTCTCCATTAAACAACTGGTTAATCTTCTCATCATACCCACACACATGTATTGCAACAAAATCCACTAGGGCATTTCCAATATTCCACAGGAGACATGGTTCATTTCCTGAAATTAATAAACTCTCAGATTCCTCCAGAAATATTTCAGAAGAAAGTATTTGCAAAGAATTTCGATAAATCATAACCAAAATTACATCACAGTTATTTTCATTGGAGGGATTGTATGCCTTCCCTCTTTGCAGAACATTCATTCAAAACCTAAAAAGTCGCCCAATTACCGAAAATTCTTTTCTGGTCACCATCTTCCTGCTCCTCCAATGGATAGAAACAAATGCATTTTTTTATGGAGAATCATCAAAAAGTGCATTCCAAGCATCAACATGAATATATGTTGAGCCATGAATATCCAACTCACTCATTTCATTGTATCCTGGCACTTCCACAACACAATAGTATAATAAAGACCAACTCAAGACAATCACGACTTTCTCCTCCTTATCACTAGCAAGTTGCTCCCAAACTAGTTCCCCCAACCTCTGAATCAGTGTACTCAATACTTACTTTGGAAAATATAGTATTAAAAGGAAATCCATAGCTACAAAATCTATAACCATCCTTTAATTTGTAGTTTGTGGATAATTTTTTCTAAATAAGAAACTCAAATTTTGTTATACACGAGAAAATGGACTCAAAATATGTGTGGTTTTAGTCACAAATATGAAATCCTCACTGCTTTGCATAACTATTATAACATCACTTGGAATTAATATTGCATTATTGGTACCTGAAATAAGTAGGAATGGAGGAAAAAAGAAATTGTTGGGTACCTACTTCTTCTCTGTGATCTTGCATTTGGCAAAAGCAAATTGTAAAACCACTGACACTTCCCCAACAATTTTCTCCATTATGTATATAGTTTTTCCATGAAATACAATTGCATTTCTAGTTCTACTTCTGTGGTGATGATCCCAACGTCCTCCATGTGGTTGCCTAACTTTCTAACTATCGCCTTCCTTACAATTCCAACAATTGTCTATTTAAAAAAATTGTATGTTAGCAAGCATGTCGGTAATTTGAATTAGATACATAATATATGTTAGTAAGAAAAGGAAAAACACAATTTATTTTGGACTGGGAAAAATATACGTATTTGAAAAAAAAAAGGATTGACGTGAATTTAGTAACCTTACATTCTGCAAGGGGACACACAACAGTTATATTTGATGCTACATAAACACTCCATCATACAATTAAACTAGCCACTACACCAAATTGATCCACTTAACAATCAAAATCATCAAGTGTTATTACTACCGAAGAGAAGAAAGATGCCATTACATTAACCTAGGGACTTTCACCCAAAGCTTTCTACCAGGTTAGGAAAGCTTTAAATCCATATCATTCCTCATGAGGCAAAATCATGGTTATGACACAACCAAAGAAGAATAAAATGTGCAATACATGTTGGGCAGAAAATGGAAGTTGATAATTATAATAATAGAGGGAAAACAAGGGTATCAGAAAGAAAGAACATGGTGTACACAGTAAATTTGTTAGTAGAAAGAAATAAGGAATTGCGCATAAGTAACAAAATTTGAGTATATTAGCCCTAAGGGTTAGCTCAATTGGTCGAGTTCTTATAGCTAAAGAACCACACTAATTGGAGGTCATGGGTCAATTATCCTCAACATCCTTGAGGTTAGGCTATACTAATAAGTCGGCAGGATGTGGTCCCTTCGGATGTATATCCCCAAATATTTCCTCAACATAAAAAAAAGTTCAGTATAGCTGTCTCATTGCAAGGTCACTGGCTCACTTATTGGTGATAGGTATTGTTTGAATGGAATGGAGGTTGAGAAAGGAGAAATGTTGGAAACATTGAGTTTTGGTGCTAACAGAGCGTATATATCTGCAAGAGATAACATAGAGCATGGTAGCCATATTTCTTCTATTGCAGCTGGAAGATATCTAAGTAATATGAATTACTATGTTTTAGGATTTGGAGGTTCCCGTGGGAGCTCCACTAGCTCGAATTGCAATATATACAAAACATGCTAGGAATCTGGATGTTATGATTCAGACATATTGGTATCACTTGATGATACCATCAAAGATGGAGTGAAGTATCTCATTTCACTAGTAATGCTTTTATTTTTAAAGTTCTTTTTTAATGCACGAAGAGAATGTGAATGCTCCACTATATAAGAATAAAAGTTTTGGCATGAAGATTCAATAACATTGATTTTAATTCAAGGTGAAATTAATGCTCCATTTTGTCCTCCATTGCTTTAATATTCATAATTAAACTTATCTTAGCAGTGAAAAAGGAAAATTATACAATAATGATTTGTTATTAACACACCACATGCATTATTATATTTCCAACTTACTACTTTTCTTAACAAAGTTTCAGATGAATTTGAGCACATACTTGTCTCACAGGAAATGCCTCATCTTTGCAAAACATAAACATAGTTATCCTCTTATTTGAATGGATGTTACTAATTCCTTAAAAATGAGTATTCCAATACTTGTATAATGGTAGGGAGTTTTTCCTTACCAATATATGCATCTTTCATGGAAAAAGTTTTCTTTTTTTTTTAAGTTCTGGGTGATATTTATAATTTTTCTACAAATTTTATTTTAGTATTATATGTTTTCATGGTATCTAAGTCTTGACATGTTGGACTCAAACCCTAATCAAGTAATTCATATGAAAATGTTTTTAGAATTGTGTACTTGGGATGATCTTAGAGCCCTATAATCTTTAAGGTGTCATGATGTGCAGGTCCTTTATGGCATGAAATGCCACAAGTTCCCTTAGATGAACCAAGATTGCAATTCCACACATTTCTTTTACTCTTCAATAAAATTTTTTAGTCAATTATTAGAAAAGTTAACTCAATCTTAAGATTGACTACCTTTAACATCTTTACTTGTGTGACCAAGTGGACATGAGGTGGACTGAAAAAATCATACAATAACTTATTGCCTTTGGAATGGTACAATATATTAATTTTGCAAGAAATTTGTCAAATTATTTTATCATGCTTACTATTGGTAGCAACAGGAAGTGGTATTCCACTCGATTTATTTACTAGACATATTGCAGTTTGGAAGATTTTTGCACGATATTTTAGTTTTTGATTTTCTGACTTGAGCTTTTTTTACTGTTTAGTTTCCAGGCATAGAAAATAGTCCCTATCTTGGATTCTTAAGCACTTCCTTATAGGATAGAGAAACATTCATATCACATTCCAACAATGCAAGATTTGCTAAAGGATATAGTGACCTAAAATTGGCCCAAATATGTGAAACTATTGCTAGAGATGAGAATTCATAATGGTAGAAAGGCATACATGGCTATTGATCCTTTGCAAATAAGTCTTGAATATGTTGTGAATAATTCAAGTATTCATAACTCAATATATTTAGAGAATCTAATTGTGGATGCATAAAATCATCTAATGATTCTAGCAACTTAAGAGAAGGCTTCCCTACTCCTATTTACTGAAAAATAGATACATTACATTATTGGGCTCATGTATTTGAAGAGGATTCAAGAGTTTCTTCTTTACATTTATCCAATGGAAAATCTTCACAAGTATAAGACAATATGTAAATTCCATGTTAATAGAATTAATTTAGACGCCTCCATATTAGCATCTAATTAGCCTTTTCATAACACAAAAAGCGATAGTTGTTTCACTAGCATTTGTTTTTTAAATGTCGTGTTTGATCACTATTGTGGTCTATCCACCATTATGTTATATTCACAATTGTAATATTGTTCATCATTACTAAATGTGACTTGTTCACTGTTTAGAGTATGCAGATTATTTTCATATGGCACTTAGTGACTATCTAGTCAGTGTTGTTAATTTTCTTCGACATCTAATTGTTCTTTTTGTAACACAAAACACAAAAAAAAATGGTAGTAGATATAGTATTGGAAAGGTAGTAGAGATCTATTGGCAAAATCACTTCTCTATGAGAAATTTAAGGCACATATAAGCCATCTAAACATTGTCAAAAATTTAGTCATGGATAATGACTCAATGGGGTTGTTGTAGTATAATCAATAAAAATAAAGTATTTGTAGTAGAAGATATTTGGAGGCATTATAATTGTTCAATAAAACATAACAAATAAATTACAAGTACACTAATGATGGTTTCTTCTTTTCTAGAACATTCAAGTTATTAAGATGTCTTCACTCATTATTCACACACTCAATGAATATATTAGTTGGTTCGAGGGTTTTAGCTAAACATTGAAAGATTCCTTGAAGATAACATAATGAATCTTAGTCACTTATTAGTTAGGCTACCATGCATCAATTTTCTATTTTAACATTGAAATATTCCTTGAATATAACATAAGGAATATTAGTCACTTTTTAGTTAGGCTATCGTGCATCAACTTTCTATCTTCAACTATTAGATTTCAATGTCTGGTCGCAAGGATAACACATGAACTTTTTCTTTATATTTAAGTATTTTTGCCATATATTTTAAACCACCTTTGGCTTGTGGTGGTTATTGATATGATGTTAATGGGATATCCATATAATGGGTAGGGACTTATGGTTGATTACCTCTAGTTCCATATTTCATTAATACCATCATCTTCTTCATTTATGATGGAAATTTTAACTTCATAGGATAAACCACCTTTGGTTTGTGATGGTTATTGATATTATGTTAATGGGATATCCCTACAATGGGTAGGGATTTATGGTTGATTACCTCTAGTGACATATTTGATTAATACCATCGTCTTCTTTTATGATGAAAATTTTAACATCATAGAATAGAGAAAATGTACTTAGCTTTAACTTGATAGCCACCAAGAGTATATATATATATATATATATATATATATATATATATATGATTCTTGAATTTTTTATAAGCTTAGGACATAGATGTAAATAAGGACCATTATGACAATAAGGTTGTAAGAATTTACATTTTAGAATTCACTTTTTAAGGTTGAAGATGAACAACTTAACTAAAAAAACTTTCAACAATAAAAATAATAAAAATCATCACTTAAAATATACAAATAAAATAATAAGTTTAATTACATTTTTTTATTAAAAAATAATAATAGAAAATATTCTTTTGAATATACATGCAATATTTATAAAGATCAATCTTTAGTCCTTACATATCAAGCATTTTAAGTCTTAATCTAACAAGCCTCGAGAAAGATCAAATCTCTTGAGATCCAAAATTTACATTTAAAAACATAAATTTAACATATCAAATATTATTTCATTGATTATGGAAATCAATTTACATTTTTTTCTATTTAAAAATCTTATCGACATGTCTTTACACCTTTTGAAACCATTATTACTTTATAATTCACTACAAAAAAAATACAAAATAATAACCATAAATTGCATTAAAGATAAAAAGAAACACTAAATAATTCTTTGCAGGAGCCTCTTCTTTTGGCACATAAGAAGAGTATTATGAATCACTCATACACTACTCCAAATAGATCGTTGATCATTGGAAATATCAATATAACTTAATTCATAATAATAATATCATAATATTGATTAATATTTTATATAAATAATAATATTTAATTTTACATAAATATAAAAACTTAGCCATGAAACAATTATAGAGTATCATCTAGAGTATTTATTTTTTAATGAAAATTTGAACTTGATGGTTATAACGATATTCCATCTCACTTATTAAACCAAAGTTTAAGAAATCATGTAAATAATTCTTATCAAAGTAATTTAAACTCCATTATATCAATATGCACATTTATCAAGTTCTTTAAAAACAATAAAAATAAAAAATGAGTATCTAGTAAGAATTAATTATATATATATATATATATATATATATATTAAAATACATCTAATAAGATTTTTAATTATGGGATTCACTTTATTGATAATTATGATTAACGTTCATTAAGGCCAATATAGTTTATTGGACCTTAAGAGAGAAGTGGTTAATTGAGATTATTTAAGATTTTATTTTTGTGATAAAAAAGGAGGGAATGAAGCATTCTGAGGTCGCTCTAGTTATCCAGACTTATCCTAACTGAACAAGTCAAGGAGGTTGGTAGTGGGGAAAATTTTATGGAAATTAGAATGGATGTGAGTAAGGGCCGGACAATCCAAGAGAAATTTATTTTTATCTTCGACTCTCTTAGAATCTCATAGGAGGCATATTATTTCATCCCAAGGAATCCTGGGAATAGACCAATGCCGAGTTCACTCCGAAGCTCATGAGAATTAGTTCTAATCCTTGTAATATTCCTTCGCTTATTAGCGTTGGTTAATACATAAAGATAATTATGGTTAGCAACCATGGGGTTGATTACCTCCTTATCGTATCTTAGCTTTCTTTCCTCCTCTAACTCCTTATCACTCCACAACTTATCCTTAAATTTGGAAGTAATTATGTTCTTAATATTATCCTTATTCCCCAAGAGGATGTTTTTAATGATGTTTTTAATATTGTACTATGAAGATATTTTTAATTTGTAAATAAGTTTTTTTTATAGCACCATGAACCAATACCATGGATTATTAATACCACATGCCCAAAATAACATAACTCAATTATAGTCAAAATACTCTTATATATTTTTGATTTTAATAGTATTTTATGACATACCTCGAAGGGGTTGACTAAGCAGACAACCTTGGCAATAGTGGGTGTCAAAAGGAATGAAGCTTAAAATTAATAAAGAATGTGGCAAGGGCTTAGGTGGTGGCCAAGCTAGGTAGAGGAAGCAAGATAGAGCAATCAAGAAGGTTAAGGCAGCTTATAAAATTTGGAAGGCTGGTGTTCTCTACGTCATTTCGCATTGTGGTATGGGAGGGTAGGTAAACGAGGTTACCTTGGCTAAGTGTGCACAGGATCCTTCCATGTACATATATTATGGTCTTCATGGTGTGACTATGCTTTGGTATGACAAAAGGGAGTATGAGTTCAAGTCACTAGTGGTTGCGGTGAAGAGTTGGATGGTGCGGGATCCATGTACTTTTCACAGGGGTTGCTTGTGGCCCAGGAAACTGTGTAGAGGGTTGGATATGTCTCGAACAATATGGAATCCTCTTCTAGTCTTGGTCACACATTTTCAACAAGGGGCGAAATTTGGGTCTTGCAAGCAAAGGGTGGCAGCATTGTGTTCCATTATAGGAACAAAGGGGGAGTCACTTGTTGCTTTGATAGGGAGCTTGGTGGTGTAGTTCTTTATGACGAGGTCTCTCTACATAAGAGTGCCACTTTCGGGTTTTTTTGTGGTCCTCTTTGATGGTAGGGCGAGTCAATTGGGCAACTACCAAAAGAGCGGGTCATTACGCCTCTGTGTAGAAGTCAGAAATTAGTTTTTTTGTTGTGCACCTTGGTGGAGGATTTTGGGTTTCTTAAGTCTCTTCAGTGATGTGTTGCTACAAAAAAATGAATCTATAGAGGGGCCATTCTCGGCAGGGAGTTATCCTGAAAGGCATACATGGCAAGTGAACCAATCCAGCATTGCGATAGGACGAGTCAGTGAGCAGCACCGAAGATGAGGAAAAGGTTGCAATCCTACAATCTTCTGGGAGGTTGGTGCAAGTGCCCTTGCTTGTCACAATTGTAGAAAAACTACATATTATTATAGACATAATGGATGTCCTCCATGAGTAGATATACAAAGACTAAAATGAGATTGTTGCCTACATTAATGATATTCAGTTCACCCAAGGAAAAATCCTTTACAATCTTGCCTCTGTGCATGGGAGGTAGCGTCAAACGAGTGAAAGGTTAGACAAAAGTGAATTGTAGTTGGCTGACATTTATTTCCATGTTCATTAAGGCCCGAGCCACCTTGTGGACCAAGGTGTGATTGGTGCACCACATACTCTTATGTAAATGCTCTCTACAAGTTGCTTTCTAGTTTTGCTGGTGTTCTTGGTGGTAATTCCTTTTTGTATATGTAAGCCTTGTAGCTATTATTAGTACATTTTAAGTTTCCACATCGCTCTCCTTGCTAACAAATCCAGTCATAGTGAAGTTGGGAGAGCGAAGACAAATCAACATGTTTAATGTAATACTTTTTTTAGGAATTAATGAAATTTTGTTGATGGACAAAAAAATAGTATTTTATAACATTTTTTTAATTATAGATTTATCTATTTTAGAATAGGAATTTTAAAATTTTAATTTAATTAAAAATAATTATTAGGTGGATGGATGAGATTTAACATACATAGAATATTCTAGAATATTTTCAATAGTAGTCACAAATCAAAGCTTGAAATTTATATAAAATTAGTTATGCCCTTTATTCTCTTTTAATTAAATTAATTAAAAAAACTATCAAATGATAACAAGTGCCATATGAACTGAAATGCAATGATTTATCATGTTTTGGCCATGTGGTATTGATAAGTTATGGCATTGGCTCATAGTATTATGACAAAGCCTATTTATTTACATGTTAAAAATCTTCATGGGAAAGTGGGGGTGAATCTCCATAATTACGAATCTTATATATATATATAATACCCATGGTGGGTGCTCTTACAAGCCAAACATGATGACTATAATGTGTGGGTATAGTTTAGTTGGTCACTTGGCCTTTCAAGTGCCTCCTCTCGAGTACGTGTACAACTTGATAAATTCCCACTCGAAGATCGTATTTATAAATATGGTGCAGTGGTACGCTCGCTCTACCTCATGCTAGAGGAAAATGGTGGCATTCAATTATTATTGGGGTAGGCTCCTTGAACCAATGGGAGAGGAAAATGTCATTGTAAGGCGACTCCCATCTTTAGATATGTTTTTTTTTTCCTTTGAACAATATTTCTTACCCCTTTGAGCCTTTGGCGATGCCTTCCTTTTTCACCATGCCAATCATCATCATCGTTGCCATAAATACTTCAGCTATTCTGTCTTTGGGTGTAATATGGTTTTTTCAAAGGTGGTGATTATATGCATTTCTCCACCTCCTGCTTCATCCTCATCATCCTCCAATGTTTTCTTAGTTATTATGGGGATCAAGTTTACTGGAATGGCTCACCTTTATGGTTCAGTTTCTCCAAGTGTACTCTATCTTCTTTCTTTCTACCAAATGTCATAACAAATTTCATGGAATTATGTTCAATTTTTCTTGTTGAAGAAACAAAAGTATTCCATCTCTTGTGGGTGGAAGTCTCCAATTGGGGCATGGTGGAAATTTCAATTGCAAGTTTTCAAAGGTTCTCGCTCAATTTTTTGTTCAGGCTCAGAGTAGCAATAGGCACGAGCATGCCTTGTATAGTTCTTTGTGGCTTCAAAACCAAGTTTCGGATTAACTGCAGTTACACGGTCAATGGGTCAATGGGGAATGGATTCAAAGTTCATGGCTCGTGGAAGGATGGATTTCATGTCAACCATTTCAGTGCCCTATTGCACGTCAATTCACTTCCACATGAGGGCTATGTTCCACTAGTCCACCCGATGGTGCAACTCTCAGTTAAGTTCAGTTCAGTGAAAGCTCCCTCGCTTTTCATGGTCTATGATTGCTCTCTGCTTCAGTGTGTGGCCTTCTATATACATCTATGTTTATAGTCATTTGACACAATATGCACTTTTCGTAAATATATATTTTTTGTCTGATAAACTGGTAAAGCGAGGTCTTAGCATCCTTAAAATCATAAACTTGTGCTATTGGTCCAGTTTCCCATCGGACATAACAATAGAATAAAGAACTCTTCTTTGCAATGCTTCCACTGATTAATGAAATGTCAAACTTTCAACAACAACAACAAAATTATTTTCTATAATTAATAAAAATAATAATTTAAAATAAACTATAATTGAGTTAATTTTATGATTTTTTTAATTTTAACAATGTATGATGTATCATAAAGTGGTTATTTTGATATTTATCATGGATTGACGAGTTTATCAATCATTTGATTTATACCGTTGTATTAGTTAAAGTAAAAAACCAAAAAAAATAACCATCTTTGAGATCAATCTCAACTTTCTATTGTAGCTAATACAAAAAATATTCAATAGAAATTAAATATTTATCATTCATTAATTAATTATTCGATAATTAAAAATTATAAAATCCCTAAATTAAAACAAGGGTTACATAGTAGCTAGTACCTGTCGCTTAGCTTAAATAAAGCTTAATTAAATAAAAAACCAACAAACACAAAAATTTTAGCACATAAATAAAACAACTAATAAAATATTGTATTGTTAAATGCCACCACCAAAAATTAAGAAATATGATTAATTAATATTGTTTATATTAACATACATATATGTGTGTGTATTTTTTATTAATATATATATAATTGTTTATAACCAGCCTAGATCCATCTTAACATCTGATCTATCAAGCGTCAAGAGGGATGAATTCTCTTGAGGTGAAAACTTATTTTTTGAGTGCAAAACTTGAGGAAGGGTTTGCACGTCGAGAGATTTGATCCCTCTCGATGCTTGATAGATCTAGTGTTAAGATGGATCTAGGTTGGTTTCAGTCAAAATTTGTTGAACATCTAATTATCTTGATCATTTTAAATATGCTAAGTATGTCTAAGATTAATTTTGTCAATTTAATTTAAAATTTGCTTAGTTACCTCAGTTTTTTGAGGTGAGAGAGATTTTTTGTAACTTGAATGATGAGAAATGAGGAAATACAATTTCTGAGTGAAAAGTGTCAATGTAACAATTTTTATTGATATAAAATGTGAATAATAAGAATATAATCAATTACAAACAATCTTCATTCAAATCAATCTGAAACTATTGTCTTCTAATGTTCCTATTGTCACACCTATTAGTTTTTCCATTTTCTCATATCGATCATATGAACGAGTAATTGGAATCATAGACCATTAAAATATTTAACTTGAGCTACTGTAGTAAACAACATACCTTGTCTCTATTGCTCTCCAATATCAATAGTAGTTTTCTCCAAAGTCAATCATTGTGACTTATGGAGTGTTAAACCCAAAATAATTTTCAATGGTAGTTATTTTCTATTACCGTGTTTGAATGAAAAGTAATTAACAATGTTGAATGATAGAAAATGGGAATAATAAGAATGTAGTCACTTATAAATAGTTTATAGTTTCAAGAAGCAAACATTTTGGGTAAGAAAACATTTTATTTAGGATGAAACTTCAAGTATTTTATTTATGGTTGAATTACAGTAACACATAATTCAATGCACATCATGAATCATTTTTATGTGCTTACACTAAGAGAGAGTGTGTATTTTTTGGGGGTGAGAAGGAGGGACAAGGGGAGATAGAGATATAGATGGGGGGAGGGGCGTGAAAAGGGAAGAAGAGAGAGGCAAAGGTAGGGAGGAAGGAAGAGATATAGATATGGAGAAAGAAATGTTAGACAGAGAGAGAGAGAGAGAGAGAGAGAGAGAGAGAGAGAGGGAAGAGAGAGAGGGGGAGAGGAAAGGGAGGGAGGAAGAGTGAGATAGATATATATGGGGAGAGACTATGTATGTTTAGGGGGTGAGATAGAGAGATAGAGAAGGAGAGACAATGGGAGATAGAGATATAGATGGAGGAGGCAGAGATGTGATTACACTGAAATAAATGCACACTATTAATCTAATTAATTTGAAATTAATGTACATCATACATTTATTTGCATCAAATTGGAAATCAACATCTACACTAAAATAAATGCATCGAGTGCAAACAATAAAATAGGATTAAAATCAACATCTATATTGAAACTAATGAATCTAGTGCAAGCAATCAAATGGGATTAGAAATCAATATCTAGCAACATCTACACTAAAATCAATGCATCTAGTGCAAACAATCAAATAGGATTAGAAATCAACATCTATAATGAAATCAATGCATCTAGTGCAAGCAATCAAATAGGATTAGAAATCAATATCTACACTGAAACCAATGCATCTAATGCAAGTAATCAAATATGAGTAGAAATCAACATCTATGCTAAAATCAATGCATCTAGTGTAACGTATTAAATAGGATTCAAAATCGACATCTAAACTAAAATCAATGCATCTAGTGCAAGCGATCAAATAGGATTAGAAATCAGTATCTACACTGAAACCAATTTATCCTATGCAAGCAATCAAATAGGAGTAGAAATCAACATAGACACTGAAATCAACGCATCTAATGTAAAGTATTAAATAGGATTATAAATCGACATCTACACTGAAATCAATGCATATATTTCATGTGATCAAATAGGATTAGAAATCAACAACTACATTGAAATCAATACATCTATTTCAGTGAAAATCCAAAATATTCATGACTTTGTATCTCTCTCTCTCTCTCTCCATCTATATTTCTATCTCCCATCTATCTCTCGTCCTCCCTCCCTCTCTTTTCCTCTCTCTTCTACCCTCTCCCCCACCCCATCTATATCTCTATGTCCCCTTGTCTCTCCTTCTCACCCCCAAAACATACACAATATCTCTCCATATCTATCTCTCTCTCTCACTCTCTCTCCCCCTCTCTTCATCCCTCAGTGACTCTCCATCTCTCCCTTGTCACTCCCTCTCCACCATTCTCTCTCTATGTTTTTCTTCCCCTTCAAACTCCATCTCTCTCTCCCCCCCTCTCACTCTCCTCTCTCTCAATTCCCTCATATCTCTCCCCTTCTCTCCCACCTCCCCCCATCTCTTCCCCCATCATACACACTCTCTCTCTCCACCCTCCAACTCTATCACTATCTCCCTCCCTCTCTCCTTCTCTCTCTCTCCCCCTCTCTCCCCCCACCACATATATGTCTCCATGTCTCTCCCATCCCCTTCTTTCCCTATCTTTATCCTCTGCTTCTCTCTCTCTTCCCTCGTCTCCTCTCTCCCTTGTCACTCTGTCTCTCTCTCCAGCTCTATCTCTCAATGTATTTATTCTTCACTCCCTCTCTTTCCCCCTCCAAATCCATCTCTCTCCCTCCCTCTCTGCCCCTACTCTCTCTCTTCCTTTCTCTCTGTCATTGTCTCTCCCACCTCTATGTCTCTCTCCCCCACTGTATTGCCCCTTCCATCTCACTCTCTTTCATAAATATGATCCAATTGTATTGTGTTTAAGAAAGTATCTAAATTATAAAAAAACATAATTGGTTGTAAAATATTAAACCTATATTTTGGATCAATCATGTTAAAGAAAATACAATAATAAAAAACTTAAAAGAATCATGCACTATCTTTCATCTATCATTTTTAATCACTTTTCTTCCTCACTTTTGCTTTGATCCTTGGTTAAGATGTATCTATCCTCGTTCTTTGTTATATAAATTTCGCATATGTATATACAAAAGTATTCTCATTTTTAATTTATTAAAATCTCCATTTAATCTCTATGGGAATATTCTTAGTAGTCAATGAGGATGGAGAGTTTAGATATACCTCAAAAGTAATTATAATATTTTTCTCTTAGATTTGATTAAAAAATGTTATAAAATTAAATTAAAATAAAGTATTTGTAAAATACTTTGACTTTGAAATAAGTTATGGTTTTTGGGCATGTGGTATTGATAAGTCATGGTATTGGCCCATGGTATTGTAACAAAATAATTAAAAGCCTAGATCCATAACATAATAATCAAAAGTCTAGATGACTCATCATATTGATAAACCATAGTATAGCCCATGGTATTATAATTTTCTTCCCTCCTCTCCCTCTCTATCTCTCTCTTGTTGGCCTTGGTCCATGGTATTGTAAAAAAACCTACTTAGAATTTAATAATATCCATGGTAAATATTCATGATTAAAAATCTTGTCATATTGTAAATATTAAGTTTTTATCCACTTATTAATTAAATTTATAGAATGAACACATCTTTATTAATTATTACAAATATATTGGTTACAATTGAGCCCACATTACAAATGTTTACTTACATTACATCTACACATGTGCCCTATACTGTGTTGTAGAGTGACTCTTGGCACAAAAAGTGAATTTCACATCACACCCCACCCTAAATATTACATTTTACTCAAGATTTCCCCTCACTCCTACTAATTTTATAGTTGGCTTTGTTTACTTTTAAATTATAAATATAAAGAAAAATTACAATAAGGAGTGGACCGGTTGAGGGGAAAATTTGGGTAAAATATAATATTGTAGTATTATATTTTATCCAATATAACTTAATAAAAAATGGATGAAGGTAGACAAAAATATTAGATAAAATGCAATAATTTCATTTTTCCTAATATTTCTCCACCCCTGCATATAAAAATACCCAGTATCAACATATCCATAATTTTGTTTACCTTTACAAAAAAAATTTACCCTAAAAAATACTTTTCTAATCTCCACATCATATAAATACGTTTTGACCGTTCTCAGCGGAAGATTACACAGCGGTAAAAGTATATGCACTTTTCCATAAATTAATGATAAATCTTTTAGTGAGAAATTAATGTGGCTAATCTGCTCTGCCGACATTTTCGAAAGCTATTTAGCATTCTAATCTGTTCTGCAGCATTTTCGAAAGCAATTAATCATGTCACTATTAATGTTATGAAACTTAGATTTTACTATGATATGAACGCTTTTAGATATTGCTATATAATTTTTATTTTAAAAAGTTAAAAATTATGCAGAAAGATATCAGTTTTATATATGGAAATTTTTTTTGTTAAAATAAAATATTTTAATATTGTATATTAAAAATGTTCAAGGTAAATTATCAATAAAATATTTTAATAAAAACTAATATTAATATATAATTAAAAATATATTAATAATAAAAAATTATAAATTATTTTATTTTATGTGTTAAAATGTCTCAAAAAAATTTAATATAAATTAAATATATAATATATCATTTAAAAAATATGTATATATCATAAAAAGTTAAGATTTATGGTTGAAAAGTTAAGTTTTATGGTTGAAAAATATGTACATATCACTATACAACCTTAACTTGGATGTTTGTATGTTGCGGAAGATTACACAGCAGTAAGTATATGCACTTTTCCATAAATTAATGATAAATCTTTGACTGAGAAATTAATGTGGCTAATCTGCTCTGCCGACATTTTCGAAACCTATTTAGAATTCTAATCTGTTCTGCAGACATTTTCGAAAGCAATTAATCATGTAACTATCAATGTTATGAAATTTAGATTTTGCTATGATATGAAAGTCTTTAGATATTGTTATATAATTTTATATAATTTTTATTTAAAATAGTCATAATGAGTTAAAAATGTATAAAATGTATAAAGAATTATATTAATTAATTTATAACGATATCAGTTTTATATATAAATTTTTTTGTTAAAATAAAACATTTTAATGTTATCTATAAAAAATATTAACATGAATTATCAATAAAATATTTTAATAAAAATTAATATTGATATATAATTAGAAATATATTAATAATAAAAAATATTTTATTCTATGTATAAAATGTCTCAATATATTTATGATGTAAAATATTTTAATGTAAATTAAATATATATAATATATCTACAAGTTAGAAGGTTGTTTAGAGGAAGCAGGATGTCCTGGTACTATCTTAGCTAGGATAGTCATCATTCTTCTTCTCTACCGTGACGATGTTGTTCTTCTTGCATGGTGCACATCTGATCTTGATAGGCAACTTAAACTTCTTAAGGATTTCTGCTCTACCATGGGTATGATTGTTAACACTAACAAAACAAAAGTTACAATTATCAAATCCTAGGACATTCACGCTAATTTTATGTATGACAATGGTAACTTGGAGGAAGTGTCCTCCTACAAGTACCTAGGAATGATATTCATCACAAGCTCAACTCGAACTATAGCATTGAGAAAATGATTAATGGGGGATGTAAAGCTTATTTTGGTCTTGAAAATAATTGTAAAATGGTAAACCTCGTAATGTGGGATAGAAAGAAGTTTCTCTTTGAAACTTTAGTCACTCTGATTATCTTATATGGATGTGAGGTTTGGGGTTGTAGCATCTCTAGAGAATCCTGGAGAAATATTGAGCAAACCAAGAAGCGTTTTATAACGTATAATCTCAAAATTAAAAGAGACACACCCTATCATATTCTCCTTATAGAAGTGGGTCTTTCCCCTATCGAGAGCCTAGCTATGACTAGGCTTCTATTGTACAATCACAAACTCAATAACATAGGAGCCCATAGACTTCCTAAGCTAGCTTTAAATTCCAACCAAAACCACCTAAGGCTCAAATGAGTTTGGTATAAAGACACTAGGGCCTGGTTAAACCATTGGGAGATCAACGAGAATGTTGCATTGCAAAACATTAATAACATTAGAAATATTGTTACTTCTAAGTTCAAAGAAAAAATGTGGTGTGAGAAAGATTTAGCAACTAATAGAAAATTAAGATATTATAAGCAGGTCATCAACCCCACCCTAAAAGATCAAAAGTATCTCTCTGTTTTAACTGGCTCAAAAAAGAAAATTAATATAGCCAAGATTACAACAAACTCTCATGAGCTCCATAGTGAAAGGGTTGGTTCGGCGGTTCGTAAAACACCATGGATGAAAAGGTTCTGTCATCTCTGTGAGAATAAAACACCATGGATGGAAAGGTTCTGTCATCTCTGTGAGAATAGGAACATCCAAGATGAAAATCACTTCTTCTTAGAGTGCCCCACCTCCAACCACATTAGATCTCAGTTTCAAAATCTTTGTTGCAATACTGACCTTCCTAGTCTTTTACGTTGTCAAAATTATAGTGAGCTCGAGAGGCTTCTCTCCAAGCTTTTTGAGCATAGGAATAAAATCTTAAGTCAAACTAAATAATTCATTTCTTTAGGTCCGATAGACCAAAGTTTGGTCTCAATGGACGTTAACCACCACCACCACCATCATCATCATCATTTAAACATATATATGTATATATCATAAAAAAAATTAAGTTTTATGGTTGACAAGTTTAATTGGTCCTATATGTATTTTATTTAGCATTCAAAAATACAATTTAAACAATGAAAAATAATACATTGTATTTTGCAAGTGAGGAAATTTGATCCCTCTCAAGTCATGTTAGATTTGTAATTAAGAAATTTAAGTATATATTATATGTTAGATTTAAAATTTTTGTGATCCATATTGTAAACAAATGTTTTTCACATTAATCACTCATTAGGATTTGATGGAAACCAACTAATGTGGTTTATCACCTTGTCATGAAGATCAACCACATTAGCTGGTTGGAAATATGTACCAAATCCTAATCAGGTGATTAATTTGAAAGAATTTATATATATTATATATCATTTTAAAAAATTATGTATATATCATAAAAACAATTGTGTTTTTATGTTTGAAAATTTTAATTGGTCTTATATGTATTTTATTTAGCATTTAAAAATACAGTTTAAACAATGAAAAATAATACATTGGATTTTGCACTCTAAAAGAAAAAATTTGTGTGTGACGGAATTTAATCCCTATCTATTCATATTAAATTCATAATTAAGAAAATTAAATATATATTTATCTCATTTAAAAACAATTTATGTATATATCATAATTTTATTATGGTTGAAAAATTTAATTATATTCAAAAATACAATTTAAACAATAAGAAATAATATATTATATTTTACCTTCTAAATTTAAAAAATTTCTAGAAAGAAAGAACCCAGCGAATTTCTCGTCACTTACTCCAATAATTTCATATACCATTAATTGCGCTGAAATATATGTACGCTCATTTCTCGGATACCCCGTAGTTTTCTCTATTTTTCAGTCACTCGAAAAATATGGCTTAGCTGCTGGGGACGACCTTGAATAACTGTAGTTTTCTTTTATTTTTCAGTCACGTGAAAAATATGGCTCGCTGCTTGGAATGACCCTCAATAATTTATCCTCTCACGGCTTCAACACGTGATAGTGGAGATACCAACCAGGTTAATTTTAAATATTTTTATTCCATCCATAAGACCACAAGTTCCATTTATTCACTGAAATTTAAATCCATCTATTCTGCCCAACGTGGTGAGTGATTCTGATTAGAACCGTTACAACAACAGGTAATTCTCAACAAATTTGATTCCATCGATCCACCGAGGTTTAAGTGCATCTGTTCTGCCCCGTGCTGGTAATTGTTTCTTGTGATTATAGGAAATGCAGGTAGCCGGAACAATAGCGATTGAGCACCAGCCATGGTGTCACGAATCCACGACAATTATACCAAAAAAAAATTTAATTGTATAGTCTAGGCCTAACATCCGCTTATATATAATCAGCATGGATTACCCATGTGCGTAAATACAATTTTCCTTTAATTACTGCAACCATGGCTATATACTAACTCATACAAATATAATCTTTACTTCCATAGCGTATCAACTTATTTGATTAAAAATCATTGGTGAATATACGATGAGCTAAGTCAAAGGTGACACATTTCCGCTTTACCACCCGACCAAACCTGGTGCCAAGTGGTGAATGCGTGGTTAATATCTTCACCTACCTCTGCCAGGTGGCTAGCACCGTGCAGAGGCCATGTGAAGCCTCGGTAACTTCGTGGGGTTTAGCGCGCCAGATCTTCATTTGGATGAACGGCCCAGATCACATAACTGGATCCAAGGGCTCACGATGGTTCAAGGGTTTTAAGGGTTTTATAAACCACCGAGCCGTGGTTTTCGGGTTCATTTGCATCTGTTTGGAAGAGGGCCGCATTCTGCTCCGCTCGGCAGCCCTCCATGCACCGGTGAGCAAACTTGCAACGCCATTCCAGGTGCTTTGACCTCCATTACGCGCCATATACAGGTCTTCTGCACTGATAAATTCATATATGTTTATGCTTACGGTGTCTTATTTATACTCTGGAGTTCCTATTGTTCTGAGCTTACCTTGCTTGCTATTCTGCTTACAGGTATTTGATTCGGGGTTCAATACCGCGCGAAGGGTCATTATGCAGCCACTGCACTCACAGGTATTTACCCATTACGTTTTTCCAGCCGGAATCATGGTTAAACTTAATAGAAAGGTTTATTGTTACGGCTTATCTTATGGTGATTTCTTCGAGCCTGAGGTGTTCCTCATGGCGGTCTATTTAAATGGCTCAGTGTCTATCATTCGATCAACCCTAGCTCAAATCGTGGACAGCCTTTCCATCTTTGATTATACAGTTTGTGAATAACTATCCTTTCAGCATTCTGCCAGATTTCATGTATTACATGTTTGAGAGTTTACGGCCCTCTGTCGGAACCATAATACCCAAATGTATTAAGACCTCCGCACGTTTACTGTTGTTATTTGACATGAGGGTTTCTATTTAAATTTCCAAGTTTTTGTATGAATTTAGGACGGCCAAGAGCCTCCTTCAGTACTCTCGACATTTGGACTTTTATACTACTCTTATACCCAACCGGGTTTCCTGTTATAATAATTTTTAAGAAATTGCTATGGAATACCTTGCATATGTTTATCAATGGATTTCGTTTATTCTGGCATTCTTTTTTACTTTACCACATATAATGTTGATTTACGAAGGTATAATGCTCGACATTTGTACAGGTTCAATGTTATTCAATGACCACAGAGTTTTTGATTTATTTAGTTGAGGGTTTTAGTCGCGTACTCACTGGTTACATGCGACTATTCCATGGCAGTACCTGGCCGTCCCTTATACAGGGTTTGGTTGCCCGGCGACCTCGTGTCAACCTCGCACCATTAACGGCTTACTCTGTTCTTTATACCAGTTGGAAATGTTTAACGATACCACTATGGTTTTTCTTTCGCATAAGTTCCGAGCATAATAATATGCCGCTGTGATTTCTTTTGCAGTAGGTTTGAACATAATGTTATCTAACCCTTAGTGCAGGGTCTGTTACGTTCTTGTTATAGTCTTATAATATGCTTGAGGACAATGACACTGTTCCACTGTGTGCTTTGTCATCCGTCGCATCACAATACTGTCTTGCAGTTCTGTTTTTCATTTAACTTATTCTACTAATGCAGCGTGCTGTATTGTTCTAATATACACTTCATTTCTCGCATACCACTAGGGTCTCTATTTCCGGATTCGGATACAGTTTGATTATAACCAGAGTGTCTTTACTTTTATATAGACTACATGCTCTAGTTATACGGTTTGCATTTGAATAACAGATCTTTATCTCTATATCGATAACGTGCTTTGGTTATCAGTTTGCAAAGAAATATATTTCCGTTCTCTATATAGACAACATGTATTGGTTGTACAATTTGCATATAAATGATTTGTCTCTGTTCTATATAGATACTATACAGCACTTTCCATTCTGTTAACAAGCGATATATATATACAACAGATAATCTCTATTCTTTCTGTTTAAATAACCAGTTCAGGTGTTAATAAGAACTGTTTTGAACATGATATATATTCTTGCATCTAATAACAACAGAGACTTAGATTTACTGTATTTTCCTCCTGAACACCCAGTAAACTGATACAGAGATATAAATCTGGTGAATAATGGTGAATAATGGTGAATAACTCGTACCTGGTCTACCAGCTACAAGAGTTAATGCTCCAGAAGTTCACCTGCACCTTACATGTTTGCTCTTAACCACCCAGCCATGAGATCCATCAGTTCACTGGATTCTCCCCCCGAGCTGTCTTGCAGGCCTGCAGCCCTCAACAAGACTCCAGCACCTCAGTGCTTGGGTTATCTGGTCCTCACCAGACTTAACCCTTTCTCTTTTCTTTTCCTCTTTTTCTCAGATTTTCCTCTCCCTCTCTGTCACCACAGACCAGGGATTTTCCCTCCCAGGACTTTTCCTGGCTGAGGGGTTAGTTTCCTTTTCAGTTTTATAACTGTTTCTTTTTCTTTTTTCCAATCCTCCCTTAGGAGACTGCCAGCATTTATCCAAAATATCTTCCATTTCATAAATAAAATAATATCTTTTAACAATAGTAATTAGCAGTTCACACTAATTTCTTACCATGGTAACTTTCATAATTACAAGTTTTACGGGGTCATTACATCTTCCCCCCCTGGGATTGGACATCGTCCCGATGTCTATTCCCTTTAAATAAGTCTGGGTACACTTTCCTCATAAGATCCTCGTCTTCCCAAGTAGCCTCCTCAGGCCCATAGTGCTGCCACAGCACTTTAATTTGGGTAATAACCCGTTTCCGCAACCGCACTTCTCTCCGGTCGAGAATGCTCTGTGGTTCGACCAGAACCTCGCCTTCCGGTTCGACCTGCAGACAATCAATATCCTTAATTAGTTTCCATTAAGTATATTCACATGTTCAAACAACGAGGTTAATTCTTACCCGAACATCTTGCCATTGGATCACATGTTTGGGATCGTATACATATTTCTTTAGAACAGAGACGTGGAACACGTTGTGAATTCTAATATGGCTTGGCAAGGCGAGTTGGTAAGCCACCGGCCCCACTCTAGCCAAGATCTAAAAAGGACCAAAGTACCGAGGAGCCAGCTTGGCGCATCCGCTCCATTGCAGTGTGCTCCTTCTGGCTTGGATCCTCACAAACACGTGGTCACCAACCTGATATTCCTTAAACCTTCTTTCCCTGTCGGCAAAGCTTTTCTGTCGGTCCTGTGCAGCCTTCAAATTGGCACGCACTTTTTTCACCATGCCTTCCATCTCTTTAAGCATTTCCGGACCCAAACTCAACTTATCCTCAGGCCCACCCCAACTTGAGGGTGTGCGGCATTTTCGCCCATACAGAACCTCAAAAGGGCTTAATTGTGTCGAGGTATGATATCCATTGTTATATGCGAATTCAACCAGGTGCAAATATTCTTCCCATTGGTTTGGTTTCATCATCACATATGCCCTCAACATATCTTCCAACACTTGATTTACTCGCTCGGTTTGACCATCGGTCTGCGGGTGATATGCTGTGCTAAAGTTCAGCTGTGTTCCCAACTCAGCGAACAACGTCCTCCAAAAGGTGGATGTGAACTTTACATCTCGATCTGAAATGATTACCTTTGGTAATCCATGCAATCTGAACACATTTTGCATAAAAAGGTGAGCAATTTGCACCGCTTTATAGGTGGACTGCACGGGTATGAAGTGTGCCGCTTTACTCAACTTATCTACCACTACCATGATGGAATCATGGTTTTTCCTTGTTCAAGGCAACCCAGTTATAAAATCCATGGAAATGGTTTCCCATTTCCATTCCGAAATAGGCAAAGGTTGTAACAGCCCGGCCGGATGCTGATGTTCTGCCTTAATTTGCTGGCACTCTAAGCACTTTTCCAAGTACTCAACCACTTGCTTCTTCATTCTAGGCCAGAATTATTCCTTCCTTAATGCAGTGACCATCTTTTGGTACCCTGGATGGCCAGTATAGTGGCTGGTATGGAACTCATCCAAAATCAGGTTCTTAAGGTCATCTGAATCAGGTACATATAACTTCTTATTAAAGTACAACATGCCAGCATTGTCCAATGTATAACCTTGCTGCAATCTTTCATTAACTGATTGTTGTACCTGCTGTTTTAACTGCTGGTATTCAACATCCTGATTTGCTGCTGATTTGATCTGCTCAAACAGAGAGTTCCGCCACTTGCTGACTGAAAGTTCACACAAACACTGCACCTTTCGACTCAATGCATCAGCCACCCGATTCTCTTTGCCCTTTAAATGCTTAATCTCAAAATCGAAACCACTTAGGAAATCTGCCCAACGTCCTTGTCTTGCATTCAAGGTAGGTTGGCTGAAGTAGTTGGTCAAACTGTGGTGATCTGTTAACAACAGAAATTTCCTCCCCAAGAGGTAATGTCGCCACATTTTCAGAGCATGGATCACTGCTGTTAACTCTAAATCGTAAGCGGAGTATTTCTGCTCATGATCCTTTAGTTTCTTTGATTCATACGCAATTACTTTTCCTTCTTGCATTAATACTCCTTCCACCCCCTCTTTACTTGCATCAGTGCATACCACGTAATCCTTATTAGGATCTGCTATACTCAAGATGGGTGCAGTAGTGAGTAAATGCTTCAACCGATCAAAGCTCTGCTGACATTCTGGTGTCCACTTAAATACCTTTCCCTTTTTCTGCAAGGACGTGATAGGATAGGCTATCCTTGAGAACCCTTCCACAAATCTTCGATAGTAGCCTGCTAGTCCCATAAAGGATCTGATATCAGCTACATCCTTGGGTATGGGCCATTCCATAATAGTCCTTATCTTCTCCGGATCTACTGCTATTCCTTCTTTAGTAATCACATGGCCCAAATATTGGATTTCCTCCTTGAAAAAGTCACACTTACTAAATTTGGCATACAGCTGATGTTCCCGAAGAGTTTGCAGCACCATCCGGAGATGTTCTTTGTGTTCCTCATGGGAACGAGAATATATCAGAATGTCATCTATAAATATCAGCACGAATTTGTCCAAAAACCTGTGAAACACACTGTTCATTAAACACATAAAGGTGGCGGGTGCGTTGGTCAAGCCAAAGGGCAGCACCACAAATTCGTAATGCCCGTAGCGTGTTCTGAAAGCGGTTTTGGCAATGTCTTCTTCTTTAATTCTGATCTGATGATAACCAGATCGCAAATCGATCTTAGAAAATACCTTTGCTCCCTTCACTTGATCGAAGAGTTCGTCAATCAGAGGCAGGGGGTACTTGTTCTTGATCGTAAGCTTGTTCAGCTGACGATAGTCTATACACATACGGAGAGTCCCATCTTTCTTTTTGACAAATAGTACTGGAGCTCCCCACGGTGACACGCTGGGGCGGATATAATTCTTATCCAGCAACTCTTGTAGTTGCATTTTCAATTCTGTCAACTCAGGTACACTCATCCGGTACGGTGCTCGTGACACCGGTGCTGCCCCTGGTGTCAATTCTATATTGAAATCTATATCTCGTTTCGGGGGCAACCCTGGTACTTCTTCAGGAAAAACATCCACAAATTCTTGCACTACCGGAATATTATCCAATGCAGATGTCTTGTTCTTCTGGTCTGCATAACCAACTTGAATAGCGTAAATCTGACACTTCTTCCTGAGACATTTAGCTAGCTGGGAGGGAGTGATAGGCCGGATCTGTACAGGGTGTTTAATTCCCTGTAATTCTTGCTGCTGTCCCAAGTCATCCTTGTAATAAATGGTTTTGGTCTTGAGTTCACCAACGACCAATGCTTTTCCAGCCAATCCATACCAATCAGGATGTCATAGGACCCCAATGGAAGCACATTCAGGTCTGCTGTAATTGGCTGTCCAGCTATGTTGAAAGAACAGTTATTAATTTTGGCTAAGACTCTTCTTTTAGCTCCTGTGGCTAGCTGTACCAGCCATGGGTTCCTGAACTTTTCAGAAGATAGCTTACACTGTTCTACTACTTTTGGGCTAACATAACTTAAAGTAGCTCCTGGGTCAATAAGAACAGCTATGGAAAGATTGGAAATTTTACCTTCAAACTCCACCATGCTCGGCTGGTATTCCGCTTGATGGTCCTCCAGAGCTGCGTTAATTCTTGGCATGTTGCGCACCACCTCTCCAACAGTTGATGCTTCTTGGATCTGAGATATTTGATCCACTCCTTTACGCTGAGGGCAATTCTTCATGTAGTGTGGGCCTCCACAACCCCAACATTGGACTGGAGGTCTGGTCATCCCCTCAAGGTCTGACCTGGCAGGTGGTTCACTGATTCTGCTCTGACATGGCTTAGTCCGAAAGGTACTCTTTGCTACATTTCTGCCAATCTATCCTTTACCAGCAACCTTGCTGCCATTACCACGACTTCCCTTGCTATTACCAGCAATTCTGTTGCTTTTTCTTTCATTCCACCTTTTATTTGAAGTGTCTCCTTTATGCTTGTTTTGCTGATAACAAATTCTTGCCGTACGAATCGCCTCATCCATTGTCCTGGGATTATCAAACTCAATACGTTCTCTTATATAGGCTGGTAAACTGCTCACAAATCTCTGCACCTTGGCCTTCTCCTCCTTGATATATGGTACATAGCGAAGCAGGGAGGTGAAGCGGTTAATGAACTCGTCCATGGACTGCTGTCCTAGTCGTAAATCATGGAACTCCTGTGCCTTCACATCGTAGAAACGCTCAGTTAGATATCTCTCCTTGAAGTACTTCTGAAACTTTTCCCAAGTTATGTTCTGCTCACTTACTCCTTTTACAATTTTGATTTCTTCCCACCACAGGGTTGCTTTGCCCTGTAGCTGGAAGATGGCCAGCCGCGCCTTCAGATTCTGATCATACTCATACAGCTGGAAATACTTGTTAATGTTAATTAACCAAGCCCTTACCGCTTCCTCCTGCTCTCCGTCAAAATGTGGAGGTTTAATTTTCCGGAATTCTCCCTGTAATTCCATTCTCTGTCTCTTTGGCGTCTGCTGTTCCACTACATTGTCAGAATGATCTTCCTTCTCCTCTGACATTTCAGGTGCATAATTTCGTTCTTCAGTTGCCCTTTGCTGTTCCGCACTGGGATTGGCTAATGGTGGATTTTGTCTTTCCGACAGACTCTTCAATATTCTTTCCTGTTCCACTGTCAATCGCGCGTTGTCTTCTCGCAGACGCGCCATTTCATCTTTCAGTTCTTGAACAGTTTGCAATATCGCCAGATTGGTACTCCGTGTCTCTGCACCAAGCTGTATCCACAGTTCTGGATTTTCCCGAGGAACACCGTCCGCTCCCTGCATTCCCTCCATCTTTACTGTTGGCTGTTATCGGTTTGCTGTTTCTATATTTGTTCCCTAATTAATAAACAGAAACCAATTAGCGGAATTTAATTCTTTCTCATACATATACTATATGATAATTTCCATGCAGCTGGATCTTACTACTCCAGAGGCCACAGTTTTGGAACCTCTGCTCTGATACCACATTGTCACGACTCCACGACAATTATACCAAAAAAAAAATTAATTGTATAATGTAGGCCTAACATCCGCCCATATATAATCAGCATGGATTACCCATGTGCGTAAATACAATTTTCCTTGAATTACTACAACCATGGCTATATATTAACTCATACAAATATAATCTTTACTTCCATAGTGTATCAACCTGTTTGATTAAAAATCATTGGTGAATATACGATGAGCTAAGTCAAAGGTGACACATTTCGGCTTTACTACCCAACCAAACCTGGTGCCAAGTGGTGAATGTGTGGTTAATATCTTCACCTACCTCTGCCAGGTGGCTAGCACCGTGCAGAGGCCATGTGAAGCCTCGGTAACTTCGCGGAGTTTAGCGCGCCAGATCTTCATTTGGATGAACGGCCCAGATCACATAACTGGATCCAAGGGCTCACGATGGTTCAAGGGTTTTAAGGGTTTTATAAACCACCGAGCCGTGGTTTTCGGGTTCATTTGCATCTGTTTGGAAGAGGGCCGCATTCTGCTCCGTTCGGCAGCCCTCCATGCACCGGTGAGCAAACTTGCAACGCCATTCCAGGTGCTTTGACCTCCATTACGCGCCATATACAAGTCTTCTGCACTGATAAATTCATATATGTTTATGCTTACGGTGTCTTATTTATACTCTGGAGTTCCTATTGTTCTGAGCTTACCTTGCTTGCTATTCTGCTTACAGGTATTTGATTCGGGGTTCAATACCGCGCGAAGGGTCATTATGCAGCCACTGCACTCACAGGTATTTACCCATTACGTTTTTCCAGCCGGAATCATGGTTAAACTTAATAGAAAGGTTTATTGTTACGGCTTATCTTATGGTGATTTCTTCCAGCCTGAGGTGTTCCTCATGGCGGTCTATTTAAATGGCTCAGGGTTCTATCATTCGATCAACCCTGGCTCAAATCGTGGACGGCCTTTCCATCTTTGATTATACAGTTTGTGAATAACTATCCATTCAGCATTCTGCCAGGTTTCATGTATTACATGATTGAGAGTTTACGGCCCTCTGCCGGAACCATAATACCCAAATGTATTAAGACCTCCGCACATTTACTGTTGTTATTTGACATGAGGGTTTCTATTTAAATTTCCAAGTTTTTGTATGAATTTAGGATGGCCGAGAGCCTCCTTCATTACTCTGGACATTTGGACTTTTATACTGCTCTTATACCTAACCGGGTTTCCTGTTATAATAATTTTTAAGAAATTTCTATGGAATACCTTGCATATGTTTATCAATGAATTTCGTTTATTCTGGCATTCTGTTTTACTTTACCACATATAATGTTGATTTACGAAGGTATAATGCTCGACATTTGTACAGGTTCACTGTTATTCAATGACCACAGAGTTTTTGATTTATTTAGTTGAGGGTTTTAGTCGCGCACTCACTGGTTACATGCGACTATTCCGTGGCAGTACCTGGCCGTCCCTTATACAGGGTTTGGTTGCCCGGTGACCTCGTGTCAACCTCGCACCATTAACGGCTTACTCTGTTCTTTATACCAGTTGGAAATGTTTAACGATACCACTATGGTTTTTCTTTCGCATAAGTTCCGAGCATAATAATATGCCGCTGTGATTTCTTTTGCAGTAGGTTTGAACATAATGTTATCTAATCCTCAGTGCAGGGTCTGTTACGTTCTTGTTATAGTCTTATAATATGGTTGAGGACAATGACACTGTTCCACCGTGTGCTTTGTCTTCCGTCGCATCACAATACTGTCTTGCAGTTCTGTTTTTCATTTAACTTATTCTACTAATGCAGCGTGCTGTATTGTTCTAATATACACTTCATTTCTCGCATACCACTAGGGTCTCTATTTCCGGATTCGGATACAGTTTGATTATAACCAGAGTGTCTCTACTTTTGTATAGACTACATGCTCTAGTTATACAATTTGCATTTGAATAACAAATCTTTATCTCTATATCAATAACGTGCTTTGGTTATCAGTTTGCAAAGAAATATATTTCCGTTCTCTATATAGACAACATGTATTGGTTGTACAATTTGCATATAAATGATTTGTCTCTGTTCTATATAGATACTATACAACACTTTCCATTCTGTTAACAAGCGATATATATATACAACAGATAATCTCTATTCTTTCTGTTTAAATAACCAGTTCAGGTGTTAATAAGAACTGTTTCGAACATGATATATATTCTTGCATCTAATAACAACAGAGACTTAGATTTACTGTATTTTCCTCCTGAACACACAGTAAACTGATACAGAGATATAAATCTAGTGAATAATGGTGAATAATGGTGAATAACTCGTACCTGATCTACCAGCTACAAGAGTTAATGCTCCAGAAGTTCACCTGCACCTTACATGTTTGCTCTTAACCACCCAGCCATGAGATCCATCAGTTCACTGGATTCTCCCCCCGAGCTGTCTTGCAGGCCTGCAGCTCTCAACAAGACTCCAGCACCTCAGTGCTTGGGTTATCTGGTCCTCACCAGACTTAACCCTTTCTCTTTTCTTTTCCTCTTTTTCTCAGATTTTCCTCTCCCTCTCTGTCACCACAGACCAGGGATTTTCCCTCCCAGGACTTTTCCTGGCTGAGGGGTTAGTTTTCCTTTTCAGTTTTATAACTGTTTCTTTTTCTTTTTTCCAATCCTCCCTTAGGAGACTGCCAGCATTTATCCAAAATATCTTCCATTTCATAAATAAAATAATATCTTTTAACAATAGTAATTAGCAGTTCACACTAATTTCTTACCATGGTAACTTTCATAATTACAAGTTTTATGGGGTCATTACACATGGCTTCTCAAGGTTCTAAATCTGGACACTGGACTGCAAGTCCAATTTACCATGGCTCCTGGAGGTATAATTATGATACGTGAATATTGCTTGTGTTAATAACTATGGCGTTAAATTAAATTTCTGAGATAGATGCTTATCATTATCCAACCTCTGTTGGATCCTCTCGTCTTTGTGGTGGAATGCATCTGCCCTAATATTCTGTCTTGTGTTTTAACTCATACGTTCGTTCTATTTTCAGTTTTACTGAAAAAAATTTACTATATCCAACACAATAGTATAATAGAGACCAACTCAAGACAATCACGGCTTTCCCCTCCTAATCACTTACAAGTGCTCCCAGACCAGTTCCCCCAACCTCTGAATCAGAGTACTCACTACTTGCTTTGGAAAATATAGTATCAAAAGCAGATCCATAACTACAAAATCTATAACCATCCTCTGCATTGTAGTTTTGGATAAATTTTTCTAGCTAAAGAAACTCAAATTTTGTTATACGCGAGAAAATGGACTCAAAATATGTGTGTTTTTAGTCACAAATATGAAATCCTCACTACTTTCCATAACTATTCTAACATTATTTGGAGTTAATATTGCATTATGTGTACCTGAAATAAGCAGGGCTGGAGGCAAAAAGAAATTGTTGGGTACCTACGTCTTCTCTCTGATCTTGCATTTGGCAGAAGCAAGTTGTAAAACCACTAACACTTCCCCAACAATTTTCTCCATTATGTATATAGTTTTTCCATGAAATATAATTCATTTTAGTTCCACTTCTGTTGTGATGATCCCAATTTCTTCCATGCGGTTGGCTAACTTTCTAACTATCTCCTTCCTTACAATTCCAACAATTATCTATTTAAAAAAATTATATGTTAGCAAGCATGTTGGTAATTTGAATTAGATACATAATATATGTTAGTAAGAAAAGGAAAAACACAATTTATTTTGGAGTGGGAAAAATATACATATTTGAAAAAAAAAAGGATTGACATGAATTTAGTAACCTTACATTTTGCAAGGGGACACACAACAGTGATATTTCATGCTACATAAACACTCTATCATACAATTAAACTAACCACTACACCGAATTGATCCACTTAACAATCAAAATCATTAGGTGTTATTACTACCGAAGAGAAGAGAGATTCCATTACTTTAACCTAGGGACTTTCACCCAAAGCCCGCTGCCAGGTTAGAAAAGCTTTAAATCCATATAGTTCCTCATGAGGCGAAAATAGGGTTATGACACAACTAAAGAAGAATAAAATGTGCAATACAAGTTGGGTAGAAAATGGAAGTTGATAATTATAATAATGGAGGAAAAACAAGGGTGTCTTAAGGAACGAACATGGTGTACACTGTAAATTTGTTAGCATAAACAAATAATGAATTGCAAATAAATAACAAAATTTTATTATACTAGTTACATCATGGGGGTTAGGCTTTGCTAATAAATCGGCATGATGTGGTCCCTTCAGATGGATATGCCCAAATATTTCCTCAATAAAAAAAAAAAAATTAAATATATTTGTCTCATTGCAAGCTCACTAGCTCACTTCTTGGTGACATGTATTGTTTGAATGGAATCCAAGCTGAGAAAGGAGAAATGTTGAAAACAGTGAGTTTTGGTGCTAATGGAGAATATATATCTGCAAGAGATAACATAGATCATGGTAGCCATATTGCTTCTATTGCAGCTGGAAGATATCTAAGTAATATGAATTACAATGCTTTAGGAGTTGGAGATGCTCGTGGGAGCTCCACTAGCTCGAATTGCAGTATAAAAACATGCTATGAATCTGGATGTTATAATCTAGACATATTGGCAGAATTTTATGATACCATCAAAGATGGAGTGGGTGTTAGAAAGAATGAAGTTTAAAATTAATAAAGAATGTGACAAGGGCTTAGGTGGTGGCCAAGCGAGGTAGAGGAAGCAAGATAGAACAATCAAGAAGGTTAAGGCAGTTTATAAAATTTGGAAGGTTGGTGTTCTCTACGTCATTTGGCATTGTGGTATGGGAGGGTAGGTAAACTAGGTTACCTCGGCGAAGTGTGCACAAGATCCTTCCATGTACATCTGTTATGGTCTTCGTGGTGTGACTACGCTATGGTATGACGAAAGGGAGTATGAGTTCAAGTCACCAGTGGTTGCGGTGAAGAGTTGGACGGTGTGGGATCCATGTGCTTGGCACAGGGGTTTCTTATGGCCTAGGAAACTATGTAGAAGGTTGGATTTGTCTCGAACAATATGGAATCCTCTTCTAGTCCTGGTCACACGTTTTTAGTAAGGGGCGAAATTTGGGTCTTGCAAGCAAAGGGTTGCAGCATTGTGTTCCATTAAAGGAAAAGAGGGGGAGTCGCTTGTTTCTTTGATAGGGAGCTTGGTGGTGTAGTTCTCTGTGGTGAGGTCTCTCTACGTAAGAGTGCCACTTTGGGGTTTTGTTGTGGTCCTCTTGGGTGGCAGGGCTGGTCAGTTGGGCATCTGGCAAAAGAGCGAGTGGTTACGCCTCTGTGTAGAAGTCGAAAAGCAGTTTGTTGATTATTCACCTCAGTGGAGGATTTTGAGTGTCATAAGTCTCTTCGATGATGTGTTGTTACAAAAAAAATGAACTGATAGTGGGGTCGTTCTCGGTAGGGAGTTATCCTGAAAGGCATCCAAGGCGAGCGATCTAATCCGGCATTACAATGGGATGAGTCAATGAGCAGCACTGAAGAGGAGGAAAAGGTCACAATCCTCCAATCTTCTGGGAGGGTGGTGCAACCGCCCTTCCTTGTCACAATTGTGGAACTACTGCAGAGTATTGCAGACATAACGGATGTCCTGTAGGAGTAGAGATACAAAGACCAAAATGAGATTGTTGCCTACATTAATGATATTCAGTTCACCCAAGGAGAAATCCTTTACATCTTGCCTCTGTGCAACGGAGCTAGCATCAAACCAGTGAAAGGCTAAACAAAATTGAATTGCGGTTAGCTCACATTTATTTCCATGTTCATTAAGACCAGAGCCACCTTATGGACCAAGGTTCGATTGAAGCACCACATCCTTCTTTGTAAATTCTCTCTGTAGGTTGTTTTTTGGCTTTGATAGTGTTCTCGGAGGTACTTCCTTTTTGTATATGTAAGACTTGTAGCTATTATCAGTACATTTTAAGTTTCCACATCGCTCTCCTAGTTAACAAATCCATTCATAGTGAAGTTGGGAGAGTGAAGACGAATCAACATGTTGAATGTAATACTTTTTTTAGGAATTAATGAAATTTTGTTGATTGACAAAAAAAATAGTATTTTATAACAATTTTTTAATTATAGATTTATCTATTTTAGAATAGGAATTTTAAAATTTTAATTTAATTATCAATAATTATTAGGTGGATAGTAGAGATTTAACATACATAAAATATTCTAGAATATTTTCAATAGTAGTCACAAATCAAAGCTTGAAAATTATATAAAATTAGCTATGCCTTTTCCTCTTTTTTAATTAAATTAACTAAAAAACTATCAAATGATAACAAGTGTCATATGAAATGAAATGCAATGATTTATCATGTTTTGGGCATGTGGTATTAATAAGCTATGACATTGGCTCATAGTATTATGGCAAAGCCTATTTATTTACATGTTAAGAATCTTCATGGGAAAGTGGGGTGAATCTCCATAGTTAAGAATCTTATATATATATATATATATAATCCCCATAGTCGGTGCTCGTACAAGCCAAACATGAGGACTATAATGTGTTGGTATAGTTTAGCTCACCAATTGGCCTTTCAGGTTCCTCCTCTCGAGTATGTGTACATCCTAATAAATTCCCACGCGAAGATTGTATTTATAAATATGGTGTGGTGGTACGCTCGCTCTACCTCATGCTGCAGGAAAATGATGGCATTCAATTATTATCTGGGTGGGCTCCTTGAACCAATGGGAGAGGACAATGTCATTGCAACGCGAATCCCATCTTTAGATATGTTTTTCTTTCCTTTGAACAATATTTCTTACCCCTTTGTGTCTCTAGTGATGCCTCCCTTTTTTCACCATGCCAATCATCCTCATCGTTGCCATAAATACTTCAGCTAGTCCGTCTTTGGGTGCAATATGGTTTTTTCAAAGGTGGTGATTCTATGTATTTATCCACCTCCTGCTTCATCCTCATCATCCTCCTATGTTTTCTTAGTTACTATGGGGATCAAGTTAACTGGTAAGGCTCATCTTTATGGTTCGGTTTCTCCAAGTGTACTCTATCTTCTTTCGTTCTACCAAATGCCATAACCCATTTCATGGAATTATGCCCACGTTTGCTTGTTCAAGACAAAAGTATTCCATCGCTTGTGTGTGAAGTCTCCAATTGGGGTATGGTGGAAATTTCAATTGCAAGTTTGCAAAGGTTCTCGCTCAATTGTTTCTTTAGACTCGGAGTATAAATAGGCATGAGCATGCCTTATATAGTCCTTCGTGACTTCAAAACCAAGTTTCGGATTAATTGCAGTTACACGGTCAATGGGTCAATGGGGAGTGGATTCAATGTTCGTGGCTCAGGGAAGGATGTATTTCGTGTCAAGCATTTTAGTGCCCTATCACACAACAATTCACTTCCACATGAGGGCTATGTTCCACTAGTCCACCCGATGGTGCATCTCTCAGTTAAGATCAATTCAGTGAAAGTTCCCTCCCTTCTCATGGTCCATGATTTCTCTCTGCTTTACTGTGTGGGCTTCTATAGACATGTATGTTATTGTGCACTTTTTGTAAATATCTTTTTTTTGTCTGATAAACTGGTAAAGCGAGGTCTTAGCAACCTTAAAATCATAAACTTGTGCTATTGGTCTGGTTTCCCATCGGGCATACAAATAGAACAAAACATTCTTCTTTATAATGCTTCCTCCGATTAATGAAATGTCAAACTTTCAACAACAACAACAAAAATTATTTTTTATAATTAATAGAAATAATAATTTAAAATAAATTATAATTTAGTTAATTTTATGATTTTTTTATTTTTTTATTTTAACAATGTATGATGTATCATAAAGTGGTTATTTTGATATTTATTATGGATTGATGAGTTTATCAATCATTTGGTTTATATAGTTGTATTAGTTAAATTAAAAAAACCAAAAAACACAACCATCTTTGAGATCAATCTCAACTTTCTATTCTAGCTACTACTAAACATATTCAATAGAAATCAAATATTTATCATTCATTTATTAATTATTTGATAATTAAATTAAAATTATAAAATCCCTAATTCAAAACAAGGGCTACATAGTAGCTAATACATGCCGCTTAGCTTAAATAAAGCTTAATTAAATAAAAAAATAACAAAGACAAAAATTTTATCACAAAAATAAAATAACAAATAAAATATTGTATTGTTAAATGCCACTACAAAAAATAAAAAATATGATTAATTAATCTTGTTTATATTAACATACATGTATGTCTGTGTTTTTTTTATTAATATATATAATTGTTTATAACCAGCCTAGATACATCTTAACACCAGATCTATTAAGTGTCGAGAATGATCAAATTTCTTGAGGTGAAAACCTATTTTTTGAGTGCAAAACTTGAGGAAGGGTTCGCACCTCAAAAGATTTGATCCCTCTCGGCACTTGATAGATCCAATGTTAAGATGGCTCTAGGTTGGTTTCAGTCGTGTGCGATCATACAAAATTTGTTGAACATGTAATTATTTTGATCATTTTAAATATGTTAAGTATGTCTAAGATTAATTTGGTCAATTTAATTTAAAATTTGCTTAGTTACCTCATTTTGTTGAGATAAGAGAGATGTTTGTAACTTGAATGATGAAAATGATGAATACAAATTTCGCGTGCAAAGTATCAATGTAATAATTTTGATTGATAGAAAATGTGAATAATAAGAATATAATCAATTACAAACAATCTTCATTGCGATCAATCTAAAACTATTGTTTTCTACTTTTCCTATTGTCACACCTATTAGTTTTTCCATTTTCTCATATTGATCATATGAAAGAGTAGTTGCAATCATAGACCATTAAAATATTTAACTTGAGCTATTGTAGTAAACAACACACCTTGTCTCTGTCGCTCTGTAGTATTAATAGTAGTTTTCTCCAAAGTCAATCATTATGACTTATGGAGTGTTAAACCCAAAGAAATTTTTTATGGTAGTTATTTTCTATTACCGTGTTTGAATGCAAAATAATTAACAATGTTGAATGACGAAAAATGGGAATAATAAGAATGTATTCAAATATAAATAGTTTATAATTCAAGAAGCAAACATTTCAGGTAAGCAGACATTTTATTTAGGATGAAAATTCAAGTATTATATTTATGGTTGAATAACTATAACACATAAGTCAATGCACATCATGAATAATTTTTATGTGCTTACACTGAGAGAGAGTGTGTATGTTTTGGGGGTGAGAAGGAGAGACAAGGGGAGATAGAGATATAGATGGGGGCATGGGAGAGGGAAGAAGAGAGAGGCAAAGATAGGGAGGGAAGAAGAAATATAGATATGGAGAGAGAAATTTTAGAGAGAGAGAGAAGGGTAAGAGAGAGATATGGAGGGGAAAGGGAGAGAGGGAGAGTGAGATAGATAGATATGGAGATAGAGTGTGTATGTTTAAGGGTTGAAATAGAGAGATAGATGAGGAGAGATAGTGGGAGATAGAGATATAGATGGAGGAGGCAGAGATGTCCTTACACTGAAATCAATGCACAATATTAATCTAATTACTTGGAAATTAATGTACATCATACATCTAGTTGCATCAAATCAGAAATCAACATCGACACTAAAATCAGTGCATCTGGTGCAAACAATAAAATACGACTAGAAATCAACATATATAGTGAAATCAATGCATCTAGTGCAAGCAATCAAATAGGATTAGAAATAAATATCTACACTGAAACCAAAGCATCTAATGCAAGCAATCAAATATGAGTAGAAATCAACATCTATGCTAAAATCAATGCATCTAGTGTAAGGTATTATATAGGATTCAAAATTGACATCTAAACTGAAATCAATGCATCTAATGCAAGCGATCAAATAGGATTAGAAATCAATATCTACACTCAAACCAATGCACCATGTGTAAGCAATCAAATAGGAGTAGAAATCAACATAGACACTGAAATCAATGCATCTAATGTAAGGTATTAAATAGGATTATAAATTGACATCTACACTGAAATCAATGAATATATTGCATTTGATCTAGGATTAGAAATAAAAAACTAAATTGAGATCTATACATCTATTTTAGTGAAAATCCAAAATATTAATGACTTTCTAGATCTAACTTCTATGTCTGTATTTGTCTTTGTGTGTCTCTTTCTTCTTCCCTCTCTCTCTACCTTCCATTTTGTGTCTATATCCCTCCCCCTCTCCTTCTCTCTCTTCCCCTCCTTCTCTCCCCCGTCTCTCTCTGTCAGCCTCTCCCTCCCTTTCTCTATCTTTCTCTTCTTCTCTCTCTCCCCCTACCATATATATCTATACCTCCCTCCATCTCTCCTTATTTGCCTCCCTAGCTCAACCCATAAAATGCATGTCATGCTCTCTCTCTCTCTCTCTCTCTCTCTCTCTCTCTCTCTCTCTCTCTTCCCCCTCCATCTATATTTCTATCTCCCATCTATCTCTCTTCCTCCCTCCCTCTCTTTGCCTCTCTCTTCTACCCTCTCCCCCACCCCATCTATATCTTTATCTCCCCTTGTCTCTCCTTCTCACCCCAAAACATACACAATCTCTCTCCATATCGATATCTCTCTTGCTCTCTCTCTCTCTCTCTATCTCTATCTCTCTATCTCAGTGAATCTCCATGTCTCCCTTGTCAATCCCTCACTACCTTTCTCTCTCTATGCCTTTCTTCGCCTTCCAACTCTATCTCTCTCTCCTCTCTCTCAAGTCCCTCCTCTCTCTCCCCTTCTCTCCCACCTCCCCCCGTCTGTCCCCCCATCATACACACTCTCTCTCTCCACCCTCCAACTCTGTCACTCTCTCCTTCACTCTCTCCCCCTCTCTCCCCCCACCATATATATGTCTCCATGTCTCTCTCGTCCCCTTCTTTCCCTATCTTTATCTTCTCCTTTTCTCTCTCTTCCCTTTTCTCCTCTCTCCCTCATTCCATCTTCATCTCTCCCTTGTCACTCCCTCTCTCTCTCCACCTCTATCTCTCAATGTATTTGTTCTTCACTCCCTCTCTTTCCCCCTCCAAATCCATCTCTCTCCCTTCTTCTCTCCCCCTAATCTCTCTCTTCATTTCTCTCTCTCATTGTCTCTCCCACCTCCATGTCTCTCTCCCCCACCCTATCCCCCCTTCCATCTCACTCTCTTTCTTAAATTAAGAAAGTATCTAAATTAAAAAACAAAAAAACAAAAACAAAAAACAAAAAACAAAAAAAACAAACATAATTGGTTGTAAAATATTAAACCTATATTTTGTATCAAACACGTTAAAGAAAATGCAATAATAAAAAACTTAAACTAACCATGCACTATCTTTCCTCTATCATTGTTAATCACTTTTATTTCTCATTTAGCTTAGATCCTTGGTTAAGATGCATCTATCTTGGTTCTTTACAATATTATTTATATTATATAAATTTCACATATGTATATATAAAAGTAATCTCATTTTTAATTTATTAAAACCTCCATTTAATCTCTATGGGAATATTATTAGTAGTCAGTTAGAATGGAGGGTTTAGATATACCTCAAAGGTAATTATATTCTCTTTGCTTTTAGATTTAATTAAAAAATCTTATAAAATTAAATTAAAATAAAATATTTGTAAAATATTTAATTTTGAAATAAGTTATGATTTTTGGGCATGTGGTATTGATAAACCATGGTATTGGTCCATGGTATTGTAACATAATAATTAAAAGCCTAGATCCATAACATACTAATCAAAAGTCTAGATGGCTCATGGTATTGATAAACCACAGTAGTAGCCCATCGTATTATAATTTTCTTCCCTCCTCTCCCACTCTATCACTCTCTTGTGGGTATTGGTCCATGGTATTGTAAAAGAACCTACTTAGAAGTTAATAATATCCATGGTAAATATTCATGATTAAAAATCTTGTCATATTGTAAATATTAAGTTTTTATCCACTTATTAATTAAATTTATAGATCGAACACATCTATATTAATTATTACAAATATATTAATTACGGTTGAGTCGGTATTACAAATGTTTACTTACATTACATCTACACATGTGCCCTATATTGTGTTGTAGAGTGACTCTCGGCCCAAAAAGTGAATTTCACATCACACCCCACCCTAAATATTACATTCTACTCCATATTTTCCCTCATTCCCACAAATTTTATAGTTGAGTTATTTTACTTTTAAATTATAAATATAAAGAAAAAATACAATAAGAAGTGGACCGTTAAGGGGAAATATTGGTTAAAATGTAATATTATAGTATTATATTTTATCCAATATAATTTAATACAAAATTGATGGAGGTATGAAAATATATTAGATAAAATGTAATAATTATATTTTTCCCAATATTTCCCCACCTCACACAAATGCCGAGTGCCAACATATACATAAAAATAATTACATTTACATGAATGTTTTACCTTTATATGCTACATGGCTTCAACACCTTGATTTTCTACAACTAATTATGTATCTGAATATAACATCAAACTGACATGAATCTAGGCTAATTTTATCCCCCTTAAATAAATTATATTCCAAAGGAATTCCATGAGTCAATAACATGGATGTTTAAAACCATTAGTCAATACCATGAGTCATTTTCATTTTTTTATTATTTAATTTGTATAGGGTCAATTTTTTTTGTTATTTTAATTTTATTTTCACGAAGTTACAATGTTTACATTACATTAAGTTACACATATCTACCATATTTTAATTCTATTTTGACCTAGTTAATCCTTCCCTTACCTTTCTAATTAGCTTAGATGTATAGGTATATTAGTTCAACTTCTCTACTAGCATATTATAGACATTAGATTTTGGCTCAATGAAGAAATTACATTTATCCGTCATACTAAAAAGTAGTTTTTTTTTTTTTTTAAATTACTTTATCACATTATATAAAGTTTGATCTAAAATGAAAGTGAAAATTCAAGTATTTAAAAATGACTAACATTGATTTTAAAGTAACATTATTAATTTATTTTTAAAGCAACTTTAAGCACAACATCCCTTGCATGTACATATATTAAAGTAATGTTACACACAACATCTCTTGTATATACATATATTAAAATAACGTTAAACACAACACATTTTGCATATGCATATATTAGTGACACACCCACAATATATAATTTTTTTATTTTTTTAATGTAACACTAAGTGAAAACATCTCCTTCAAGTACCATCTCTTGCATATACATATATTAGTGACATATCTATATATAATTTTTTATTTTTTAATGTAACTTTAAGTGAGAACATTCCCATTTAAATTTATTAAAATATATTTTAATATAATAATAAATTATTTTAAATAGAACTAATTTTTTTATCAAAAATTATACCGAAGAATAAAAAATTAAGTACATTATATCATGCCTATTATACCATGTCTGCCGCAATTATAATAATACCCATCATTTATTTATTGTAACCATAATCACACAGAACTGATATCTTACTAATCTCAATTATATAAATATGTGCGACTCTCGCAGGGTTCAGGGGTAAATGCAAACTCCCACCACCATCCTAAGCAAAAAATGGGTGTCATCAAAACCCTAACCATCAGAGCCTCTAGAATCTCCGACCCAGAACATCTTGATAAAGAACTTGCCCATCTCCATAAAGTTTTTGTAAACAATGGCTATCAACATCACACCATCCGCAAAATAATTAGAGATTCCTTAACCAATAAACAAAATAAAAGAAAATTGTCTGAAAACCCTAGAATCTCCCTCCCCTATATCAAAGGAATCACTGATAAAATTGCCAAAGTTCTCGCTAAACACAACATCTTGGTAGCTTTCACACCCCCTAACACCATAAAAAACATGCTTGAATCTGCTAAAGATGCAATTGACCCTAAAAATCACAAAGGCGTTTATTCGATTCCCTGTTCTTGCGGCAAAGTTTATATAGGTGAAACAGGAAGATCCTTTGGAGTAAGATTAAAAGAACACATTAGCGATATTACTAGAAATAGGTCTGATAAATCAGGTCTAGCAGAGCACGCTTGTTCCTCCTCTCACTATATATGTATGGAACAAGCTAAATTAATCCATAAGGAAGACCACTATTTAAAAAGAAGAATTAAAGAAGCAATTGAAATTGAAAAATCCTCTAATAATATGAACAGGGATGATGGCCTGAAACTTAGTAATCCCTGGAAACCCTTACTGAATAAAATAAAGTAACGTTAACTTATTCAATTTTCTTCTTGAGTCACAAAAAAAAAAAAAAAAATAAAAAAAAAAATAAAATAATAATAATCAAAGTTAATTAAAATAAAAAATATATATAATATATATATATATATATATATATATATATATTATATTAACTATATCATACAATATATATTATAATACATTAATTAACTAAATTTAAAACCAAATTTAAAACTAATTTAATTAATTTTATTTCAAATTTAGTTTAAATTAATTTTAATTTTAATCTATTTTTATCTTAGGTTAAATTAAATTAATTTAATTTAGGTTATATTAATTCTATAAAAAAAAAATAAAAAAATAAATAAATAAAATAAAATAATAATAATCAAAGTTAATTAAAATAAAAATATATATATATATATATATATATATATATATATATATATATATATATATATACATTAATTAACTAATCATTCAAAAATTTAAACCAAATTTAAAACTAATTTAATTAATTAATTGATTAATTAATTAATTAAATTAATTTATTTCAAATTTAGTTTAAATTAATTTTAATTTTAATCTATTTTTATCTTAGGTTAAATTAAATTAATTTAATTTAGGTCAAATTAATTTAATTTAGGTTATATTAATTCTATTTAAGTTAAATTAATTTGAATTTTATTTTTAATTGAAGTAATCTAATTTAACTTAGATTAAAAAAGATAAAAAATAAATAAAAATAAAAATAAAAATTCTTTAAGGTTAAATTAATTTAACCTTAATAAAACTAATTTAGATGAAATTAATTTTATTTATGATAAAATTAAATTAATTTATTTTGATTTAGGTTATATTAATTTAATTTAGGTATATCAAATTTAGTTTAGGTTAAATTAATTTAGGTTGAATCAATCTAGGTTAAAAGTAATTTACTTAGGTTAAAGTAGTTTATTTTAAATTAGGTCAGATTAATCTTATTTTTAATTTAGGTTTAAAACAAAATTAAAATAATTTATTTAATTTATCAATAAATATTTGAAAATCTAGCCGACCTCTCAAACCCTAAAACTTCCTCTCCATCCTTCTATTAATGGGTTCACTTTCTTGACTCTCTCTTCTCAAAATACAAGATCTCATTACCCTGATGATGGACTCACCTAGCTAGTCCGAAACGTCGGTTTCATAAGCTGCTCACAGGTTTTTCCATTGATTAAAAATCTCTACCAGCCTGTATGGAATCTCTCTTCAATACAAAATCTATAACCATCCTCTGCATTGTAGTTTGTGGATAAATTTTTCTAGCTAAAGGAACTCAAATTTTGTTATACCCGAGAAAATGTACTCAAAATATGTGTTTTTAGTCACAAATATGAAATCCTCACTACTTTCCATAACTATTCTAACATCATTTGGAGTTAATATTGCATTATGTGTACCTGAAATAAGCAGGGCTGGAGGCAAAAAGAAATTATTGGGTACCTACGTCTTCTCTCCGATCTTGCATTTGGCAGAAGCAAGTTGTAAACCCACTGACACTTCCCCAACAATTTTCTCCATTATGTATATAGTTTTTCCATGAAATATAATTTCATTTCTAGTTCCGCTTCTGTGGTGATGATCCCAATGTCTTCTATGCGGTTACCTAATTTTCTAACTATCTCCTTCTTTACAATTCCAACAATTATCTATTTAAAAAAATTGTATGTTAGCAAGCATGTTGGTAATTTGAATTAGATACATAATATATGTTAGTAAGAAAAGGAAAAACACAATTTATTTTGGAGTGGGAAAAATATACATATTTGAAAAAAAAAGGATTGACATGAATTTAGTAACCTTACATTTTGCAAGGGGACACACAACAGTGATATTTGATGCTACATAAACACGCCATCATACAACTAAACTAACCACTACACCGAATTGATCCACTTAACAATCAAAATCATTAGGTGTTATTACTACCGAAGAGAAGAGAGATTCCATTACTTTAACCTAGGGACTTTCACCCAAAGCCCGCTGCCATGTTAGAAAAGCTTTAAATCCATATAGTTCCTCATGAGGCAAAAACAGGGTTATGACACAATTAAAGAAGAATAAAATGTGCAATATAAGTTGGGCAGAAAATGGAAGTTGATAATTATAATAATGGAGGAAAAACAAGGGTAGCTTAAGGAACGAACATGGTGTACACTGTAAATTTGTTAGCAGAAACAAACAATGAATTGCAAATAAATAACAAAATTTTATTATACTAGTTACATCGTGGGGGTTAGGCTCTGCTAATAAATCGGCATGATGTGGTCCCTTTAGATGGATATGCCCAAATATTTCCTCAATTAAAAAAAAAAATTAAATATATTTGTCTCATTGCAAGCTCACTAGCTCACTTATTGGTGACAAGTATTGTTTGAATGGAATCCAGGCTGAGAAAGGAGAAACGTTGAAAACAGTGAGTTTGGGTGCTAATAGAGAATATATATCTGCAAGAGATAACATAGATCATGGTAGCCATATTGCTTCTATTGCAGCTGGAATATATCTAAGTAATATGAATTACAATGGTTTAGGAGTTGGAGATGCCCGTGGGAGCTCGACTAGCTCAAATTGCAGTATAAAAAACATGCTAGGAATTTGGATGTTATGATCTAGACATATTGGCAGAATTTGATGATACCATCAAAGATGAGTGGGTGTTAGAAGGAATGAAGTTTAAAATTAATAAAGAATGTGACAAGGGCTTAGGTGGTGGCCAAGCGAGGTAGAGGAAGCAAGATAGAACAATCAAAAAGGTTAAGGCAGTTTATAAAATTTGGAAGGTTGGTGTTATCTGTGTCATTTGGCATTGTGGTATGGGAGGGTACGTAAACTAGGTTACCTCAGCGAAGTGTGCACAAGATCCTTCCATCTACATCTATTATGGTCTTCGTGGTGTGACTACGCTATGGTATGACGAAAGGGAGTATGAGTTCAAGTCACCAGTGGTTGCGGTGAAGAGTCGGACAGTGTGGGATCCATGTGCTTGGCACAGGGGTTGCTTATGGCCTAGGAAACTATGCAGAGGGTTGGATTTGTCTCGAACAATGTGGAATCCTCTTCCAGTCCTAGTCACATGTTTTCAGCAAGGGGCGAAATTTGGGTCTTGCAAGCAAAGGGTCGCAGCATTGTGTTCCATTAAAGCAAAAAGGGGGAGTCGATTGCTTCTTCGATAGGGAGCTTGGTGGTGTAGTTCTCTGTGGCGAGGTCTCTCTACGTAAGAGTGCCACTTTGGGGTTTTGTTGTGGTCCTCTTGGGTGGCAGGGCTGATCAGTTGGGCAGCTGGCAAAAGAGCCGGTGGTTACGCCTCTGTGTAGAAGTCAAAAAGCAGTTTGTTGATTATGCACCTCAGTGGAGGATTTTGAGTGTCATAGGTCTCTTCGATGATGTGCTGTTGCAATAAAAATGAACTGATAGTGGGGTCATTCTCGGCAGGGAGTTATCCTGAAAGGCATACAAGGCGAGCGATCTAATCCGGCATTACAGTGGGATGAGTCAGTGAGCAGCACTGAAGAGGAGGAAAAGGTCACAATCCTACAATCTTCTGGGAGGGTGGTGCAACCACCCTTGCTTGTCACAATTGTGGAACTACTACAGAGTATTGCAGACATAACGGATGTCCTGTAAGAGTAGAGATACAAAGACCAAAATGAGATTGTTGCCTACATTAATGATATTCAGTTCACCGAAGGAGAAATTCTTTGCATCTTGCCTCTGTGCAATGGAGCTAGCATCAAACAAGTGAAAGGCTAAAAAAAATTGAATTGTGGTTGGCTCACATTTATTTCCATGTTCATTAAGGCCCGAGCCACCTTATGGACCAAGGTTCGATTGAGGCACCACATCCTCCTTTGTAAATTCTTTGTGTAGGTTGTTTTTTGGCTTTGCTAGTGTTCTTGGAGGTATTTCCTTTTTGTATATGTAAGCCTTGTAGCTATTATCAGTACATTTTAAGTTTCCACATCGCTCTCCTAGCTAACAAATCCATTCGTAGTGAAGTTGGGAGAGCGAAGATGAATCAACATGTTGAATGTAATACTTTTTTTAGGAATTAATGAAATTTTGTTGATTGACAAAAAAATAGTATTTTATAACATTTTTTTAGTTATAGATTTATCTATTTTAGAATAGGAATTTTAAAATTTTAATTTAATTATCAGCAATTATTAGGTGGATAGAAGAGATTTAACATACATAAAATATTCTAGAATATTATCAATAGTAGTCACAAATCAAAGCTTGAAAATTATATAAAATTAGCTATGCCCTTTCTTCTCTTTTAATTAAATTAATTAAAAAACTATCAAATGATAACAAGTGTCATATGAAATGAAATGCAATGATTTATCATGTTTTGGGCATGTGGTATAATAATTTATGACATTGGCTCATAGTATTATGGCAAAGCCTATTTATTTACATGTTAAGAATCTTCATGGGAAAGTGGGGTGAATCTCCATAGTTAAGAATCTATATATATATATATATATATATATATATATATATATATATAATCCCCATAGTCGGTGCTCGTACAAGCCAAACATGAGGACTATAATGTGTTGGTATAGTTTAGCTCACCACTTGGCCTTTCAAGTTCCTCCTCTCAAGTACGTGTACAACCTGATAAATTTCCACGTGAAGATTTCATTTATAAATATGGTGTGGTGGTACGCTCTCTCTACCTCATGCTGTAGGAAAATGATGGCATTCAATTATTTTTGGGTGGGCTCCTTGAACCAATGGGAGAGGATCATTGTAACGCGAATCCCATCTTTAGATATGTTTTTATTTCCTTTGAACAATATTGCTTACCCCTTTGAGGCTCTAGTGATGCCTCCCTTTTGTCACCATGCCAATCATCCTCTTCGTTGACATAAATACTTCAGCTAGTCCGTCTTTGGGTGCCATATGGTTTTTTCAAAGGTGTTGATTCTATGTATTTATCCACCTCCTTCTTCATCCTCATCATCCTCCTATGTTTTCTTAGTTACTATGGGGATCAAGTTAACTGGTAAGGCTCACCTTTATGGTTCAGTTTCTCCAAGTGTACTCTATCTTCTTTCGTTCTACCAAATGCCATAACCCATTTCATGGAATTATGCCCACTTTTACTTGTTGAAGACAAAAGTATTCCATCGCTTGTGTGTGAAGTCTCCAATTGGGGTATGGTGGAAATTTCAATTGCAAGTTTGCAAAGGTTCTCGCTCAATTGTTTCTTCAGACTCAGAGTATAAATAGGCATGAGCATGCCTTATATAGTCCTTCGTGACTTCAAGACCAAGTTTCGGATTAATTGCAGTTACACAGTCAATGGGTCAATGGGGAGTGGATTCAAAGTTCATGGCTCGGGGAAGGATGTATTTAGTTTCAAGCCTTTTAGTGCCCTACCACACGACAATTCACTTCCACATGAGGGCTATGTTCCACTAGTCCACCCGATGGTGCATCTCTCAATTATGTTCAATTCAGTGAAAGTTCCCTCCCTTTTCGTGGTCCATGATTTCTCTCTGCTTTATTGTGTGAGCTTCTATAGACATCTATGTTATTGTGCACTTTTTGTAAATATCTTGTTTTTTGTCTGATAAACTGGTAAAGTGAGGTCTTAGCAACCTTAAAATCATAAACTTGTGTTATTGGTATGGTTTCCCATTGGGCATACCAATAGAACAAAACATTCTTCTTTATAATGCTTCCTCCGATTAATGAAATGTCAAACTTTCAACAACAACAACAAAAAAATATTTTTGATAATTAATAAAAATAATAATTTAAAATAAATTATATTTTAGTTAATTTTATGATTTTTTTTTAATTTTAACAATGTGTGATGTATCATAAAGTGGTTATTCTGATATTTATTATGGATTGATGAGTTTATCAATCATTTGATTTATATAGTTGTATTAGTTCAATTAAAAAACCAAAAAAATAAAACCATCTTTGAGATCAATCTCAACTTTCTATTCTAGCTACTACTTAAAATGTTCAATAGAAATCAAATATTTATAATTCATTTATTAATTATTTGATAATTAAATTAAAATTATAAAATCCCTAATTTAAAACAAGGGCTACATAGTAGCTAATACATGCTGCTTAGCTTAAATAAAGCTTAATTAAATAAAAAAATAACAAAGACAAAAATTTTATCACAAAAATAAAACAACAAATAAAATATTGTATTGTTAAATGCCACCACAAAAAATTAAAAAATATGATTAATTAATCTTGTTTATATTAACATAGATGTATGCGTGTGTTTTTTATTAATATATATAATTGTTTATAACTAGCCTAGATACATCTTAACACCGGATCTATCAAGTGTTGAGAATGATCAAATCTCTTGAGGTGAAAACCTATTTTTTGAGTGAAAACTTGAGAAAGGGTTCGCACCTCGGGAGATTTGATCCCTCTCCGCGCTTGATAGATGCAGTGTTAAGATGGATCTAGGTTGGTTTCAGTCATGTGCGATCATACAAAATTTGTTGAGCATCTAATTTATTTTGATCATTTTAAATATGTTAAGTATGTCTAAGATTAATTTGGTCAATTTAATTTAAAATTTGCTTAGTTACCTCAGTTTGTTAAGATAAGAGAGATGGTTGTAACTTGAATGATGAAAAATGATGAATACAAATTTCGCGTGCAAAGTGTCAATGTAAAAATTTTGATTGGTAGAAAATGTGAATAATAAGAATATAATCAATTACAAACAATCTTCATTGCGATCAATCTAAAACTATTGTCTTCTACTTTTCTTATTCTCACACCTATTAGTTTTTTCATTTTCTCATATTGATCATATGAAAGAGTAGTTGCAATCGTATACCATTAAAATATTTAGCTTGATCTATTGTAGTAAACAACATACCTTGTCTCTGTTCTCTCCAGTATTAATAGTAGTTTTCTCCAAAGTCAATCATTATGACTTATGGAGTGTTGAACCCAAAGAAATTTTTTATGGTAGTTATTTTCTATTACCGTGTTTGAATGCAAAATAATTAACAATGTTGAATGATGGAAAATGGGAATAATAAGAATGTATTCAAATATAAATAGTTTATAATTTCAAGAAGCAAACATTTCGGGTAAGCAAACATTTTATTTAGGATGAAAATTCAAGTATTGTATTTATGGTTGAATAACTATAACACATAAGTCAATGCACATCATGAATAATTTTTATGTGCTTACATTGAGAGAGAGTGTGTATTGTTTTGGGGGTGAGAAGGAGAGACAAGGGGAGATAGAGATATAGATGGGGGCAACGGAGAGGGAAGAAGAGAGAGGCAAAGATAGGGAGGGACAAAGAGATATAGATATGGAGAGAGAAATTTTAGAGAGAGAGAGAGAATGGGAAGAGAGAGATATGGAGGGGAAAGGGAGAGAGGTAGAGTGAGATAGATAGTTATGGAGATAGAGTGTGTATGTTTAAGGGTTGAGATAGAGAGATAGATGAGGAGAGACAGTGGGAGATAGAGATATAGATGGAGGAGGCAGAGATGTACTTACACTGAAATCAATGCGCAATATTAATCTAATTACTTTGAAATTAATGTACATCATACATCTAGTTGCATCAAATCAGAAATCAACATCGACACTAAAATCAGTGCATCTAGTGCAAACAATAAAATATGACTACAAATCAACATCTATAGTGAAATCAATGCATCTAGTGCAAGCAATCAAATAGGATTAGAAATAAATATCTACACTGAAACCAAAGCATCTAATGCAAGCAATAAAATATGAGTAGAAATCAACATCTATGCTAAAATCAATGCATGTAGTGTAAGGTATTATATAGGATTCAAAATTGACATCTAAACTAAAATCAATGCATCTAGTGCAAGTGATCAAATAGGATTAGAAATCAATATTTACACTGAAACCAATGCACCCTGTGTAAGCAATCAAATAGGAGTAAAAATCAACATAGACACTGAAATCAATGCATGTAATGTAAGGTATTAAATAGGATTATATATTGACATCTACACTGAAATCAATGAATATATTGCATGTGATCTAGGATTAGAAATAAAAAACTACATTGAAATTAATACATATATTTCAGTGAAAATACAAAATATTAATGACTTTCTAGATCTAACTTCTATGTCTGTATTTGTCTTTGTGTGTCTCTTTCTTCTTCCCTCTCTCTCTACCTTACATTTTGTGTCTATATCCCTCCCCCTCTCCTTCTCTCTGTTCCCCTCCTTCTCTCCCCCATCTCTCTCTGTCTGCCTCTCCCTCCCTTTCTCTATCTTTCTCTTCTTCTCTCTCTACCCCTACCATATATATCTATACCTCCCTCCATCTCTCCTTATTTTTCTCTCTATCTCAACCCATAAAATGCATGTCATGCTCTCTCTCTCTCTCCCCCCTCCATCTATATTTCTATCGCCCATCTATCTCTCTTCCTCCCTCTGTCTCTTTGCCTCTCTCTTCTACCCTCTTCCCTACCCCATCTATATCTTTATCTCCCTTTGTCTCTCCTTCTCACCCCCAAAACATACAAAATCTCTCTCCATATCGATATCTCTCTCTCTCTCTCTCTCTCTCTCTCTCTCAGTGAATCTCCATGTCTCCCTTGTCAATCCCTCTCCACCTTTCTCTCTCTATGCCTTTCTTCCCCTTCCAACTCCATCTCTCTCTCCTCCCCTCTCTCTCCTCTCTCTCAAGTCCATCCTCTCTCTCCCCTTCTCTCCCACCTCCCCCCGTCTGTCCCCCCATCATACACACACTCTCTCTCCACCCACCAACTCTGTCACTATCTCCCTCCCTCTCCCCTTCACTCTCTCCCCCTCTCCCCCCACCATATATATGTCTCCATGTCTCTCTCGTCCCCTTCTTTCCATATCTTTATCCTCTCCTTTTCTCTCTCTTCCCTTGTCTCCTCTCTCCCTCATTCCATCTTCATCTCTCCCTTGTCACTCCCTCTCTCTCTCCACCTCTATCTCTCAATGTATTTGTTCTTCACTCCCTCTCTTTCCCCCTCCAAATCCATCTCTCTCCCTTCGTCTCTCCCCCTAATCTCTCTCTTCCTTTCTCTCTCTCACTGTCTCTCCCACCTCCATGTCTCTCTCCCCCACTCTATTCCCCCTTCCATCTCACTCTCTTTCTTAAATTAAGAAAGTATCTAAATTAAAAAAAACAGAAAAACAAAAAAAAAAAAAAAAACAAAAAAAACAAACATAATTATTTGTAAAATATTAAACATATATTTTGTATCAAACATGTTAAAGAAAATGCAATAATAAAAAAACTTAAACTAACCATGCACTATCTTTCCTCTATCATTGTTAATCACTTTTCTTTCTCACTTAGCTTGGATCCTTGGTTAAGATGCATCTATCTTGGTTCTTTATAATATTATTTATATTATATAGATTTCATATATGTATATATAAAAGTATTCTCATTTTTAATTTATTAAAACCTCCATTTAATCTCTATGGGAATATTATTAGTAGTCAGTGAGAACGGAAGGTCTAGATATACCTCAAAAGTAATTATATTCTCTTTGCTCTTAGATTTAATTAAGAAATGTTATAAAATTAAATTAAAATAAAGTATTTGTAAAATATTTGATTTTGAAATAAGTTATGATTTTTGGGCATGTGGTATTGATAAACCATGGTATTGGCCCATCGTATTGTAACATAATAATTAAAAGCCTAGATCCATAACATAATAATCAAAAGTCTAGATGGCTCATGGTATTGATAAACCACAGTAGTAGCCCATCGTATTATAATTTTCTTCCCTCCTCTCGCACTCTATCTCTCTCTTTTGGGTATTGGTCCATGGTATTGTAAAAGAACCTACTTAGAAGTTAATAATATCCATGGTAAATATTCATGATTAAAAATCTTGTCATATTGTAAATATTAAGTTTTTATCCACTTATTAATTAAATTTATAGATTGAACACATCTATATTAATTATTACAAATATATTGATTACAATTGAGTCGGTATTACAAATGTTTATTTACATTACATCTACACATGTGCTCTATATTGTGTCGTAGAGTGACTCTCGGCCCAAAAAGTGAATTTCACATCACACCCCACCCTAAATATTACATTCTACTCCATATTTTCCCTCACTCCCACAAATTTTATAGTTGAGTTATTTTACTTTTAAATTATAAATATAAAGAAAAAATACAATAAGAAGTGGACCATTCGGGGGAAATATTGGTTAAAATGTAATATTATAGTATTATATTTTATCCAATATAACTTAATACAAAATTGATGGAGGTATGCAAATATATTAGATAAAATGTAATAATTATATTTTTCTCAATATTTCCCCACCTCACACAAATGCCCAGTGCCAACATAACCATAAAAATAATTAGATTTACAGGAATGTTTTACCTTTATATGCTACATGGCTTCAACACCATGATTTTCTACAACTAATTATGTATCTGAATATAACATCAAACTAACATGAATCTAGGCTAATTTAATCCCCCCTTAAATAGATTATATTCCAAAGGAATTCCATGAGTCAATACCATGAATGTTTAAAACCATTAGTCAATACCATGAGCCATTTTCATTTTTTTATTATTTAATTTTTATAGGGTCAGTTTTTTTTGTTATTTTAATTTTATTTCCACGAAGTTACAATGTTTACATTACATTAAGTTACACATATCTACCATATTTTAGTTCTATTTTGACCTAGTTAATCCTTCCCTTACCTTTCTAATTAGCTTAAATGTATAGGTATATTAGTTCAACTTCTCTACTAGCATATTATAGACATTAGATCTTGGCTCAATGAAGAAATTACATTTATCACTCATACTAAAAAGTAAATTTTTTTTTTTAAATTACTTTATCTCATTATATAAAGTTTGATCTAAAATGAAAGTGAAAATTCAAGTATTTAAAAATGACTAACATTGAATTTAAAGTAACATTATTAATTTATTTTTAAAGCAACCTTAGGCACAACATCCCTTGCATATACATATATTAAAGTAATGTTACACACAACACTTCTTGTATATACATATATTAAAATAACGTTAAGCACAACACCTTTTGCATATACATATATTAGTAACACACATACATATATATATGTATATAATTTTTTTATTTTTTCAATGTAACATTAAGTGAAAACATCTCCCTCAAGTACTATCTTTTGCATATACATATATTAGTGACATATATATATATAATTTTTTAATTTTTTTAATATAACTTTGAGTGAGAACATTCCCATCAAAATTTATTAAAATATGTTTTAATATAATAATAAATTATTTTAAATAGAACTCATTTTTTATCAAAAACTATACCGAATAAAAAATTAAGTACTTTATACCATGCCTATTATACCATGTCTGCCGCAATTATAATAATACCAATCATTTATTTATTGTAACCATAATCACACAGAATTGATATCTTACTAATCTCAATTATATAAGTATGTGCGACTCTCGCGGCGTTCAGGGGTGAGGTTGCGATTCAGGCTCATACGGCAGGCTTCCTCTAGTAAAAGGAAATCCTGGATGACAGAGACAGATAAATGAATGGCTGAAAACATTGCCTTCTTTCAGGGAAGGGCGACCGCTGGTTTAAAGAAGGTACCTTTCTAATCTCCACATCATATAAATACGTTTTGACCGTTCTCAACAAAAGCATCACTATACAACCCTAACTTGGATGTTTGTAATTATCTGCACTTTTCCATAAATTAATGATAAATCTTAGTGAGAAATTAATCTGCTCTGCCGACATTTTCGAAAGCTGTTTAGCATTCTAATCTGTTCTGCAGCATTTTCGAAAGCAATTAACCATGTCACTATTAATGTTATGAAATTTAGATATTTAGATTTTACTATGATATGAAAAGATTTAGGTTAATTAATTTATAACTATATCAGTTTTATATACAAAAATAATTAAAATATATTAATAATAAAAAATTATTTTATTTTATGTGCTAAAATGTCTCAATATATTTATGAAGTAAAAATTTTTAATGTAAATTAAATATTTATAATATATCATTGAATTTTTTTTAATGTAAATTAAATATTTATAATATATTCTTGAAAAAAAATATGTATATATCATAAAAAGTTAAGTTTTATGGTTGAAAAGTTTATTTGGTCTTATATGTATTTTATTTAGCATTCAAAAATACAATTTAAGCAATGAAAAATAATACATTGTATTTTGTATGTTACTAAATTTGATCACTCTCAACTCATGTTAGATTTGACATTAAGAAAGTTAAGTATATATTATATGTTAGATTTAAGATTTTTGTGATCCATATTATAAATAATTGTTTTTCCCATTAATCATATCATTAGGATTTGGTGGACTTTTCGAACCAACTAATGTGGTTCATCACCTTGTCGTGAGAATGAACCACATTAGTTTGTTGAAAACGTGGACCAAATCCTAATGATAAGATTAATTCGAAAATTATATATATATATATATATATATATATATATATATATATATCATTTAAAAAAAATATTGTGTATTTGAAGTAGCATTATCCGGATTCTCCACAGTAGTATGCTTCTTATGTCGTTTCGAACCCAAAAGGGGGTCCATCCTCACGACCAAATTTGATAAAATATGAATGACAATTATTTTTTACAGAAGAATCTTTTAACCAGAGTATAAATACAAAATCTAATTTTTTTTTATATATAAGCCGAACTATGAATTATTATTATTATTATTATTATTATTAATTTTATTTTATTTTAAATTTAATTACTTTTGTTTATTAATTATTATAATTTTAATTATTTTAGTTATTTATTTATTTATTTTTCATTCTCATTTTTTTTTTTTAATTAATTGTTAATTTAATCATTAATCCTTTATAATTAATTAAATTAATGAGACAAGTTTATATAATTTATTTGATTCCATTATTTATAGTTTTATTGTTTTAATTAATTCTATTATTTCATTACTATTTTTATACTTAATAATCTTGAGAAATAAATGATCTAATTGTTTTAATTAATTTTATTAATATAATTAATTAATTAATTAAATTAATTAATCACTCAATTATATTAATTAATTCATAAGTTAATTAATCACTCAATTATGTCAATTAATGCATAAATTAATTAATATAATAAATTAATTAATTGATCTTGATAAATTAATTTATTAATTAATATAAGTAATTTATAAATTGATTAATATTGATAAATTAATTAATATACTAAATTAATAAATTAATTAATATAATTAATTAATTATTACTTAATATAATTAATCAATAAATTAATTCATATCATAAATTAATAAAATAATTTATATAATAAATTAATATAATTAATCAATAAATTAATTAATTATATTTTATCTCATTAATATAATTAATTAACAAATTAATTAATTATATTTTATTTGATTAAATAACTAATAAAATTAATTAATTAATTAGTTAATTAATTAATTAATTTTAATTTTATTTATTATTACATATATTATTTATTTTTGGAACTAAGCTTCTAAAGGTTTGGAGAGATTTCTCTGTCTAAACAGGCGGAGCCAATTTCCACTAATCTCACTCCCATTGTCCGTGTTGAGGTTCTGAGGAAGCTTCATAATTTCAGTAGCCTCACTAATTTTTCTCTTTTGATAATGCTCCTCCCTTGCAATGATTTTGGCATCTTCTAAACACACATGATGCTTGGTCTTGGATGAGTGCTCTACAAAGGCTGATGTACGAGATCTTCCATTGTTAATATCAACTCCATGCTCTTTGAGTCTTATTTTCAAAGATTGTCTTGTTTCACCAATATAACTCTTGCCACACGAGCAATCAATCTTGTACACACCCTTAAGTTGTTGATGATCTATCTTATCCTTTACTGACCTCATCATTTGCCTGATTGTTCCACATGTTGTAAATTGAGTGTTTATGTCTTTCTTTTTTAAACTTTTTGCAATTTTATCTATAATCCCTTGGATGAATGGGAGGTAAACTTTACCACAATTTTCTTCCTTGTTTTTCTGGGGATTCTTAGAGATGACCCTATCTTGGGCTCTTTTTATGGCTTTCTTAATACTAAACTCCTTGTATCGTAAGTTTATGAAAACGGAGGTTAAGTGTTCAATTTCCTCATTATTCTGAGAGCGCTAACAGCTAGAGTTTTTAAAACACCAAATTTTGGTGATGGATGATGGTATGAATCAGCATGAAGATAGCTTTCAGTATGAGTTTTCTTCCTATAGACCTAGTGTCCTAAGAAGCATAATACTGTGGAGAATCTGGATAATGCTACTTCAAAAAACTACCACAGAAGCCTAAAGTCTAACAATATTGTATATATCATAAAACAATTAAGATTTTATGCTTGAAAATTTTAATTGGTTTTATATGTATTCTATTTAGCATTTAAATTAATATAGCAAAGATTAGAACGAATTCTCATGAGCTCCATAGTGAAACAGGTGGTTGGGCAGTTCCTAAAACGCCATGGATGGAAAGGATCTGGCATATATGTGAGAATAGGAACAACGAGGATGAAAACCACCTGCGTATAACCACATTAGATCTCAGTTTCACAATCTTTGTTACAATACTGACCTTCCTAGCCTTTTACAATGTCAAAATTATAGTGAGCTCGGGAGGCTTCTCTCCAAGCTTTTTGACCATAGGAATAAAATCTTAAATCAAAATAAATAATTTGTTTCTTTAGGTCCGATAGACCATTGTTTAGTCTCAGCGGACATTACCATCATCATCATCATCATCATAATCTATTTGATTCCATTAATTATAGTTTTATTGTTTTAATTAATTCTATTATTTCATTATTATTTTTAAACTTAATAATCTTGAAAAGTAAATAATCTAATTATTTTAATTAATTTTATTAATATAATTAATTAATTAATTAATTAATCACTCAATTATATCAATTATTTCATAAATTAATTAATATAATAAATTAGTTAATAGATTAATTGATCTTATAACTTAATTTATTAATTAATATAACTTAATTTATTAATTAATATAAGTAATTTATAAATTGATTAATATTCATAAATTAATTAATATACTAAACTAATAAATTAATTAATATAATTAATTAATTATTACTTAATATAATTAATCAATAAATTAATTCTTCATAAATTAATAAAATAATTTATATAATAAATTAATATAATTAATCAACAAATTAATTAATTATATTTTATCTGATTAATTAATTAATATAATTAATTATATTGTATTTGATTAATTAACTAATAAAATTAATTGATTAATTTTAATTTTATTTATTACTTTATTTATTTATTTTTGGAACTAAGCTTCTAAAGGTTTGGAGGGATTTTTCTGTCTAAACGAGGGGAGCCAATTTCCACTAATCTCACTCCCATTGTCCCTGTTGAGGTTCTAAGGAAGATTCATAATTTCAATAGCCTCCCTAATTTTTCTCTTTTGATAATGCTCCTCCCTTGCAATGATTTTGGCATCTTCTAAACACACATGATGCTTGGTCTTGGATGAGTGCTCTACAAGGGCTGATGTACGAGATCTTCCATTCTTAATATCAACTCCATGCTCTTTGAGTCTTATTTTCAAAGATCGTCCTGTTTCACCAATATAACTCTTGCCACACGAGCAATCAATCTTGTACACACCCTTAAGTTGTTGATGATCTATGTTATCCTTTACTGACCTCATCATTTGCCTGATTGTTCCACATGTTGTAAATTGAGTGTTTATGTCTTTCTTTTTTAAAATTTTTGCAATTTTATTTATAATCCCTTGGATGAATGGGAGGTAAACTTTACCACAATTTTCTTCCTTGTTTTTCTAGGGATTCTTAGAGATGACCCTATCTTGGGCTCTTTTTATGGCTTTCTTAATACTAAACTCCTTGTATCTTAAGTTTATGAAAACGGAGGTTAAATGTTCAATTTCCTCATTATTCTGAGAGCGTTAATAGCTAGAGTGTTTAAAACACCAAATTTTGGTGATGGATGATGGTATGAATCAGCATGAAGATAGATTTCAGTATGAGTTTTCTTCCTATAGACCTGGTGTTCTAAGAAGCATACTACTGTGGAGAATCTCGATAATGCTACTTCAGAAAACTACCACAGAAGCCTAAAGTCTAACAATATTGTATATATCATAAAACAATTAAGATTTTAGGCTTGAAAATTTTAATTGGTTTTATATGTATTCTATTTAGCATTTAAAAATACAATTTAAACAATGTAAAATAATAGATTGGATTTTGCACTCTAAAGAAGAAATTTACATGTGACGAAATTTAATCCACTCATGTCAAATACATAATTAAGAAAATTAAATATATATTATATATCATTTAAAAATAATTTATGTATATATCATAAAAAAAATATTAAATTTTTATAGTTGAAAAACTTAATTGGTCTTATATGTATCATATTTCACATTCAAAAATACAATTTAAACAATAAAATCTATAGAAGTAAATAAAATACATTTCAAAATTCTAAAGAACCTCTGGAATTTCTTGTCACTTAAATAATTTCATGTACCATTAACTGCCTCGAAATATAAGTACGCTCGTTTCGCGGATACCCGTAGTTTTCTCTATTTTTCAGTCACCCGAAAAATATGGCTTAGCTGCTGGGAACGACCTTGAATACCTGTAGTTTTCTTTTATTTTTCATTCACATGAAAAATATGGCCCGCTGCTTGGAATGACCCTCAATAATTTATCCTCTCACGGATTCAACACGTGATAGTGGAGATACCAACCAGGTTAATTTTAAATATTTTTATTCCATCCATAAGACCACAAGTTCCATTTATTCACTGATATTTAAATCCATCTATTCCGCCCAATGTGGTGAGTGATTCTGATTAGAACCGTTAGAACAACAGGTAATTCTCAAGAAATTTGATTCCATCGATCCACCGAGGTTTATATGCATCAATTCTACCCCGTGCTGGTAATTGTTTCTTGTGATTATAGGAAATGCAGGTAGCCGGAACGATAGCGATTGAGCACCAGCGATGGCTTCTCAAGGTTCTAAATCTGGACATTGCACTGCAAGTCCAATTTACCATGGCTCGTGGAGGTATAATTATGATACGTGAATATTGCTTGTGTTAATAACTATGGTGTTAAATTAAATTTCTGAGATAGATGCTTATCATTATCCAACCTCTGTTGGATCCTCTCGTCTTTGTGGTGGACTGCATCTGCCCTAATATTCTGTCTTGTGTTTTAATTCCTATGTTGGTTCTATTTTCAATTTTACTAAAACAATTTACTATATCGCAAAAATTTGTAGTATCCTCAATTTTGATTTTCAGCATTAGAGATGTGTCTTGGGAAATGATTCAATTCGGGCATTGTCATTTAGAAGGAAAAGGTAAAAATTGTGCTCTAGTGGAATATGCGGCTCATATGAAAGAATGAATTCGAATTCCTTGAGGAAAATCAAATTGGTTGAGGGACTCATAAGGATGTATGGCCAACAATTATGAAAAGAAGGAATTAGGGAGCAATAGGGGTCTTTTGTCTATTTGAAAATCGAATTTTCCTTAGTTGTTTAATGGAGCCAACATTCCCACAACAGCTTCCCAAAGAGAGAAGATCAAACCTTCTTCGGTGGACTTCGAGTGTCACCCAAGGAAGACTTTCCTTCACCACCGAGGCCGGAAAAAGCATTAGTTGTAGGCCATACACATTTCTGGAGTATAACAAGCAGTCCAGGAGCCACCACTACGCAGAGGGAGAATTCACTGGTCATTTGTAGAGCATGGTTGTAGCGAAATTGTCCGGAGAAGCTACAAGAGCATCCTTTCACCATTTTCGGGACTGTAGAGGGTAGCTACACACAAGAGGGTCATCCCATATGCAGCTCTCATTTTATCACATGTAGGATTGAGTCATCTCCTCTATGACTGCGCAGTAATTGGAGTGAGATTTGTTAGGGCAGCATTATCGTGAGAATTTTAGAGTTGGGGAAATGAGATTTGGAGGGCCCTTTGAGCAAGATTGTTGGAATTGGGAGTGCAGAGATTGACAAGATCAGTGATAGCAACAGAATTTGGAGGGCCAAGCTCTGGAGGGTCAATTTTTTAAGGTTGGAGCCAATGGAAACCCTTTTTGGGTTTTTCTCGGTTTTGGGCAAGAATCACAATCACAAATTCCTAGAATTTTCTGGGCAGTCTAGAGTGGGAATCAGGGGGCGAAGTCAAGCAACAGTGCAATTTTGGTGCAACAACACAGTTTTCTGGAGCAATTGATTATTGCAGTGATTGCGCTTTCTTGTACTCATCACCTGGTTTTTGTAGATTGCCTTGTGCAAGCCAAGGTGCACTTTCTCCAACACATTTGTACCACAACAAATATTATTAATAAAATTTGGCCAGTTTAGGGATTTGCAGAAATTTCTTGTTTAAGTGTATGCATTTCTGAATTTTTTTCTGTTATTTATTTTTGCATGTCTTTATTATCATTGTAAAGTTTTATAGGAACATTACAGTGGTATCAGAGTATGATCTTTGCCTATTGTGAGGAAGCCAATAAAATCATGGGAGATTTGGTTTTGTATGCACTATGATGGGCGAACCATAGAAAAACCCATGGGTTAAGAGAGAGTGAGTAACATTGAGGAAAAAATGGCCCTTACCCACTTTGATGGCTTTGCTAGGAGTTATGTCAGAAATTGGGTACAAGAACTGGACACATATTCCCCGCTAAACCCAATGAGGGAGACAGACGTTATTAGACATGCCACTTTGCACTTGGATGGAGATGCTATGGAGTGGTGGTGCCGAGGGTTGATCCCTTTGGATCATGCACATATCACATCCTACACAGAGTTCACACAGAGGCTCTTGGAGAAATTTGATCGAAAGGACACCAAATATTTTCAAAAGGAGCACACAGGACAAGGACAGTTAGAGGATGAGACCATGAGGCATTTCTGCTGGTGGAGACCAGGCTTTAGATATCAAAATCCCAAGGAGGAGGTTGATTAGGAGGAAATGAAGGATGGTGAGGGGCACATTGATGTACCCAGTATGGCATAGGAGTCCCCATTATTGTAGACCTCTCTGATAGCACCAGTCGACACCATAACGAAGAGAGTGGATCATACACCTATAGAGCCATCTAATGATGTAGTGTCTGTTGTTGATGAGGTGCCATCCATTACTGAGGTATTCATTGATGAGGTGTCCAGGACCATGTTCAAATTTTCAAGTGAGGTAAATCCACAGAAGATTAGGTAGGTGCAGGGAGACACATCCATTAGTGAGTTGATGATAGGGACAGAAGTACCCAGAGTCATGATAGAGTTCTCAGACGACAACTACCTACATCAGCATGGAGAGCACCTTGAGGACTGTGAGCTACATGAGGATGTTATGCTTGATGAGCTACTTATTAAGGGACAACTCAAGACTCTTGTTATGCCCATGGTAGAGGAGGATGGGCAATCATTTGTCAAACTTGTCATCGATGGGGAGAAGATAGATGCCCAAGTAGCCAACAGAGCTGCAGTACTTCCAGTCACTAGCCCTCTTCAGGCTTCTGTAGATGGTGCTTGCAGTATTACTAGGTTACCTCTACACGTTGGAGGGAGATTGGTTGGGTTACCTAGTCAAGTTGTATTTGATGATCGGGCTAGTGATACGAAGCGATATGAGTTACATAGGGTGCAACACTTGCATGATGGACTTGCTACATACTTGGAGACTTGCATTTGATCCCTCTCATGGGGTTGCGTGTCATGAGGTATTGAGTTGGTACCTAGTAGGGATGACTAGGTTTTTGGATACATCCATGGTTGGGAGCATAGCTTGGCAAGAGTCATGGTTTTCTAGAGGGGATTGAGGGTTAGATCATCATTGGGATCCAGGCAGGACTCCCCACCACTCCATGGATTGGTTCAATTAGGGGAGTAGCAGGATGGTGGATCCAGTGATTGGACTCACCCCCATTTTCATATTCTCACTAGAGTTTTGGACAACACCCTGACAAGTCAAGCTGACAAAGGTGCAGGCACACTCCATGAGTTTTATTGGAATTTTAGTCATGTGTGGGGGCATAGGATGATTGGTGTACCTTGGGAGGAGATTTTCAGAGGAGGTGGCATCGACAGGCCACCATATAATTCACTTGTATGGAGAGGAGGATTTCCCATGGATGTGTGGGGTACAATGGTCACTAAGGAGTAGCACCTTAGGGACATCCCTATAGGTACTTATGGAGATTCACATGTTATATCTCTCAAGGAGGATTAGGAGGGGAGGTCCACATACCCGCAGTTATGGAGATCCATTCACTAGAGGACATAGTGATGTGACAGTGGACGTGATGATGTCAGTCAGATGCAGGTCAAAGTGCATTGTCATAGCTTTAGGGCATGACGTCCAAGGATGTGTAGGAGCATCTAGCATTGAGCAGTGGTTGGAAAGTGGGCATGGAGGTCCATTGTCGTGTGTCGTAGTGTGTTGGATTGTGTTATGGAGTAGGAGGAGTGAATCGCATCACATTGGGTATGGGGATACTTGGTGGTGTGCAGTGGCATCGAGTGCGGCATCGTGGGCTCTTGGAGTGTTGTCTCCAAGGATAGTTATGGGTAGGAGCATTAGATGTACCATCAGGAGCAGCTCATCTTAGATGGAGAAGGATGTTGTTGAGCATCTGGGGATGACATGCTCAACAAAGACAAGTGTTATAGACATTTTTGTGCCTAACAGCATGGAGCATGAAATGTCAATAATCTGAGGGATCCAAAGTCCCTAAACATGTTGTTCTTACCCTTAGAGGAACAAGGTCTACAAACCACAGCACTGAAAATCAGTTCTCCACCTGAAAACACTCAGAAACAGGCTATTTCTGGATCATGTCAGCTGCTCCACTGAGCATCTGCGCTGAATGTCAACTGCTCCTCTCTGTACTTGCGCTGAAGGTCAAAATTAATGAAGGCTACCTGCGCTGGGCGAGATTGGCCATGTGGCACAGTCATTCAGCAAGGTGTCAACTGCCCAGGAAGCTTCCAAACTGACACTTGGGTCAAGGAATTCGCCTAGTGATGAGTAAGAGGGTCTTGATCTCCAAGTGGAAGCAAGAATCTCCAAGTGGACTCAAGAACTGAAGATTAACTAAAGTGGGAGAGGACACTAGTCAGCTTTATGCCAGTCTCAAGATGACTCATCCTTTCTCCAAAACCCTATATATAGATCTCTCTCATGAGGTCTAGGGAGGCTAGAATTTTGTGCAAGTAAGGAAGTGCTGTTGGTTTGAGTATAGAGCTATTGGGTGTTTTGCTTGAAGGAGGTGAAGAGGAGATTTCTTTCAGCTGGGAGGTGTTGCTGGATTGGGCCTACTGTGGTTGTAACTCTCTCAGAACTTTACTTCTTCTATAATAAAGTATTTGAGGTTCTTCTATATGCATGTGTCTTGATGATGAATTGATGCTTGTATATTTGGTTTATGCTAATCCTTAAATCGATTATGGATGTATGCTTCTTGTAGTTTCCTTTTCTTGTGCTTTTACAGGATCTGTGTGCAGCTGGGCCGGTGAAAGAGCAAGGAGCTAGGAGCAAGCAGCAAGGAGCGAAGACTGGATCGACTATTAGCGCAAGATAACGGTTAGTAGATCATCCTTTTCTTCCCTCTCTCATCTCATAAAGAAGAAACTTTGAATAGCTTTGCATTCAGTTGTTGCTGAAGTACTATCACCTTCAGAGTGGGATAGGGGCATTCTGCATTAGATACTTTTCCCAACAACAAATTGGCGACTCCACTGGGGATCGTATCTTGTTGGTTGGTTGTGTTTCTTGCTATTCATTTCATAAACAAAGGGAGTACCGAATCGAACTGTATTTGGATCCATCAAATACAAAGTAGAGGGCAGCTACTCTAGCTCAGTTTCTGGGCAAGTTTATGATTTGAAGAGCTGATCCACAAGGACTCTAATAAGCTCTTAGTGATAGCTTTTCATCCTCCTTTACATCCCTTAGTGTGTCCTTGACTGATAGCTTCTGATTTGAGCAAAAACTGTGAATTTTTGAGCAATCTGTGACCCGGAAACCAAGACGGACGAAAGTCTCGTTCTTCAGTGCAGGCTGTACAAAGGTTGTCTGCATTTCAGCACAGTTCCCGAAGGGGATACCTGCACTGAAGGTCAAACAGGCAGTGTTACACCTGCGCTGGACCAGTCTTGGCTTGAGCTACTGGGGTTTCCTGCTGTGTCTTGCCTTGTTTTCACTCTTGTTTTTGCTGTTTGTTGCCAGTCAGTGGGCCTATCTGAAACCAACTTCCTTTGTCATTATTCTGCCTCAGTTGTATAAAGAAACTATGTTTGTTCTTCTGTATTTCTTGTGTCATTTACAGTTTCCCATAACGAAAGAGAACAAATCTTGCTGTGGCCTCTTAGATCTAGACCTATGATTAAGTGTCGTTTTGATCTTAAGAGTTAGTTTGTTTGTTGTTCATAGCTGATTGAGCTTGTCGCTTTCGTTATATGGTTTGAATTTACATATTTCTAGTGTCGAAACAAGTAAATCTTAAGGTGTCTTTCGATTTTGGACAAACTTGTTTGCTTTCGCTTGAAATTGAATTCAAAGTTATACAACAGCTTTCTTTTTTCATTTCATCAACATTAAGAAAGAGAAAAGAAATACTTGCATTGTGCACGTGCATTATGACGATTGCATGTTGATTTAGGAAAGTGCATTAGTGTGTGCTCTATGATCTGTGTGAAAAGGTGTTATCTTCCTTCTCCCTCAGTAGTTAAGGTTTTCAAAGTTGAAAGATTGAAAAGCTTGCTTATCATCTTAGATTGCATTCAGGAGTGTTACTATACATCTCGTGGTGATCCGTAAAGGCAAACTGCTAAACAAGATCAACCTTAAAATAAATTGAATTTACATAACAACGCATTGAAACATAACGCAAACATCTAGAGGTCTAAGCTAGAGACGTGTTCCGGCGTCGTTAAACGTGATATCTTAGCGTTGAGTGGTTGGGTGATTCCTCCACGGTGAAGCAATAAGTATCAATACGGACTTGTGCTCCCACGTACCGTCGCGTATATATTGGGAGACCCCTATAGGATCAAAGCCTTTATCCATAGGAAACCGTGTCGGCCGCCCTACTGATCGCAATGCAATGAACACAGCATTCACGAAGATCGACCACTTGTACCGTAAAACGTATTCTGTGGTTTTGCGAAAGGTTTGGCACACCCTCTGCCTAGAACTCCAGAGCAGTTTCTTTTGGCCTTTTTCGAACTCTATAACTGAAAAAGTCCATCCGAGCATTTGTCACTTCGGGCTCGTTAAAACATCGAAGGAGACTAGAGTCATCTTTAGCTTTTTCTCGACTCTTAAAAAGTGAAAAAGCAAGTTGTGTCTAAGCGTCGTTATAAAATTTATTTTAAACGGAACATAATCACCTCCTATTCCCGCGTTGATCTTTAAGTTGAGAACATGGAACGCCCCAACCAAGGAACTCCACATGATGGAAAACCTGGTCCCTTCTCCTCTTGGGGAGAAGTTGGTGTGCCCCACATGGCCACATTGTCGCTTCCAGGACTGACAATTGGCCTGCCTGTTTGGCTATTCTCAACTAGTGTAGTTCAGAACACCATGGTTCCTGAGCAGTCGAGTCAACAGTTATATGAGTCTAGAGCCTCCCACTAGCCTTCTACTTCGTCTAACCCTTCCTCCAATCCTTCATCTTCAAAAGGTGGAGCCGGCAAAAGCCAAGCTCCCACAGAGAAGAAGGAAAAGAAGAAGAAAGAAAAGAAGAAGAAGGAGCCTAAGGCGACTGGGGGCAAGCAAAAGACATCTGACAAAAACCCACACACAGAACAGACCGGACCTAAATCACCATGTGTCATATGTAGAGGAGACCACTTCCATAGAGATTGTCCCTGTATTCCCCGGATACTGAGGGACTGGTCACCTTGTTTGCACAATTCGGGGGCATCAACCTCTGATAGCCATGTTGATTGCTTACCGTCAACCAACGAAAGTGAAGGTTCAAGACAAAGAGGGGGAGCAAGATCCCCCTGCAGACTGTGTGAAGGCGGTCACGCCATCCACCGTTGTCCCTTATTAGACGAAGCAAAGAGATTTTTGGAAGATCGCCCGGTTTTACCGGTGGTGCTTCCTCCTGGATACAAAAAACTCGTGCTAAGTCCTTCGTTGGTTGAAAATACAGCTGGCCCGCTCAAGTGGTTAGCTGAAACGTCAGTCATTGAAAATGAACCTACTGAATCCAGACCAGATGAAAGTCTAAAGGTCGATACGGCAGTTGACCCGGTTCTTCCTTCAGAGGTTTCATCCTCAAATGACACCGTCACTGAAGATTCATCTTCAAATGACACCCTCACTGAAGAGAATAAAGATGACACCATCCAGATTCTTTTCATCAACACAGATTCTGATGAGCATCAGGGAAATGCGCCCATTCCTTTATCGCAGGAAGGAACATCGTCAGGATCGTATACGGCCGTGTATTCGGTCCCACCACCGAGCAACCTGGTTGTGTCCTTTGATTGGAACCAACTGGGCAGACCCCGGTTACCAGCCAGTATACCATTCAGAATCATAGTCCAAATTTATAGAATGGTGATGGCTGGGACTATCATTGATGAAGGGGCATCTGTGAGTATCCTTTCCTCTGTTGCTTGGGAAGCACTAGGTTCCTTGGCGATTTTGCCTAAGATAAGAAATCTCTCGGGCTTTGATAAAGGAACCAGTCGACCGTTAGGGATCCTCCCCAATGCGCCTGTTACATTGAAAGGGAAGACCGTTAATTTGAACGTGATGGTCGTTTAGGGACCCTTGGATTATAACCTACTCCTTGGACGTGACTATATATATTGCATGGGAGCTATAGTCTCCTCACTCTTTAGAGTAATGTGTTTTCCACACGAAGGAAGAGTAACCAAGCTCGTAGACCAACTTTCATTTCCGGGATCACGCATCGCAAATAGTAAAATACCAATCCTCAATGGTCTTTTTACTCAAGAAATGTCTCCACCCCCAGTCCTCCTTCCCGATGAATGTGAGTGATTCGGAAAGATAGAACTGGAACCCAGGGGGCATGCATCCTGGTCTGCTTCGGGCGGAGGAAACCTTGGGTATAAAGTAGAATTTCCGCGAAAGAATATGACTAGTCCGTACCCCGTCCGTGGAAGGAAGAGGGGTTGTTCTGGAACAAGATTCTTTTGATAAGGTTACTTGTCTGACAAAGGTCATTCAACTTTGTCTAAATAGGTAGGCAATACCAAAGAAAGGGATTCTTTTGCGGCAGCAAATTGTAACCATCTTTGGGTAAAAGGCAAGCCTCACCCATTAAAACTAATGTTTTAGAGGATAAGTAGGGGCAGCCTCCAAAGAAAGAGATTCTTTTGCTGCAACAAATAGCAACCATCTTTGAGTAACCTAATGATAGACATCGCCGAAGAAAGAGTTTCATTTGCGGCAGCAAATAAAACCATTCTTTGGGTAACCAGAAAGAGGCAAGCCTCACCCTTTAAAACAAATGTTTTATCGGATAAGTAGGGGAAGCCTTGAAATTGTACTTTATACCTGGGGGCATGCAAACCTTTTGGAGTGCAAGCTAGGAGCGGTTAGTTATCTGTTTTTGGGATTAGCCGCTTTCCGAACTCGCATAAAGAAAGGATGAGAGGGAGCATAGCTTTGGTAAGGCGCAAGCTCTATAAAAAATGGGATCTTTCAGGAGACATTCTTATCTTGTGACTGGTATATCGAGCAGTTTTAGCATAAAGTTCATGCTCGTTAAAAAATAAACGCAAGTTCGAGCAGTTTTACCGCGGAATTTATGCTCGTTAAAAAATAGAAAAGCGTGAGCAAGGGTTCCACCAGAGTTCAAGCTCATTAAAAAATGAACCTATCCCGGTAAATAACCATTGTGATCGTAAATTTATTAGCCATAAAAGCCTTGGTCGTGTTTGCACTTGCCACCTCCATTCTATTTGGCCGATCGTTCACCCCATATGATTGTTTACCCATTTTGAGGAACAACTGCGAAGAGTGATTTCACTTAGCCATCCTTGTGACACTGCCGTGATTGGAAAATTCCAACCTGTACCTGGAATCTGCTGCTATCCCTGTTTATCACTCGTTCCTCAAAAAACGAGTCTTCTTTGAGCTCTTTTCATCTGACTCGTAAAATATGAAAAGTTTACCGAGTTTTGGCCTTCCAGCTCGTCAAAAAGGACTAGAAGAGCTATCCCTCCTCTAGATTTTAATCTTTTTGGACCTGAGGGATTATTACACAAAAAGGTCGAGCGCTTGTTTTATTCGGCTCGTTAAAGTTATCGAAAATTCATCCCTTTTGTATTGTTTTATACTTTTTCGGACTTAAGGGATTAGATGACGAAAAAGGAATTTTGGAGTTAACTTTCTGTACCTTTTCAGACTCTCTAAAAATGAAAAGGACCGAGTTGTCTTTGTCGCTAGACTCATTAAAATGATTAAATAGCGACAAACTTGTCTTTAGACGAGAACGAGTTTCCCTATCGCTAGGCTCGTTAAAAAATAGCGATGGGCTTGCCCGAAGGGCAGGTTATAGAACAAGCATATGTTATCCTCCTCAATCTTGACAAAAATAAAGAGGTACTGGTCAGAAATGACTGGGGAAAAATTGGGAGAACCTCAAAGATTTTATGGTAGCAAGTCGCTCTTGAACATGACACTTTGTCCTCCGTACCACATCGGGTTGGGTTGTTTCATTCACCGGTCTCATCACCATGGTCTTCGCCAAACCATCCGTATTTGGGGTAATGCTACCGATCCATCACATCAGTGTCGTTATATGTTCAAGAGATGTGTTCAGAAAGAGTCAACCGTGTCCCATCCACTGCCATACATTATCATTCATCCACCCATGATCGCCACCCTGAATCATATCTAACAGATTGTTTTCACCTCCACTAAAATCATTAGCTCCGTTCCGCGTCACTGATGTGGGATTCATTAAGGCCCTCCTTTGACGGATCGCTTCTTGTCGACTTCAGCTCATTATCCAAGAAGTTGATCTAGGAACACCCCCCCCAGTACTTTGAAGCTTGCATGCCTCAATGGAAAGTTTCTCACTTCCGGCGACAGGTATACATCAATGACCTTCGACCAGAAGATTTTGCGTGGTGTTCGACGCCAAGTCCTTTATTCACACCACGTGAATTGTACTGCAGTACCTTGAGGGTCATTGTCATTATTGGTGACTCCTCTCGCGCTTGTTAACGGTTTACATTATTGACCGGTAATCAAGCGATGTCTTTCCATGTTCGACTTCAGTGCAATTCTCACATGGATCGACTTGTACTTAGAGTGAAGATCGAACGAGATTGAAGACCCCGGATCTAGTTTCATCCATCCGGGCTGCGATATATATTCAGGAAATATAAAGACATTTGATATGTACATCGTTGCAGCAGATGATCATCCTACTCAAAGGATGATAATTTCAGCATAGAATTATCAGTCTATCATCAGACGGTCGTCTGTCATATGTACTAAAATGAATTTATAAAGCTGAGCATGGGAATGCCCGCCTCAGCTAGATCATGAAAGCAGAATGAAAAATAATGTATTGTATTGTATTTTATTGCAGGGCACCTCTCAGTGATTGAATGAACTTCGGATCCTCCTGATAAAGCATTTCACCCGATAAACGACCTCATACTTTAGGGGGCAACTGTTATAGACATTTTTGTGCCTAACAGCATGGAGCATGAAATGTCAATAATCTGAGGGATCCAAAGTCCCTAAACATGTTGTTCTTACCCTTAGAGGAACAAGGTCTGCAAACCACAGCACTGAAAATCAGTTCTCCACCTGAAAACACTCAGAAACAGGCTATTTCTGGATCATGTCAGCTACTCCACTGAGCATCTGCGCTGAATGTCAACTGCTCCTCTCTGTACCTGCGCTGAAGGTCAAAATTAATGAAGGCTACCTGCGCTGGGCGAGATTGGCCAAGTGGCACAGTCATTCTGCAAGGTGTCAACTGCCCAGGAAGCTTCCAAACTGACACTTGGGTTAAGGAATTCGCCTAGTGATGAGTAAGAGGGTCTTGATCTCCAAGTGGAAGCAAGAATCTCCAAGTGGACTCAAGAACTGAAGATTAACTAAAGTGGGAGAGGACACTAGTCAGCTTTATGCCAATCTCAAGATGACTCATCCTTTCTCCAAAACCCTATATATAGATCTCTCTCATGAGGTCTAGTGAGGCTGGAATTTTGTGCAAGTAAGGAAGTGTTGTTGGTTTGAGTATAGAGCTATTGAGTGTTTTGCTTGAAGGAGGTGAAGAGGAGATTTCTTTTAGCTGGGAGGTGTTGCTGGATTGGGCCTACTGTGGTTGTAACTCTCTCAGAACTTTACTTCTTCTATAATAAAGTATTTGAGGTTCTTCTATATGCATGTGTCATGATGATGAATTGATGCTTGTATATTTGGTTTATGCTAATCCTTAAATCGATTATGGATGTATGCTTCTTGTAGTTTCCTTTTCTTGTGCTTTTACACGATCTGTGTGCAGCTGGGCCGGTGAAAGAGCAAGGAGCTAGGAGCAAGCAGCAAGGAGCGAAGACTGGATCGAATATTAGCGCAAGATAACGGTTAGTAGATCATCCTTTTCTTCCCTCTCTCATCTCATAAAGAAGAAACTTTGAATAGCTTTGCATTCAGTTGTTGCTGAAGTACTATCACCTTCAGAGTGGGATAGGGGAATTCTGCATTAGATACTTTTCCCAACAACAACAAGTATTCAATTGGGTTATCGGTAGATACGAGGCGGAGAGAGGGATGTCCATAGGATTACTCTTCAATTCCTCGATAGATTCTTGATCATAACCTTGGGGACCTACCCGCCCATCACTCTCTAGTATTTCTTACAGCGAAAAAGTGTTTGGCTGTTTCCCGTTGATACTCTCATTATAGGAAATAGGACATGGGAGGCTCACCCTAGGCAGTTGGATGACACATAGTGTGTCATGGGTAGGAGGGAGACTCTCAAGTTGAGACATTTGGTGGGGGCACGAGATGACATATACAAGCTTAGGGATGGTGTGGTTTACTGCCGAGGTAGCATATGTTCCACCCTTGGTCTCACACTTGGGTAGGTGATTGTGAGGGAGTTTCATGATGAAATTTAAATGAGATAGTCTGAGGCATTATATGAGCATGAGGTGCAGTCAATGGTAGACCTCGTTTATAGGGAGATGTTTAGACTGTACGCGGTATCGGGTGCACGTTTTAGAGGCAGGATCACATTCTTCATGATGTGGTATGGCGAGGCAGATTTACCCTATTGTTGCTCAAGACCGAGATTGGTATTGGATGGGTAGGTATTTGCATCTCGAATATGCCTGGGAAGGATGAGCTTCGCCTTTACAGATTTTTCACCATTAGGTCCTAGGATAGGACGATACAACCTGTGCACGATGGGAACCATGTCCTAATCAGAGTGGCACAACATCAACATGGTGGCACCCTTCTGAGACCAGCAGAGTGTAGATTTTAGCCCCATATAGAAATTACCTACATATGAATTCTAAAAAACAAAAAATAAACAATGGCGAGAGCGTAAAACATAAAACAGATATACACAGAGATTTTTCCTTAAATCCTAATACCGGGACTACCAGATTGATTTTTCATTATATTCCTTTTAATGTTACAATACATATATATGCACATGTTGAAGCATCCATAAGCCCCAATCCATTAACTGTGGATTAGAACATAACCGTAGTTCCTTTGACCAGATCTACAAAAAACCATCATGCCCAAAACCATGTGTGAAATGCATGAACAAAACCATAGGTAGGTCTGGCCACCTAAAATAGGGTCTAAATGTTTTTTCCCAAGGCATGCCCTGGACCCGTGCAGTGGGGCTACCACCCCCCTATGACTCCCCACGCATGGGGTAGTCGTGGAAAGAATATAACACATAACCAGCACAAAGAACTCAAGCATCACAGTACTTTGCAACTCAACAACCTTTATGGATGAGATGATTTTTACAAGGAGAGATCATTCAGATCTTGCATTGGGATTTAACGAGTATTTTATGGTGTGGGTGAGTTCATTGACATGGCAGGTCAATCATCAAGATGACATCTGGAGAAGCTCATGTGAGAAAGACTTTATCTCCATGGGGATTGGGTGGTATCTTCAAGAGTGTATCTATTTTTACGGTATATGTTGTGCATGAATAATGTGTTTATGAAATATTGATCTAATGATGTGTGATTCTCTTGAATATGTCTTAATAAATGTACGCAATGCATGTTAAGTACTTCCACGAAGACTGTGACGAATTCTATTATGTTTACTAAATAAATTAAGTAGATCTGCGTGAACACTAATTTAGGATTGTTCTCTAATGCGCGTAAGAGGATAAATCAACTGTTAAGGGTCCGCAAAGGATGATCGTAGACATTTGCGAAGGTCTGAAGACTGTTTGAATAGAGTTGCGATACCGAGCCCTAAGGGCTTATCAATCTATGCGCAGGCAGAACTGAGGCACTAAAAGACATCACACGAATTCTCCTTAGTTATTCAGTTGAGCCAACATTATGTTCTTTAGCACAAGAGTTTCCAAAGGAGAGAAGCTCAACCTTTCTATAGTGGACTTTGAATTCCACCCAAGGAAGGATTTCCTTCACCACCGAGACCGGAAGAAGCATCAGTTGCAGGTCATACACATTTCTGGAGCATATCACGTAGTCCAAGACCCACCATTGTGTTGAGGGAGAATTCACCAGTCATTTGTAGAGTGGAGTTGTAGGGAAATTGTCTGGAGAAGCTACAGGAGCATCATTTCACCATTTTCAAGAGTGTAGAGGGAAGCTACAGACAAGAGGGCCATCCCATACGTAGCTCTCATTTCATCACACGTAGGACTGCGTCATCTCCTCCATGACTATGCAGTCATTGGAGTGAGAATTTTTGGGGCAACATTATCCTAGGAATTTTGGAGTTGGAGAGCTGGGATATCATTTGGAGGGCCCTTTGAGTAGGATTACTGGAGTTGGGAGTCCGGATATTGAAAGGATCAGTCGCAGCATCAGAATTCATATTTGGAGGAGGGCCAAGCTATGAAGGGTCAATTTTTGAAGGTTGGATCCAAGGGAAACTCTTTATAGGTTTTTGTTGGGTTTTGAGCAAGGATCACAATCCCAAATGCCTAGAATTTTTTGGGCACTCTAGACTAGGAAAATCAGTGGGCAAAGTCAGGCAATAGTGTAGTTTTGGAGCAACAACACAGTTTTCTAGAGGAGGTGGTTATTGCAGTCATTGGGAATTATTGTACTCATCATCTGGTGCTTGTAGATTTCCTTGTGCAAGCCCAAGTGCACTTTCTCCAACTCATTTGTACCGCAACAAATATTATTAATAAAATTTCACCAGTTTGGGGATTTGCAGAAATTTCTGGTTTATGTGTATGCATTTATGGAAATTTCTATGTTATTTATTTTTTCATGTCTTTGTTATCATTGAAAAATTTCCATTAGGAACATTACAAAACTGTTGTAGCTATTCGATTAACATTTCAATATGGACACAAGAATTTATAACATTTTTTCTACTTGAAGTTTAATTAGGCCTATAGGCTTTTCTTTTGAATTAGTCAACCTAGGATTTTTGTCTACCTTTTTTGTTTAAGCATGACATATGTGCATCATAGGATTATGAAATTTGTCGAATTACAAAATGATGACTCACACTCTACACTTGAAGTTGTTCAACTCATGATTAAATTGTTTAGCCTTGAATTACAAAATGATGATCCTCTTGCTCTTGCACAAAAGTAAAATCTATTATACATGATATCAAAGTCACTAATGTTGAACTAGACATTCCTCTGATAGCTTTTGTCAAGGCACTTTATCCCACTTATTCAAATTATCTTGAGTCATTGCAAGCAAATGGAAACCTCAAAGAAATTACCTTTGACTCCCTTATGAATAAATTTGCTGAGAGAGAGAAATATTTTTGGAAGAAGACAACTCCTTAGTCTTCTGAAGAAGTTGTGTGTCTTGTACATACAGAGAAGAATCTTGCTCAAGATTCTTCCAAAGGAAGTGGTGGTAAAAGAGGAAGAGGAAGAAGAAATTTTAGAGACAGGGGGGGTATACACTCTCAAGGAGAAAAGTATGATTTTCATTGCATACGTTGCAATAGAGATGGATCACATGATGCATCCAAATGCAAGTTGCCTTGGGACAGAATTGAGCAAGAAAGAAATCAACCCAAAGGTAAAACCAATGAAAAAGAGAAAGGTAAAGCACCTAAATCCATTCACTATGTTGTGGCACATTGTAATATTGGATTAACTGAAGACTTGTTTAATGCCTCAGTTGCTTCTTGGAAAAATTATTGGTTGCTTGATTCAAGAGAAACTTGCCACATGAATTTTAGAAGAGAATTTTTGAAGAATTTACTAAAAATGTTGATGTAGCATGTGGACAAATAAAAACTCAAACCATCACGGCTTGGCACAATCAGGCTCAAATTGCTTGGTCTTCCACAGTTTCTTTTGCATCATGTTTTATATCTCCCACAGCTGAGGAGAAACTTGTTGTCCTTGGTCTACATCCACTAGCAAGAACACTCCATTCATATGTTTTATGGAAAGGTTGAGGTGAGAAAAGCATCATATCGCTCATTTGTCATGACGGGGAAAGAAGAAGAAAGGTTTCTCAAGCTGCAAGGTACCTCTGCTCAGGCACAAAATTTCTCATACAATTCTCATTATGATGAAGTTACATTTCCATCAAGTCTATTATGGAATGCTATATTTTGACACTTGAACTATGATAGCCTTGTTGGTTGTGGAGCCTTATTATCTTCTTCATTTAGAGGTACCGCCACATTGGACCCCAATTCGTAATGTGGCGGAAAAGCCTCCCATAAAATGTACACTGCAAGGGGGGTCCGGGGGGGCCGCTGTGATCTTTGGGAGCACCACCCTGGCGGAGGATCAAGGGAAGCACCCCCGAAGCTAAAAATAGATGTAAAATTGCCTTGTAAAATGTTGTAATTTCGTAGTCAATCCTGGGTTGTTCATTAGGCAAAGATATGATAGTAGAAGTTATGTTTAATTTAGGGTTTTTTCCCTAGAAGGAAACCCCTCACTATATATGAGGGAATTGTATTGCGTCTAGGTTGATCTGTATTTTGAGTGAAAAATAGAGGGGAGATTGTGTGAGAGTGAAGAGGGAATTATAGTGGATCTGTTGTAGGTTGTATCTCTTCAGTTTGCTAGATAAAATAAAAGAAAGGACTGGATGTTTCTCCATGGACGTAGCCCAAATTGGGTGAACCACGTATATCTGTGTCTCTCTTCTTTTATGTGTTTTCTGTGTTTATATTTCTGCAATATATTTTGTGTGTTCCATTGCTCTGTAATATATAATTTCCTAACAAGTCTTCGTTTGTTGAAGAAAAATGGTGTTATTGGTTTGCCTACAATTCCTAGAAAACTTAAGCAATGTGATGCTTGCATTCTAGGAAAGCATAGCAAGCAGCCTTTTCGTGATTCACATTCCAGAGCACATAGAAAACTTGAACTCTTTCATTCAGATTTATGTGGTCCAATGTATGTTCCTTCTGAAAATGGAAATAAATGTATGATGACATTTCTTAATTACTACACCAGAATGTGTTGGGTTTATTTATTGAAGAACAAATCTGATGTTTTTCAAACATTCAAGAACTTTCATACATGGATTGAAAATGATGCAGAGTCTCATATTGGCTCTATTCGCACTAATAATGAAAAATAATACACTTAAAATGAATTTGAAAACTATCTTCGCCAACACGGGATCAAACATTAAACAATAGTGCCTTATAATCCCCAACAAAACAGAGTAGCTGAAAGAATGAATAGGACAATCTTAAATATGGTATGTTCCATGATTTTTTTCAAGAATGTAAAATTTATGTTTTGGGTTGATGTAGTTCTATGTATTGTATATGTAAAGAATAGATTTCCATATAATGCTATTAGAAACAAGACTCCTTATGAAATGTGGTATGGCCACATTCCTTCGGTAATGCATCTTAGGGTCTTTGGTTCCACTTGTTATGCCTCGATACCAAAGGTACATAGAAACAAACTTGGTGCAAGGAGTCGCAAGTGTATCTTCTTGGGGTATTCAAACACCTCCAAAGCATATCGTCTCTATGATGTTCATAAAAAGTTTGTTGTATCTAGAGATGCAATCTTTCTTGAATCTTCCAAAGCTGGCAACGTTGTTGAGCGGAAACTTGATCGCTTGGATAGATTCGCAAATGCAAAATAATTTCAAGAATTTAATAATCAGATTCCACATCTCGAAGGGGGGATTCCTATACTGGATCAATCTGTGGAATCTTCTTCTGAAGCACTCTCTCCCCCACATGAAACTCCAACCACTTATGTTACTTTGAGTGATTTGATTGACAAAATTGGGAGAGTCAATCTTGATTCAATCCCAACTCAATCAACTGAGTAGCTTGGACCATCTAAGAAAGGTCCCTCAAAGTGGTTGAAAAAGACACTTGAAAGTGTTTATCCTGATGAAGTTGGAAATATAGGAGTAAGAAATTCAACCAGGCAAAATGGAGGTGATGTAGATGATTCTGATTCACCTGTTGATATGGATGTTTCTTATGATTGTGAACTGAATTTGTTTATAGATTTTGAAACAAGTTCCTTCAAATAAGTCACTTCCCATGATGAATGGAAAGAAGCGATGCAAAAGGAGTATGATGCCTTGATAAAGAATGACACTTGGAAGCTAGTTGATCCTCCATTGGGAACCAAATCAATTGGCTACAAGTGGGTCTACAAGAACAAGTATAAAGTTGATGCCTCACTTGAAAAGCACAAATCCAAGATTGTGGAAAGAGGTTTTGTACAAAAGGAAGGAGTCGATTATGAGGATACCTTTCCCCCACAACAAAATGGGCTACCATTTGGACACTCTTTTCCCTAGTAGCTCAGAATGGTTGGAAAGTCCATCAAATGGATGTAAAAATTGCTTTCTTGAATGGAGATCTAAAAGAAATGTTTTTATGTCCGAGCCTGAAGGATTTGCTGTGAAAGGACATGAACATAAAGTATGAAAACTTGTGAAATCCTTGTATGGCCTCAAGCAACCACTGCGAGCCTCGTATGAAACGTTAACTAAGCATTTTCTGAAACTCAATTTCAAACATTATGATCTTGATTATGCAACCCTTTTTGTCAAGAAAGTTGGAAAAATAGTTGTATATCTTGTGGTATATGTAGATGATCTTTTGATGACAAGGAACAATGAGAGCTACATTGCATCCATAAAGAAGAAATTGAGGAAAGGTTTTGAAATGACTGATTTGGGCTATGTTCATTACTATCTTGGTATTGAAGTAACTCAACATCTGAAGTCTATATTCCTTTCTCAAAAGAAGTACATTGGAGATCTGTTGAATAGGTTTGGCATGGCTGAGTACAATTCTCTAACTACTCCAATGGAACAAAAATTAAATCTCACATCTGTTGAAGGAAAATAATTCGAGGATGCAACAAAGTATAGACAACTCATAGGAAGTCTCAACTACCTGACTAGTACTAGACCAGACATTTCATTTGTTGTTGGAATCCTCTCTAGTTTTATCCAAAAACCCTATGAGGGACATTGGTCTGTTGCAAAAAGAATTCTAAAGTACTTTAAGGGAACTCAAGACTTTGGACTTAAGTATACACAGGTGGGCGACTTCAGCATGATTAAATAATCTAATTGAGACTTCGATGGATACAAAGAAACTGGGTATCTACTTCTAGTTATAATATGACTCCTTGATCAGGAGATGTCTCCTGGAGATCACACAAACAATCAGTTCCACCAGATTCCACAACAGAGGCAGAATATGTGGTAGCAACTGAGGAAACAAAATAAATTGTGTGTCTCAGGAAAATTTTAGAAGATTTGCAGGTAAAACAAGTACATTCAACTCCACTCATCATTGATAACACCTCTGCAATAAAGTTGGCAAATAACCCAAAGTTTCATGATTGAATGAAGCACATCAATACAAAATATTATCTGATTCAACATCATGTTGAGGTCAAGACAATCCATCTATGCCATTGTTCCACTAATGAGTAGATTGCAGACATCTTCACCAAAGAACTTGGAAGAGAAAAGCTTGAAAGATTCAAAACAATGCTTGGACTGACCAACATCCCTTCAGATTAAGGGGGGGAATGTTGAAACCTGATCATGGGGATTGGGTGAACATATGTAAATAATGTAAATAATTAATAATGGAAAAGGAAGAGTCATCGGGAGGTGAATCCCAAGAGTCACTCCCTCATGTATATAACTATGAACAATCTAAATGAAGAAACACAGTTCATTTTAGGAGTTACCTCCTCGCTTGACAATTCCTCTGAGTAATAGTTGTAAATCATAATACAAAACTAAAATATTTTGGTTGGTTCACTTACTAGTATAGGCATCATTTCAACGATCTCATACCTATAAATTCACTGGAATATTATACCTACAGTTCATATATATTTGTGTGGGATTTGCTGTTGTGGGAAAAGCATGTGCTTTGTTTCCGAAGTTGATAACCAACACACCATTGTGTACTTTTAGCATCAAATGCTAACACATGAGCATGGGTGCTCATGAACAGTCATTCATATTTAAATCTATGGGGGCGAATTCACAAATTACCATTGGTTATGTGAATTGTCACAACAAATTTTGGGAGATATAAATTGGAAAACAGAGGCCTATTTATACGAATGTATCTCTATATTTACTATTATGGTTTTGTATTCTTTATGTCTTACCTCTCAATTAAGAGTTAATGAGCTATTGTGATAAAATTAAACTAAGAATTACCTTGATTAAATATTTAAATATGTAATATTAAGGAAAATTTCCCTACCTCACACTGGAATGAAACAATATTAGATTATAAGTCACACTCGCATAACAAGACCCATGTAGACAATTAACAAAGCCAGACTCACATAAGAAGATCCAGGTAGATAACTACCAAAGGCATATCTTTAGAGACAGGTGAAGGTGTGTGGATTTGGACCCATTAAGAACCTCTCACACTATTATTTATGTTATTGATAAAGAAAAATTTGTCACAAGGAAAACAAGTGAATGAGGCCAAGGGCTAAAAAACCCGATTAACAAGCCTAAGTTACAAGTTATGGGATACAAGTGAAAACATGAGGCAATACCCTAAGAAAGGGTGATTCATGTGTGTTAACCCTAGAAAATGGAGATGTGCTACTCAACATTAGAGAGTGCAGGCAGATGTAGATGGATATGTAGAGAGAACACAACCAGTGAAGAACATAATAAATTAATAATGACCTGCTTAATGTTTCATAGTTGTAACTACAAGTGCTTCAATTCTTTGTTAGTTTTCCTTTCATCTTACCTTATCATGGTAATATGAATTTTTATATTGATTTTCTATCTACCTATTGGAGTGTGTGTTACTAGCATGGACATGTATGCTTCCTATGACAGAGCTATAGCTTGGAAGGTCCTCAATTCTAAGGAAAATCCCTATTTCATAACATTCATATTTATTAATTGGTCCTTTATTTGACCATTAGTTTTCAATGTACAAATTAATGTCCTCAATGATTTTGAAAATCCCCATTGCATAGCATTCATAGTTATGAATTGGTCATTTCTTTAACCATTATTTTTCATTGTACAAATTATACAAGTCCTTGAAAGTTAACTTATTGAAATAAATCTCTTTCTGGTTGATCTGAAAATGAAAATCTTAGATTAATTTTAAGGTATTACAGACTCATGTGCATGGATTTTCCTATATTACTTAGTGCATTGGATCGATAAGATTGCGAATAATATAGACAATTGAGAAGTTAGAGAAACATAATAGAAAAACACATATAACACAACAAGTTTAATATGGAGTTCACCCAACACTCTTGGGCTACGTCTCCTCGTCCAGATACAAACACCAAGAGTTTTGCTTGAATCCCTCAAGCCTCTCTGAGTACACAGACTCTTTCTTTCACTCTTTGTCTCTGTTTTCTCTCTGTCTCAGTACTGCTCCCCTCTGTCTTTGTCAGCATGTGGCTTTAAAGCCAATTGATGTTGTCTGTTCGTTTCCCCTTCTCAGGCTCTCTGGCTCCCGGCCTTTGTCTGCTTGAATCCCATTCTGAGCGTTAGAAATCATGGAATAATGTCTTCAGGGGAGGTGGCCACCTGTTTTGCAACAGAAGGGACCATCAGGCCTTTGAAATCCCCAAAAATAGTGTTCTCTGTTTACACAAAGAAACACTGTAAAACATGGAAAAATTCACTAATCTGCCATTTTTCAGACTTGAAAATCATTAATTCTACCCTATACTCCTATCGAGTCCGCCTGTAATCGCTATCACAAGTCGCAATGCCCCTATGTTGTGGTTCCCTTTCTATTTGTAAAAACATGTTAAAAACACCGAAAATCCGATGAAGGGCTTTATGGCGGACTTCAAATAATTATGCAACGAAATTTACAAACCCTTTCGGGTCCAGTTTCATCGCATCGGCGCCTTCCCTTCGCATTTCGTTTATTTAACAAAAATGCAAAAATACATAGAAAAATGTCGTTTTCCGGATCTCAAAATATATTATATTTGGTCCATAACCCCGTCTGGTCCGACTATTGCAAGTTGCTTATACATATGGCCCCGCTCCTTTGTATTACTCCATCGCAATTTTGTGATGCGACTTGTCGCAATCGCATATCGCATAAGCCCTGGGCCGTTGGTAAGAGCTCCCTTGTGTTTCTCCGACGCTATATCGCAAGTTAACCCGGGTCGTTGATCTGCGTGATTGATCGACAGTCCTCGTTGACCACGCTGATCATTGTTGCAATATTTATGTGGTAGCCTCTGCCGATTGTGATATGTTGATCAGATCTGGACCGTTGATCGGCCAGATCCGACGACTCCTGTGCATCACAGTCCAAGCCTCCGATAGCTCTGTTTTTTGTCATTTCTTCGTGTTTTTAACTCCCGATAGTGTTTTCTGCCTTTTCTAAGAGTTCTTCTTTTCCGATAGTTTTGATATTTACAAGACTTTGAAGACTTAGAGGGTTTTCTAGGATCCATTTCGGATCATGCCTTCCCATTGAAAAAGTTTTTGGACCACCAAAAGTTGGTTTTTAAGCATCGATCAAGTGAGAATACAACTTCCTCACTTGTCCAACTTCTATTCATCATGCACTACTTGGTTTTGAACCTTTGAGTCTGATTCTGAGGTACTCAACATCCCCTCTACGCATAGTTCTCACCTTCCTGTCCAGAACTGTATCTTGCTGCAACTCAGTGAGATATTCAAGCAACAGATCATCAATAGAAGGCAACTAACTTTTCTCTTCGGGATATTCAATCAATGAAGGTTCAAACAGTCTCAAGTTCTTTGCATTAACTACTGAATAGATATGCATGTAAGCTTGCAAATCAAGGCAAAAAGCTTTTTCACCAATTTTCTCAAGCATCTTGAAAAGGCCCATACCTTATTGGTTTCAATTTCTTTCCTTCACCTTGCATTTTGCCTTTGCTGATGTACAGTCAAACATGATCACCAACTTGGAAGCTATGTTCAATTCGATTCTTATCATGCCTTGCCTTGTACTTGGCCTAACTCTTTTCCAGCTGTTCCTGCACTGCCTGGTGAATTTCTTGGATATGTTCAATGAACTTGGTTGTTTTATCCACATCATTGTGTCCATCAACTGTTATATCTTTTCCAAAGAAAAAATCCAAGGGATACTTTGGTGTAAAACCAAAACAAGTATCAAAAGGAGATATTTGTGTAGAAGAGTGTTTAGCATTGTTGTAAGCATGTTTCACATAACTCAAATGTTCACGCCAAAGCTTGGGATGTTTTGTGCAATAGTCTCTGAGAAACTAGATTACTGTCTTATTGACCACCTCTGTTTGGCCATCTGTTTGTGGATGAAAGGTTGTGCTCTTCTTCAGTCTGGTGTCCATCAATTCCGATAAACTTGACCAAAACTTCCCAACAAATCGGGAATCTCAATCAGATGTGATGGAAGTGGGTAACCAAAAATGAACCCAGACATGCTGAAAGAACAACTTCGTTGTTTGTTTAGCTGTAATCTGCTTGTTACAAGGTATTAAAATACACATTTTGCTGAACCTGTCCACAATAAAATATAAATAGTCATGACCTTTTCTAGATTTTGGCAATCCCACAACAAAGTCCATGGAAACACTTTCTCAAGGACGAGAAGGAACCGGTAGTGGAGTGTTCAAGCCTAATTTTCTATTGTTGGGCTTGCTTTTAGCACACATAATACACCCTTTAATATATCTAGAAACTGTTTCATGCATTCTTGGCCAATAACAGAAACTTTGCAGCTGTGCAATTGTTTTACTTACACGAAAATGACCTGATATAAGAGAAGTATGTGCTTCTTGGATTATGTTAACTCTTTCAATTTGTGGAATGCATAACTTTCCCAAATGATACAAGATTTGGTCCTTAACATAATAATCTAAATCTTGAAGTTGCATATACATCTTCAAAATCTATATCTTGAGCATATTGTTCAATGTAGCTTTCATGCATTATTGAGTTATGCTTAAGTATAGTAGATGCATTTGTGATTGGTCTGGACAACATATCTGCAACTTTATTGTGTATGCCCTTCTTATATCTTATGACTAGATGAAACTGTTGTAGAAAACTAATCCACCTATAGTGTCTTGATTGATGCAATTTAGTTTGAGTGCAAATACTTAAGTGGTTGATGATCAGTATATATAATTGTTTCTTTGCCCATTAAGTAATGTTTCCACTTTTTCACGCTCTGTACTAATGCATACAATTCTTTATCATATGTGGGATAATTAACTACTACAGAATTAAATGTCTCAGAATGATAGCATATGGGTTTACCATGTTGCATCAACACTGCTCCCATGGAATAGTCACTAGCATCTATTTCAATCTCAAATGGTCGTTGAAGATTTGGAAATGCTAGTACTGGTGTTGTACTAATTTTTTTCTTTTAAGGTGTCAAAGGCTTTCTGCTGTTTGCCTCCCCACTGAAACACCTTGTTCAATCCTATTAAAGCATGTAAGGGGGCTGCAATCAAGGAAAAGTTAGCAATGAACTTTCTCCATTATTGTTCTGCTCCTAGGAAGCTCCTAACTTCTGTAACAGAATTGGGTTTAGGCTAGTTCACAATGACTTCAACCTTAGAGGGATCTATCTTCAATTCATCACCCCCTACAATATGACCCAAATAATTTAAATATGTTTTTCCAAATTCACATTTTGATAACTTAACATAGAGATTTTCTCTTTTCAAAACATCTAGAGTCTGCTTTACATGCTTCAAATGTTGTTCCCATGTTTTACTGAAAACAAGAATTTCATCTAAATATACAATTACAAAATCATCAATAAAAGGCCTGAGTACATCATTCATAACTCTCATGAAAGTGGCAGGAGCATTAGTTAAGCCAAAAGGCATAACCAGCCATTCATACAGCCCTTGCTTTGTTTTGAACGCAGTATTCCATGCATCTGTTCTGCTACTCTGACCTGATGATAGCCACTACGCAACTCCATCTTGGAAAAGTAAACTGCTTCTTTCAGTCGATCTAATAGATCATCAATGCGAGGAAGGGGATAACGATTCTTAATCGTTGTTTTATTCAGTGCTCTGTAATCAATTCACATCCTCCACAAACCTTCTTTCTTCCTCACCAACATGATTAGAGATCCGCATGGTGATGTGCTTGGTCTTATGAACCCTTTCTTGAGAAGCTCCTATACTTGATTCTTGATCTCTCCATTCTCTAAAGTGGATAACATGTACATTCCGATGTTAAGAAATGGAGCATCTTGCTGCAAATGAATATCATGTACAATTTCCCTTTTGGGTGGCAGACCTTTAGGTTCTTGAAATAGGATATCATATTCTGAAACAAATTTTTCTAAATCAACTTTCTGTTTAGCATCACAGCCTTCAAAGATATTGGTTTTATCAGGGTTATTTTCCTTTACAACCATCAGTAAAAATTGTTTGCATGAATTTACAATTCTTTTCATCTACCCTGATTTAACGAGAGCGTAATTATTTTTGAGTTTATGAGCTCTTACAATATATTCTATTCCATCTTTGGTGAGTTGATACTTATTTTTAACTCTATAGAAAATGGCTTTTCTATCATACAAGTAAGGACTTCCTAAAACAATACCACATATATCCAAGGGAACTATATCTAACTCAACCTCATCTACAAATGTTGACGCAATAGCAAACCTAAGTTTACATTGTCTAGTCACTTGTAGCTTTGCTTTATCACATACCCAACCTAATGGATATGGCTTCTTGTGAGGTGTTGTTAGTAAGCCCAACTTCTTTACAGTTCCTTCAGAAATCAAGTTTACATTGAACCACTATCAAATAAAGTATCAATCTTTTTATGCTTGGAAATAACTCTAATATGAAAAATCTCTTGTCTTTTCCTCTCATTTTCTTCATTATCAATAGATTGTGAAGAATTACTAATAGATGCTTCATAATTTTTACCTTTCATACCTGTGGTTGTGACTGTTGTTTCATCACCTGAGTCTGGTCCCAAATATTTCTGAATAGTAGTAGTAGTCTTCTTCTTCTTGCCATCAAACTTCTTGGGTTTCAGCTCCGGATGCAAATACCAGCAATGTGCATCATCATGTCCATCCTTCTTGCAGTGAGTGCATGAAGGCTTGTCTTTCTGTACAGCGCTTTCCTTCCTCTCTTTCCATTTCTGCTTCTTCTTTTCCTTGTTCTTGCTTGCAGTGGGTTTTGATGATCCCCCAATCTCTGGGTTCACATTCTTGCCTCTAGCGTCTAGATGTGTAGCTTGAACTGATACCTCATCTATGCTAGTAGGGTTAAACATGAGAATGGTGTGCCTCAAATAACTATGCAGACCACCTATATACTTCAACAAAGTTTCAGGTGAGTCTAGAGAAATGCCTAGAATTAAAGTTCTTTTTCTAAATTCCTAGGTATAGCTTTGTACACTTTGCCCCTTTAATTGACGAACACTTTGCCAACTCATCATTTCTTGCTTCATATAAGATAGTGGATAGAATTGTTTTTTAATGGCAAAAACAAATTCATTCTAGGTAGAAATAATTTTACCATGCTTCTTCAAATCAGATTGTGTCCTGCCTTCCCACCACACTAGGGCAGTTCCTCCAAGGCAAAGGCTAGCCATCTGAATCTTTCTCCTTTCTGAATCGATGTTTTGCACCCTGAAATATACATCAATCTGTCTAATCCAGTTATCTATCTTTTCTGCATTTAATTCTCCATCATAGATTGGCAAATCAAACTTTACATTTAATTTAATCAAAGATGTTTTCTTCTTTTTCTTTTCAAGGCTAGGAGATGAGGACGATGGAGGTGATGGTGGAGGAGATGATGGAGGAAGCTTTTCCCCTTTCCCTTTGCCCTCTGGGGCATCTAGAGAAGGCTCCTCTACTCCTTTATCTTCTTTGGGGGTTGAATTACTTTCACCTCGACCTTTCTTGAATTCTCTGTACATCTCTTCCACCATTGCTCTCATGGTCATGAAACTGTCCATGAACTAGGATTCTAATTCCAATGGGACTTGTTCTGCCATTCTCCTCCTAGTATAGACTCTTCCAATTTCTAGATTAGCCTCAACTAGTTCTCCTTCTCCTAATTTGAGCTTTGACCTAGTTAGCATTCAACAATCCAGCACCAACTTGTCTAACCTTAGCAATCCTAAAGCTCTGATACCACTTGATCTGAAAATTAAGATCTTAGATTAATTTTAAGGTATTACAGACTCATGTGCATGGATTTTCCTATATTACTTAGTGAAACGGATCGATAAGATTGTGAATAATATAGACAATTGAGTAGTTAGAGAAACATAATAGACAAACACACATAACATAGCAATTTTAATATGGAGTTCACCCAACACTCTTGGGCTACGTCTCCTGGTCCAACGTTCAGTGGTGACCTCTCTATTATGTCTTCAAGAGCAGCGTTTTACAAAGTGTGAGCTCAAACTGAGTCTCAACACAATAGATACAAACAGTAGGAGTTTTTCTTGAATCCCTCAAGCTTCTCTGAGTACACAAACTCTTTCTTTCACTCTCTATCTCTGTTTTCTCTCTGTCTTAGTACTGTTCCCCTCTATCTCTGTCAGTGTGTGTCTTTAAAGCCAATCGACACTGTCTATTCGTTTCCCCTTTTCGGGCTCTCTGGCTCCCGGCCTCTATCCACTCAAATCCCCTTCTGAGCATTAGCAATGATGGCATAATGTCTTCAGGGGAGTTGGCCAATTGTTCTGCAATGAAAGGGACCGTCAGGCCTTTGAAATCCCCAAAAATAGCATTCTTTGTTTGCACAGAGAAAAACTGTAAAACACGGGAAAATTCACCAATCTGCTATTTTTCAGACTTCAAAAATCATTAATTCTACCCTATACTCCTATCGGGTCCGCCTATAATCGCTATCGCAAGTCGCAATGCCCCTGTGCCGTGGTTCCCTTTGTATTTGTAAAAATACATTAAAAACACTGAAAATCTAACGAAGGGCTTTATGGCAGACTTCAAATAATTATGCAATGGAATTTAAAAACCCTTTTGGGTCCGGTTTCATCGCATTGGCACATTCCCTTTGCATTTCCTTTATTTAATGAAAATGCAAAAATACATAGAAAAATATCGTTTTCCAGATCTCAAAATATATTATATTTGGTCCATAACCCCGTCGGATCCGGTTATCGCAAGTCGCTTATACATATGGTCCCACTCCTTTGTGTTACTCCGACACGATTTTGCGATGCGACTTGTCGCAATTGCATATTGCATAAGTCCCAGGTCATTGGTAAGCACTCCCTTGTGTTTCTCCGACGCGATATCACGAGTTAACCCGAGTCGTCAATCTGCACACTTCATCGACGGTCCTCATTGACAGCGTTGATCACTGTCACAATATTTATGTGGTAGCCTCCAATAGCCTCCACTGATTGTGATATGTCAATCAGATCTGGACTGTTGATCGACCAGATCCAACGGCTCCTGTGCATCACTGTCCAAGCCTCCGATAGCTCTGTTTTTTGTCATTTCTTCGTGTTTTCACTCCCGATAGTGTTTTCCGCCTTTTCTAAGAGTTCTTATTTTGTGATAGTTTTGATCTTTAGAAGAATTTGAAGACCTAGAGGGTTTTCTAGGATCCATTTTGGATCATTGGTCTAGCCTTGTGTGACTGGCCAAAGAAAAAGAAAAAAAAAAACATGATTTCATAAAAAAAATTATTACTGGATTCCCACCAAAAAAACCAAAACATAGAAAAATTAGGTTGTGCCTTTTTGAAATAATAAATTTAAATTATATATTTAAGTTAGACTGCACAAGTTCATCAAAATTGATAAGAAAATAAACTAAACCCTAAAAAGAGGATTGAGACAATGAGTCATTTGTTTACTAGTGAAGTTGTTGAGCGCCAAGTCATAGACCATGGTCTACACCACTCTCATAGAGTGAGTTTCAAACAAATACTCTTCTGACCTCACAGTACTACATAAAATTGCGCAATTCTTGAGAATATTTGACAAATTAGATACACATATGACCTGGAAATACTGTTACCAAATTTTTTTAGGTTGTGTCTTTCATTTGCATGGGAACCTTGATTCTATTTACATCAATCTAGATTATGTTATGGTCTCTCATTTGTGCTTTTAGTTTTCATTGTTAAAGTTTTTGAGGTTCAAAATAAATTTAATGTAAGGTTTTCCTGAAAGTGTCATTTTTATTTTGTTCCTTGTGGAGTGTGTGGACAAGATTAAAGAACTAGGACAAGACTAAAGAACTAGATGTCATTATTTAATAGTTAGGTGTGTTATCATTAATTAGCTAAGAAAAGTTAGATAATGGAAATTACTTGTAGGTTTTTTTCAATTAAATGATATTAATTTTTATTTATTCATTAATTATATGGTTATAGGTTTAAATATAATTAAAAATTAAATTAATTAAATAAATAAAGGATTAAGTTTTAGTATTGTTTAATTGTTTTATAGTTTTATATTTTTAAATATATTTATTGATTTATATTATTTGGAATGAATGTGTTAAATTTGTATAATCTTAATAATTATAATTTTTTTGTTTTTCAAATTTTATATTTATTTATACATTTTAAAATAAAAATTGAACAATTAAAAATTACAATTTAATTAAATTTACAAATTTATTTATTTACTTTATTTTTATTTAATTTATCTGTAAATAAAATATTTATCTAATAACCTAAAAAAAATTTAGAATAAATTATTTAAAAGTGAGTTTCACATGTAAGAGATATATAAATTAAATATAAAATATTATCAAAATGATACCATGCAAAAATAGCCCATGAGGCTTTGGATTGATGGTGAATGGGTGCACTATTAAGGCACTCGTTGCGATAGGTACTGGTTCAAATCCCCGTGGGTGCTTACCTACCAAAAAAAAAGATACCATGCAAAAATAAACAAATTAGCATTAAAATTATTAATGTATGACTGCAATTTTTTATTCATAATTTTAGATGAAATTTTAAAATGCTCAAAAAATAATATGAAGAGAAAATAGTGTGATAACATTACCAAAACAACAAGACGAGTTGTGAAGCTGCAAGTCCATGCCAATATTTCATGGTTAATCTTTCCTTTTCATCAACATAGCACAATCAAGGATATATTGACACTTGTCCCTTCCATAATTGCTTTAGGATTAAAGTGGTGATACAATGTATTCATATTCTCTTTGCTAACAAATTAATATAGCCTAATGCCAGAACATGGAAAACACTACCAGGAAGCACTTCAAATACAGAGGACAACTTACCATTGTCTTGATTTCCAGTTGACGAGTTTTTAACAAACATTTCTAAAAATATGTATAATTTGGATATGCTTGAGCATGTTCTATCTGAGATTTGAAACAACTAGGACGCCCATCTAAATATATCATTTTTCTTATAAAAATTTTCCAGTTATTTGAAGCCAAGCTAGAATACAAAACTTGGTACATAATAGGATGAAAATATTAGGCAAGGAAGATGTTGGTTAAGAGGTTCAACAAGATAGTCTCTGAAAAGTTAGTGAGAGGTCCATCAAGATAATATTTGCTAAGAACCTATTACCTTCCTACATTACACAAAAATGGGTTCTCTCTTTTTTCAATTAGAAAGAAGAATTTAGCTACTTTCAAGGGTAAAGTGACAAGAGATTCCCATGTAAAATTTTGATAGATAAAACAAAAACAACATATAATTGTACAAAATTATAAGGTATCAGGAAGTCAATGAAAATAAACCACCAAAAAACAACTCCATTGAATTTTTGCATAATCGATCAACAATATTTCGATATTTAGGTTTTCATTCATCAAAGTAGCTACTTACAATTTTCGATGACTCTTGAACACAAAATACTTCAGATATATTAGCATGATTTGTAATATACTTTACAAAATTTGGACCTGTAGAAGTCAGTTGCAAGAAAAATCAAGACTAATGGCATTTAACTGCACCAAAGATGAACTTATGACATAAGATCAAACCAATATGTTGAAAACAAACTTTGATAGTTACCAAGAGTGTCATATAGAGGGACCGATATGTAAGAATATGAGGAGCATACATTTTCAGTAATAATCCATTTAGGTTTGTTGATTAAGTAAAATCCAATGCAAGCTCCCTAAGTTTAGTAAAACGAGCCCCTAAACAAATTAACAATATTGTTAACAAATCTAAAGAAGAAATAGTCTCTTAACACATCACTGACACCAAAAACTTGTCTCTAATAAATGTAAAGAGAAGTTAAAATTCCAAAAAAAAAATGGATTTTGATCTCTAGTAAATGTAGAGTGAAGTTAAATTTAATATGTCTTCAATAATGGAATTTTCTAAAAACAAATCGAAGTATAAAGATGCGCAAGCACTCATGCTGGAGGATATCAAGAGAAAACTTCACTTATCCCATATTGTGGTTAAAATAAATGTTAAAATTACTTATTAAAATGGTTGATAACCATGTATCAAGTGCACTAAGAAATCAAATTTTACTAAATTGGCATGTGTTATAGTCACTCTGTTCCTGTCAATCATTGGTCACATTGCTCCTCTGTAATAACTTGATAGTGATCAAATTTAGTAATCAATATTAGGGAGAGTAAAGTGATATAATTAGATTACTTCATATCATTGTTGACGGTATGGATTAAGGTGGTATCTCCTTAAACAAAGGGTATAGGGGTGTTGAGGAATGTTCAATGTCACTCACTCCCTCATATCAAGTAGGTGAGTGAGTCATGTTCCATATGTTGCTTGTGTGTTCTCCCTTTTGATCGGCAGTGGTGAAGCTCTAGGGAATGTCATCTAGAATCTATCCCTTTGATACAACAAAATAAGGCAGGTAAAATACATGGATGAAAGATTAGGGCTTTAAGGCCAAAGTTGTACACAAATCTGCTCTAGGGCATGTCATCTAGAATCTATCCCTTTGATACAACAAAATAAGGCAAGTAAAATACATGGATGGAAGATTAGGGCTTTAAGGCCAAAGTTGTACACAAATCTCTTCCACTCGTGGATAGAATATCTCGTGGATCGAATATGTATCATTGGTTCACTGCCCTTATAGCTCAAGAGAGTTAGAATAATGTTTATCTTTTTGTACAAATGGTGTGTTAGTCGACTAGTACCAAATTAAAGAAACTATGCCAACTTAATAAAAAAACATTACACAAGTTACCCAATTCCACTAGCAACAAAGGGGATGTTAACCCACATAATCACCTCTCTTAGAGATGGTGAACTGGAAGAAGAAAGGGAGGCAACAACATTCATGGTTCCATTTGTACCAAAAGTAACCACATCGACTCAATCATCTACCAATAAAATTACCCCAATTAAGTTAACCAAGCAAAAAGAAAATGTTGAAGTCAAACTCTACAAGTCAATCGACCGAGAATGACTTGGATGCCATCCTCCAGAAAGGATAACCTTATTTGACTAGGTTGTTAGGCAGGTCCTAACTACATGGGATGATGGAAAAGGCCTTATTTGACTAGGTTGTTAGGCAGGTCCTAACTACATGGGATGATGGAAAAGGTCAAATTACCAGGGAATAGGTAAAAACTCAAGCAAATCCTAAGCTCTAGCTTCTGCCTACAATACATAGATACGTATAACAAAAATAAAAAATTAAAACATATATTTTAAAAATTCTCAAAATTTAAAAATAATTCCTTGAAATTAACCGCTTATCGATTGGATTCTTTGTGATTGGGAATAGTGTCTTTCATTCCCAATACATATTCATCTTCTGACGAATGCGTGCAAAGAAATGATAGACAGATTGTTCATGTTCATGTTAATTTTTTTGACTGTAAGAGTAGGTGAAAGGCATGTATGTCACTCATTCAGGGCGCTCCTAAAGTGTGGTAGTGAGTGAGTTGATACCTGAAAACACTTGCAAATTTACATGTGCCCATTGTTTAGTTCAATGTCACCTATGAGACTGTCTCTAACTGTTTGAGAGTTTGAAATTATGAGAGAGAGTGCAGATTCCAAAGCATTGGTGACCATCCTCTCTTGCCCCCTTTGCATTTTTTCTCACCGAAAACAAAGAGTCGAACAGATAGATTGACTTGTTCCGCGAATATGGTTGTTTAGAAGAAAATAAGGCTTGGTCACCGAGTAATAAAAATAAGAGCTAAATCAAATGACATTACCATGTCTCTGTACAATTGGACCAACACTCTGAAAATCCTCACAAGATCGAATTTCTGTCGACTCAGTTTTCAAGCCCACAGCTTCGTCGACTGTGAGTCAATCATCGACAAAGAAAATCTTTCAGTATCTGCAGTTGGAAAAAAATCCAAGGACACACAGAAATCATTCCCGACATATCCTAACACTTGTCACACCTCTGGAACTCTATAAAATAGTCTAAGAAAATTTGAGGTAGAAATATTAAATATATTAATAGAATATTAAATATATTGATAAAAATATTAGTATGTCATCACAATACTTTTTAAGAAGTATAATTAAAAAACACCTGGGTCTCTATGGAATAAAACACCCATGGCGTCTGTTCCACCCGCATGCATTACACGTGTTGTTTCATAATCAACGTTCGCTTGCATAATCATTTGGATAGTTCGAGGAGTTCTCCAGTAGAGACAGGAGCCGTTCATAGTCATATTGCTAGTTAAGCCAGCAACTCACTCATGACCTACGATACCGCACACCCCATACTTCACCGGCGCAGGTAAGGCTGCCTAAATATTTTCATTTTTCTTTATAATTTTTTTTATAAAACCGACGAATTTGTGGTCTACACATACATATGTAATGCTCGGTCTCATATTTTATAGGTGGAATTTTTGGGGGACTGTGTTTATAGGTAGGATGCTTGTATTAATGTTAATTTTGGTTACTTAATAATAACAAAATCGAACCATGGATTTGATTTTGTACTCGCCATATCTACAAGCATTCAATAAATAAATAAATACCAACAAAAGAGAGAATGGATTACATCTACCAAAATCAATTAGACACGAGGAATACCAAAGAAGACATGAGGAATACCAAAGAAATGTTGATACAGATAATAGAACAAAACACAATATTATTGATAAAAAGAGCATAACAATGGCAGAGCATAATAATGTTGCCATTGTTATAATGATAAAATTCTCATTGCATAAGCAGTTTAGTTCACATGTTGTAACATCTGTGTGATAGAACAAAGAATTTTAAGTCTTATAGTGGGTGGTTTATTACTTGGTTTCCACTCTACTGGAAAATAGGACTTGTGAAAATGAGAAGATAGTAGACCTAAAAGAGTCAGACATAGGTATGGAATGTTTATTGCAGAAAAGTAAGGCTGGAATGTTGGCAAATTTTTTTAGAGTAGAGGCTTGCAAACATATAGAAACTGAATAAATGTTTAAGGAATTTTGAGGTGTATTTCAACTATTAGGAATATAACAAGGTGCAGAAAATTACCTTTACACTCTTAAAACTATGGAAGCATGCCATCCTATGGTGAGAAAGTTATTTCCAGTGTTAGCAATAGTATCGAAAAGTGGGCAAAAGAAAGTCACTCCATACGTGGTGATTATTTTCGTTATAGACGGACTTATTTGATACAATGTATTCATTCGTCAAGTCAGAGTGTAAAGAATTTCCTAGGCCATTTAAGGACCTCATGTACCATACATAAATCCCTAACACCCCTTAGTTCTATGGTGATAGAGCGAGCAGACTTCGTTTGAGGAAGTGTTGCCACAGTGGGCTTCTGCAACATCAGAAATGTTAAGAGAGTTGGTTTCCTCGTCATTTTCTTTGTAGTATTCAACCAACTCTAGCAAAGCATCAAGTGTATAAACTCCTTATAGATTCAAACTTCTTATGTTATTTTCAAAAGCAAAAGACTTGAATATACTCTACTCATCAGTGGAAATAGTTAATCAATCAAGAAATCACAACATAGACGTGAGACAAGATTCAATCACATATGCTCAAAGATTTATCTAAGGGGAAGAAACTGCTCAAAACCCCTTCCTATTTGTATTGCATTAGTAAGAAAATAATGAATAAATACAATGCTTGTTCAAGTTTGAACAATCTTTGCACAACTATAATCTATCTCATTGCCTCACAAGCTGACTTTGGTCAATACCTAGCCAATTATGTTACATTCCAAGCTCCAATTTCCTTGTGTTGTTTCCTTGGGAATTGCCCCCTATTAATTAGGGAAATTCCCAATTAGAATTGTGAAATCCCTGTAGGCCCTTCTCTAACTGCATGCACCACCCATACAACTCAAAAAATTATATGACTAATAGTACATTACCCTTGAACTCCAATCTCAATTAGGTAACTGGAAATTCATGGATGCATGAGTTAATTATGGTTGATTTATCAGTTAACTGGTTGAGCACTGAAGTTGCAGCCCACTACGATACCTCCTACTAGTTCCTCCAACAGTTGGAACTAGTTTAACTGACTTTAACTCAGTTTAACTAAATTAGATTATTACAACTCAAATTTAACTCACCCTAGGCTCATAAAATTTAGGAAACACTCTACATGATTCAAGTTAGGCCCTCAACTCAAACCAATTGAGCCAACTAAGTGAAATTAACTTAGTTAACTCATTCTCATTGTCTTGTAATGTGGAACTACTATTTTCTCCTAATTTAATTCAAGGGAAAATTAAATCAATATTTTCTTGTTGCCATTTTCAACACTCCCTCTCAATAAGAAAGGGATTATCAGATACCCCAATCTTGTCTCTATGGAGCTCAAATTTACCTCTTGACAATGCCTTTGTCAAAATATTTGCATCATGTTCCTCTATAGGAAAGTATTCCAACAACATGATCCACCTCTGCACACATTCTCGTATATGGTGATACCGAAATTTGATATGCTTAGATCGATCATGAAAAGATGGATTTTCATAGAGTTTGACACAACTATGATGGTCATATTAAATCATAGTGGGATCCATCATCTGATCAAATAACCCAACAGGAATCTTTCTCATCCAGATAACTTCACAAGCTGCTTGACTAGCAATCATGTACTCTGCTTTTGTTGAGCTGAGTGCAATTGATCACTCCTTGTTGTACCAAGAAATGTTTTATGACCCAATATTGAAGACTCTCCTGAAGTTTTCATTCGATCTTATGGACTACCCACCCAATCTGCATCTATGAAGCCTTGAAGCTTCACTTCCTATGTATGTTTGTACCAAAGACCATATTGAGTAGTGACTTTGAGGTATCTCAACACATGTTTGGCTACCTTCCAATATAGTTTTCTTGTCTTAACCATTTCTTGACTAATTTGGTTAATTGCATAATACATTTTTGGTTGTGTTCACAAAATACATAAGTGAACCCACAAGTTGCCTGTAAATAGTGGCCTCCACCTCCTCACCTGAAGTAGCATAATATTTTCTCCAACTACCTACTAGAGGAGTGTCCATTGGTTTGCTACTATCCATGGAGAACTTCCCCAATATCTTGTTGGCATACTTTCCCTGACAGACAAATAGTTCCCGATCTCCTTGTCATACTTCCAAACCAAGGAAATAATGCATGAGTGCCATGTCCTTCATCTTGTATTCTCTTACAAGATCCTCTTTACAAGACTTGATCAACTTCTCATCCTAGTTAAAATTAAATGATCGACATATAATAATATAATCAATAATTTACCTTCAACAACATTATGGTAAAGGTTTTCATCTACTTCACTTTTGGTGAAGCCCAACCTGGCAAAATAGTTGTCGATCGCGTTGTACTAAGCATAGGATGACTATTTCAATCCATACAACACTTGCTTGAGTCTGCATACATGTGACTCTCTATCGAAGGTCTCAAATCCTTCCAACTGCTCAATATACACATCCTCCTCAATCACTCCATTGATGAATGTTGTCTTCACATCCATATAATGGATCTTCTATCCCATCTGCACTACAGGTGATAAAATTGATCTAATAAAATAGTACCTTGCTACTGCTACAATGGTCTCCCTGTAATTAATTCCCTCCACGTGAGAAAACCCCTTGGACACAAATATGGCCTTGTGTTTCTTGATTCTTCTGTTTTTTTCTTGCTTCACCTTTTAAATCCACCTTGAACCTACCATTGAATTGTTCTTTAGTCTCGGGACAGCTTCCCAAACACTATTTCTGACTATGGAATCATATTCCTCCACCATGGTGGTTTCTGCACTACTTCCTCAAATGAGGATGGTTATGTCTCAACTAGATCACTCACCAGAGCCATGTACCCAGTGTGCCAATATGGTGACCTCCTATGTTTGTGTTGTGATGTGGGTTCTCCCACATTCTATCTAGAATCATGCAATAATCTGTCAGCTTCCTTAGTGAACTTCCTTTCATCTCTATACGTCTCTCCATGAGTGGGTGCTTCCACTCTCTTCTTCTCTACTTGTGGCTTCTCCACAACATCCTAAGGTTCTTCCTTTGGAGCTAAAAGCTCCTCATCTACATGCAACTCAAACTTCCTCTCAAGGGAACATCTCATCGCCTTCTCTTCATTGAACTTCACATCTCTACGAACAACTATCATCCTATGAGATGGAAGGTACACCCAATAGTTGTGAGGTGTATCAGTGTACCCCACAAATATGCCCAACTCAGCGATCAACTCTAGATTTTTATTTTCATTCTTGGAAACATGACAGTAAACTGATGAACCAAAGATCCTAAAGTGTGACACATCTGGTTTCTTCCCTGAAAATAATTCTTTCGGTGTACTCATCCCAAGAATCTGCTGAGGACTCTTAATATATACATATACAGTTGTGTTTCATGCTTTAGCCCATAAGTGAAATGGTAGGCCTTAATCATGCAACATCGTCCGTGCAGTTCCCACAATACTTATGTTCTTCCTCTTGGCCACCCCATTTTGTTATGGGTTATGGGGTGATATTAGCTCTTGTCGAATGCCTTGTGTTGCATAGAAATTCTTGAACTCATTCGACACTTATTCACCATCATTATCGCTTCTAAGAGCCTTCACTTTCCTGCCAATGTCTTTCTCAACAAGTTCTTTAAATTCACAAAATTTGGAGAATGTATGGTCTTTCTTCTGCATGAAGAAAATCCAACACTTGCGTGAGAAATCATCTATAAATATAACATAATACCTGTGTTTGGTTGTGGAGGTTGTCCAAAAGTTTCCACACACATCTGAGTGAACTCTTTGAAGAACTTCTTGCACTCTACTATCCTTATCATGAAAGTTGGATTTGGTCTACATCCCCATTTTACACCCTTTGCATGTATCTCGCTTCTCTAGTGCACCCTTGGGAAGTCCTATAGAAATATGTTGCATGATCTTTAAAGATCCATGGTGAAAATGACCAAGTCTTCTATGCCATAATTCACTAATGTCTCAACTCTGCACCTTCTATGATTTTTTTCTCAACGAAGCACAATCTTCTACATCCAATTTGTAGAGGTTCTTGGCCTAAACCCTGATCCGCTTCACTTTTCCTATGGCAATGTGTCTAAGGAAATCCTTTCCTTTGCTAAATATCATATCATAGCCACGGTCTTCCAACATAGAAACTGGAACTAAATTATTCTTCAAACTCGGAACATACATGACATCATTTAATGTGAGAGGAGAACTGAACTCCCTCTAAAAAGTAACTGTATCGATACCGATCACACTATACCTTCCATCATCTCCCATATTGATGTGAATCTGGAGGTCCTTCTCCTCCAAGTCACTAAAAAATTATTTGTTTCCGGTCATATGGAATGAGGCTCCACTATCCAGATAACACACACTACCCATCACCAATGTCACCATTTATGCAATGAGTGTGAAATCCAACTCGAATTGTGAATCTAGAGCTTCACCTATCTCTCCTCCTGAGGGATTATTATTGACCTTACTGTGAAGACACTTTGTGGCATAGTGTCCCACCTCATGACAGTGAAAACATTTAATCTTTGACAAGTCTTTCTTCTTGCCCACCTGACGAGAATCTCCTTTGGATTGGGATTTCTTCCCTTTCCCTTTCTTTTCCTTCCCAGTGAAGGCACAATTCTCCTCATCCTCAACCTTTGATGAGGTTCCATCTCTATTGCTCCACCTGATCTCTTCCTGCACAAGATCGAACCATAACGCTCCCGGTTTGGTAGTTTATCTCTACCATTCACAGAATCATGATAGTCGTGCCAGCTCTTGGGAATACCCAACAAAGCTAGAGCTACCATATCTTTTTCTGGAATAGTAATACCGACCTTTCTAAGTTCATCACGATGCTGTGTGAATTTTCTCAGGTATTGCAGAATTTATTTAACCTTTTGCATTTTGATGCTATGAATCTTATCCTTCAGTGCTAGCTTCCTATAGTCATTGTTGTTCTCAAATGATTCGGTCAATTTTTTCCACATAGCGAATGGAGTTTCTTTCCCATGGAGATTCGAGACAATATGATCTCGAAGTCTCTCCAATATGATCCTCCTCACTTTATCTACATCCTTCTTCCACTAAGTGAGATCTCGGGCATTAGCTGTTGGAGGTTTAACTACATATGTCTTGATGTAATCTAGTAGCTTGTTATCATCTAATACCGCCTCCATATGGATCTTCCATGCCACAAAATTTGTGGTTCCTTCCAGAGCATACTCAAGCCTAAGTTCGGTGGAAGTCATCTTCTCAGTCCTAGATAAAACCTGCAACACTAATCTTTTAATTCAAGCCTCCTGCACAAAATTCAAATTGTCTTCTATTTTATTGTGATTCTTTCTCTAATACCATGTATAAATTCCTTATAGATTCAAATTGCTTATGTAATTTGCTAAAACAAAAGACTTGAATCTGCTCTACTTGTCAGCAAAAATATTTAATTGATCGAGAAATCACAACATAAACATGCGACAAGATTCAATCACATATGTTCGGATATTTATCTAAGTGGAAAGAAACTGCTCAAAACCCCTTCCTATTTGTATTGCATTAGTAAGAAAACAGAGAAGAAATACAATTCTTGTAAAAGCCTGAACAATCTCTACATAAGTATAATCTATCTCACTACCTCACAAGATTAATTTAGCCAATACTTAGCCAATTATGTTGCCTGCCAAGCTCCTATTTCTCTGCATTGTTTCCTTGGAAATTAGCCCCCTATTAATTAGGGAAATTCCCAATTGGAATTACACAATCTCTATAGGCCCTTCTCTAACTACATGCACCACCTGTAAAACTCAGAAAATTATAAAACGGATAGTACACTTCCCTTGAACTCCAATCTCAACTGCGTAACTCGAATTTCATGCATGCATGAGTTAATTAGGTTTGATTTATCAGTTAATTGGCTGAACACTGAAGTTTCACTCCACTGCTAGACCTCCTACAACAGTTGGAACTAGTTTAACTGACTTTAACTCAGTTTAACTGAATTAGATTATTACAACTCAAATTAAACTCACCCTAGGCTCCTAAAATTTAGGAACCACTCTACATGAATCATGTTAGGCTCTCAACTCAAATTAGTTGAGCCAACTAAGTGAAACTATCTTAGTTAACTCATTCTTATTGTCTTGTGATGTGGATTTACAATTTTCTCCTAATTTAATTCAAGGGAAAACTAAATCAGGATTTTCTTGTTGTCATTTTCAACATTAAGATCTTCAAAATATTCATCAAAATAAGAAATATTAGTATCAAATTCCTTAGCGTCTTTGTCAATATAATAATTAGAGTCTTCAGATCCATCTAGATTATTATTTTTTAGTTCTTCACTCTCTGTACTCGAAATAATGCCATGCTTGACATCAAAATTGAGAGAAAACAAGGGAAAAACATTCGCAAACAATCAGAAGATGAATGAGAAAAGCCATTCATGAACAAGTATGATAAAGTATTGTTATGCAGAGGTAGTGACTAGTGGGAAGAGGTAGTGACAGGTGAGCAGAGTGCATGAACATAGTCATGTGTCCCCGACACATGGTTTCTTGAATGCGGGGATGTGAATCCTTCCGACAACCTTCCTCTCAAAACATAGTGACCGATCAAATGGGAAATATTAACTCAAAATGGTTACTCTAGCGCAAAACCCCCCAAAAACATGAAAAAAACCCAAAAATGAAAATTGTGTGTGCTAGAACGATGTTTTTTTTGGGTAAGTCTTCAACATTTTTTTAAATGGAAGTAAAAACCAAATCATTTTTTGCAAAATTGATGAAAAAAACACCGCTAAAAAAAAAGTGTTGATTCTGAAATAACAAAAAAAAAGGGTTACAATTTTGACATTTTTTTAGCAACAGAGTTAAACATAAAATATCCGGAATTTGAAAAAGTGTAAAATTCCAACAATTCTCGGACATGATGTTAAAGATAAAATATCTTGTCTCAAATCCTGATAATTCTAACAATTTCCATCCATGTTGTTAAAGATAAAATATCATAATTCAGAAAAAAACCTTAAGATTTTGATAAATTTTCAACCTTGTAATTAAAAACCTTCAGTTTTTAACATATTTCAACTATGAAATTATGGACAAATTATATGACTAGAACATTTCTTTAAAATGAACCAGTAAATGAAAGATTCATTATTCCAAGAGTAATTTTTATTTCAAAGGCTAAAACTATAGTTCTTTTCAAATTTTATCCTAAGACAAGTTATCCTATTGCAACAAAAACCTAAAATTCAACCATCAAAATGAAGTGTCCCTTTTAATGAGGCATTAAAATTTCAACAATTTTAAAACTACATTATACCAAATGATAACAATAATCATGGAAATATCACTATATAATTTTAAAAATCAACATTAATTTCTAATATTTATTTATTTTTAATCAAAATATGAACTTTCGTAGGCTGAGTATCACATACATTAAAGCATATAATCCAAAAAAACATAGAAATGACCCATACCTTCATGTAAGATAATATGGAAGTCAAAATATTTATTTCAAGTTACCATGCAAACATCTCTAAAGACATGAATTTCTTTTAATTAAAACATTAAATCCAACAAACATAGAAATGACTCATAACTTCATGTAAGATTATATGTAAGTCAAAATATTTACTTCAAGTTACCATGCAAACATAATTTACATAAAATGTCTTAGATATGTATTCAAAATCATCCATAGAATCTGACACACCATTAGAATCTACATCTTCAGATGAATGACTAGATGCAGATGAAGATGAACCATAGTCTTCTCTTTCATCAACTAGAGCCCCATCTGAGTCAATATGCATGCCCACCATTTCAGGTTTCAAAATTCTTCTAAATCTATGACTAGGTTTAACAGACTCCCATCTCAACATTGTTCCTTTTGGTAGCAACTTCTTCAAAATATATATGGTCTTGAAGCAAAGAGTTCCTCTCTTTGTTAGATTGAAGTCATAGACAAGTATGTCAACATCCTCCAATTTTAAGAGGTCTATGTGGCGACGATTTATATTTGTACCCTTCCTTTTTCTCTTTCTGTGAATTTGTTTATCAACTACCATCTCTAGCTTGTACACACCATTGAATGGGTGGGTATTTGTGGCATACCAATGTACCTCAATAGCTATAATATCTTCATTTTCTTTAATGAATTTTATAACCTTCGCAACCCAAAATGGATAGCCAAATGGATCTCCATATTTTAGTACTGATATCATGAAACCCTCCTTAATATCTTGCACAAAACCCCTATAAAGGTCTTCCATGGCTTCACGTTGTGCATGTGATCTTCTAGAACCAATATAGATTTCTCTTTCCTCTTCCTGTTGAGAATTAATAATTCCTTGATATTGTTGTTGTTCAAAAATGTGTCTTTCCCCCTGTTCATTTGGCATATTTTGAGGCCAAATAAATGGAGTCTTTAAAAGTGTATATTCATTTCCTGATATTGAAATGATATCACTTTGATCATTGAAAAAGGACTCCCACCAAACTGAATAAACAACATCAAAGTACTCATATGTATCTCTAATACATCTTTTTATTTCTTCCAGGCATTTAGAATAATGTCTCTCTCTCTCTTATGCCTTCGTGCATTATGGAGTTCAGCAACTGATTGTAATAATATTATCTTTGATGCAAATCTTGGATGATTTGGAAAGAACTTCAAAAATGTTAAACCTAATGACGACCCCCATTCTGTAACAGTTGAATACTTCTTTCCCCATATAAGTGTTTTGCCATCAATTTTTTTGATACAAAATTGATGTGGGAAGCTAATATCATTAAGTTATTCAATGCATTTCTCCTCACCATGCGATCAAAGAATAAACCTTCGCATGTCAGTAATTTCTTCCAACACACGAAAAACATGCTCTGGAATGTATGATTCCTTAATACACTCAATTAATGATGGCATGCTCCCAACATTCTTCCTCCTCAATGTTACTGAAAAACGACTAAACATCTGATCAATATGGTCATGAGTGTGCCCAACAAGAAGGAAACCAACCTTTACCTTTATAAAAAATCCCAATTGGACAAGCATGTTTAGATATCCAAAAAGAACTTGATTTTTGTTGTCACGGCTTGTGTTGTCCAATCGCAGATACAAAACTTTAGGAATAATGCCAGGCCAATGGGAAATCACATCATGCATTATAGTTATGGTAATATTTTCATCATTATGAATATTTGGAGCTAGGAAGTAAGCCCTTGGCAACATCTTCCCATTAAATACCATACAACCAACCAAGTGAAATTGAATAAAATTTTCTTCTTGTAAATTTTTTGGTGTGCAGATAAAATTTGGCAAAAGTTGTTTTGGTCCATACCATCAATTATCAAACCCAAATATTTATTTGTATTATCATAACACTTTTTTCTATGCTTGTACAATTTTTGTCTTTCACTTGTTCACTGATTGTGATGCTCTTGAACTGCTTTGACATTGGAATCTGCACATAAAATAAAATAAATCTATTAATAAATATTTTTTCATAGTTGATAACTATCCAATTTTTAAAAATAATGTTATGAATGCATACCTCTTTCTGCCCCTTGAAATTTATCCCTTTTTTATTTAAGAGAAGCACAGGTAATACAAATCCACATCCTTGTCTTCTTATTAATATGAACATTGTTGAATTTGTTCTTCCATATCCTTGTAAAATATTAATATGTAATAAAATTACCATCTCCTTCAGCACCTTCTACATATTCTCTGTATAAGATGTAGATTTATCTTTTTGAGAAATTATCTAGAATATTTATTGTGTCTTTATTTGGCATACACTCTCCATGCTTTGAAAAGAAGTCTTTTATCCTTGACATTGCAGTACTTGTTGATGGTCCAACCTCTTTTTTATAACATACTTTTGAATAATATGTAGGGTATTTTTCCATTCTTTCCTGGATTCTTGACAAATGAAAATCACCAATTGAATGCAACATTTTGAAAGTCTTTCTAGAAATCAATACATTTCCAATATGGTAATCATAACTTGCAAGTGTAGATTGCATGCAACCTACTAAAAACTGAATTTTGCATGCTTTTCTTCATTGAAAGATATTTATTCCTTTGCTCCAAAGCAAACTTGAAATCCACATGTTTCAAGCAATCCTTTTGAAAACATTCACTTCAAATCAGATCACCGATAGAACTTCTACTTGTGAGATATTATGTCCTAACCCTTGTATAACTAGAATATTTTGGATTGATATGAAAAGGCGCATGCCTACTCCTAAATAAAATATTTTCTTGCAACGTCTCCCTCATTTCAATGTTCCATGTAGAATAATTTTCATCATCATTAGGAGGAATATTATACTGAAGAACATAGTTAGAAAATTCATCACCAACATTGCTTGGAAAATATTCATTACCATCCTCACTTGAAGGAAATTCTTCACTATCTACATCTGCGCTTTTGAAATCCTAACTCAAATGAGATTCTTCACCATCTTCATCCCTGCTTTTGAAAACCTCCCTTGGAGGATTAAATTCGTCATCACCATGACTACCTTTGAAACACTCAATTAGAGAAAATGCATTATTCACATCCGTGCCTTTAAAATTATCATTTGCAAGAGGCTCTCCATCCTCCCCTTCATCCCTGGTGCTCGCATAATCCGTAGGATTATGACTAAGTGGAAAATATGACTCTCTATTCATAGTCAAATTATCATTTGCATGAAATTCTTCATCCTCCCTTTCATTAGTGGTGGTCTCATAATCATTCGGATTAGGAATAAGTGGAAACTTTGAATTTTTATTTAATGAAAATTCTTCATCCTCCCCTTCGTCAGTCGTGCTCTCATAATCCTTAGGATTAGGACTAAGTGGAAACTTTGAATCTCTATTTACTGGAAATTGTTCATCCTCGCCCTCCCTTTCATCAGTGGTGCTCTCATAATCCTTAGGATTAGGAATATGTGGAAACTTTGACTCTGCAAATTCTTCATCCCTCTTTTCATCAGTGGTGTTCTCATAATCCTTAGGATTAGAAATATGTGGAAACTTTGACTCTGAAAATTCTTCATCCCCCCTTCATCAATGGCGCTCTCATAATCCTTAGGATTAGGACTATGTGGAAACATTCAATTTGAAAATTCTCCATCCCCCCTTCATCAGTGGTGTTCTCATAATCCTTAAGATTAGGAGGAAGTGGAAACTTTGAGTCTGGAAATTTTTCATCCCCCCCTTCTTCAATGGTGCTCTCATAATCCTTAAGATTAGGACTATGTGGAAACTTTGAATCTGGAAATTCTTCGTCCTCTCTTCATTAGTGGTGCTCTCATAATCCTTAGGATTAGGAGGAAGTGGAAAAATCGACTCCCTATTCATAGGAAATTCTTTTTGCTACCCTTCATCAATGTTTCTCTCATCATCCTTAAGATTAAGACCAAGAGGAAAATTTGTCTCTCTATTCATAGTGAAAGAATTCTTGTTACATTCATCAAAATGAATAGAGTTGTTGCATGACGAAGATGTCGATGCTAAAGAAAGAAAAACTTCACTATTAGAAGAAGTCATGACCTTCAACCAAAAGATGTTGAATGATATAAATGCACTCTCTCCCAATGACAATTTATAGCTTAGAGATTAAAAATTTCCCTCTAAAGTTTTCCCCCCAAAAAATTTCGCCGAAAATTTTCCCTCCAAAGTTTACCCCAAAAACTTTCACCGAAAATTTTACCTCCAAAAATTTTATTTCGAAATATTTCCCTCCAAAATTTTCATTTGTAATTTACTTGAAAATATATTACTAAACTTTTGGTTTTAAAAAATTTCACCCTAGTTTCTATTCAAAATATTGACAGAAATTTTCGTTTAATGCATTTCTTCGAAATTAAAATAAATTTTCTATTTAAATTATTTAACATTGACTATGTAACTAAATTAATTTTTATAATTAATATTTTATTTTTATCCCACAATGAATGAAAACTAACCTAAAGCTATAATATTAACTATATTTTATTTATTTATTTTAAGTTTAATCCCACATTCAAGAAATGCTAAAGCAATCCCACAATCATCGCTATAAAATAAAATTCATTGTTTCTATTCATCACATCACATCAAGTCTTTTGGGTCTTGTTAAAAAGTTTGGAGCAATTTTGCGGAGGAGTTGCATTGTCATCGATAGCACATTCAACGGGAGTTTTACGCATTTTAAAGGTTAGTTTTCTTTCTATTTTGACTATTTAAAGAAGAATTTGGAGAAAATTTGTTATTTTATGGGAAAAACCGCATAAAAACTCTTTTTTTTAAATAATTTTATAGTGAAAAAAATAAATAAATAAGAAATAAAAAATAAAAAACAAACAAACAAACGAACAAAACAAAACAAAAAACAAAAACAACAACAACAACTCAAATTTGTAGGTTTTTAGGAGAAAAATTAATTTTTTTTTTAATTTTTAGGCTTTTGAAGTGAAAAATGGGTGTTCCTTTTTTTTCTTTTTCATTTTAATTTCACTTGGGGAGCATTAGAATTCTTGAATGAAAAAGCACACACACAAAAACAAAACAAATCGAAACAAACAAACTATTCAATTAAAAAAAAAAAGATCCATTTATTGTTTTTGTTATATATTTGTTATTTTAAAATTTTTTATTTTGTTTTGTTTTTATAAATTGAAAATTTATTTATTACACTTTGTTCATAAAGTTTTAATTTTTAGTTAATTAATTAATTTTATTTTATTTTATTTTAGTTGTTAATTAAAATATATATTTTGAAAATATTAAACTTTTTAATTTAAATTTATTTTTTGAAAATTATTTAGAGTTTTGGTTTTTTCCTTTTATAAATTTAGTGGTTATTTTTTTTTAATTATTAAAAAAAAAATTAAAAAATAAAAATATTGGTTTTTTTATTTAAATTAATTTGTTTTTTTTTAATTAAAAATTAGAAAGAAAAAGAATTATTGTGCCCCTCACTTGCCCGGGCCAGCAGTCAGTGGCCCTTTAGCCGTTGGTGGGGGTTTGGGGGGTTGCACACAATACTCCCCTTGCCTACTCGGACCCCCGACCAATGGACAAAGGGCTCGCGGGAATTTTTTTTTTAATAAAATAAAAAATTTTAAATTACATCAATAAACAAAATAAAAAAATAAATTTAATTTAATTTTAATTTTTTTAATTTTATATTAAAATTTAATATAATTTAAAAAAATTAATTTAATTTTTATATATTAAATTTTAAATATAATGTTTTTATATATTATTATTATTATTATTATTATTATTATTATTATTATATATATATATATATATATATATATATATATATATATATATATATATATATATATATATATATATATATATATAGATATAGATATAATTTATTGATTTTAATAATTTAAAATTTTATATATAATAATACTTTTATAAAAATGTCGATATAAATCATTTAAAAAAATTATTTTTTTTAATTGTATTTAATCATTTTTTTAATAATTATAAAATTATATATATATATATATATATATATATATATATATATATATATTAATTTTTTTATCAATTTTATAACAATTTTTAAAAATTATATATAATTTAACTTAAATTTATATATTTTTTTGTTTTGTTAAGATTGGCAAGTCCATTTTCTATTTATAAATAGCAAATTTATACCACTTATATGAGATAGGTGGCCTCAACTTGCCTAGTGGGAAACGAAGGATATTGGCCACCTATCCTCATTATACACCATCCAAAAACAGTAAAGTATTAGCCTTTTTAACCAAGCTAGATAAGTTTCAGATTCATGGTAGGACTCTATATGTCTATCTATCATAAGGATGCATCTTTTTCAAGTAAATGCTAACTGTAAAAACAAACAAAAATCTCCTAGGTAAACTAGCTATTCCTACTGCTCTTTTGAAGTTGACTCGACCAACGCCGGGTCCTTGGCAAAATCCGCAGGCACCTCAACTAGATCGATGATGCAAGGGATATGCCTTTGAATTCTATCTAGGTGGATATCCTTCTTGTGAAGTTGAGATTGAATTTGCTGCAAATCTCTTTTATAGTTGGGCATATCTTGGATGGTCACCATCATCCCCACTGATATTTTCTCCATAGCCTTCCCCATTAGGCTCTTCATAAGCTAATATAGATAAAGGGTCTGTTTAAACTAGGTTATTTTGCCTCTGGTATTCCTAGGATCCGGGATTACAGTCCTCCAGTTCTCAATCTCCCCTTTTGTCTCCCCTTCCTGTTTTGATATCTCCCTCCCATTCTTCCAACAACTTACGAATACCAACATCCGTTCCCTCCCTATAGGTTGTCGCAGCTTCGTTGATGAGGTGTTCTACCGGTTTTCTTCCCCTTCTCAATTCCAAGGTGCTCGGTCCATTTTCCCATGCAAGCTCCCTCCCATGTCTTCCACACCCTCTTCCTATTGCCGGTCGGGCCATCTCCGCTTTGTCCACACCCTGTTCAAAGGCATGGTAAGTTATCCTTAGGCTGTGAATTTCAATACCACCTTTACCCTTGTTCCTTTACTTATGCCTAATACTTTCGGAGACAGGCACAGGTTGGGTGACAGTCTATTCGGGGAACTGGGCCAGTCGCCTTGCCCTATCTTGTGTTTCTTTGTTCCCTTCCCGTTGCCACTCATGCACAGTTCGATTGACCCACCCCACGTGCGGCCAAGCCAAAGTGCCCATGCATAGGTGAACCTTCTCATTCCCCTCCACCCAGTCAAAGGGTCCCCTAGCATGGTTGAGCCTTCCCATTCCCCTTTGCCCAGTTAAGTTGCGCGCACTCCTCAACTTTCCCTTATTCCTACCCTTCCCCATTGTGTTGCTTCTTCCACTCCTCCCACCCGGCCATGCGAATTCTCTCTGCTACTCTCAAGGGAGGCTTTCCATCCGTTGACTAGGTCAATGCTCAGGAATCCCCAAGCCATAACACTAAACCATACATCATCCAACCCAAGCTTGCAATATTCTCCCCGGCTAGCCCCCCATTTCCCCTCTCCAAGCTTCTCCCGAGACCTACATCAATAAACAAACATAGTTTCCATAGCAAGAGGGATGCATAAGCAAGAAACATACTCAAATTCACTCCACTAATGTCTTCGATGATATATCTGCCTTCTTGCTCTAGTGCTCCAGCTCCCACCAACATTCGCAGCAATGCGGTTATCACTCCCCTACATTTCCTTAACTCGACAATCTGTCATGCCATACACTCTTCCCTACCCTTCCTTACCTGCAACACCTCCCACATTGTCCTTGCCATGCTCGCCACCTTTCCTATCACCTCTACCTGTATGCATGTGGGAGGCCACCACACCCATCACCATGACCATGTGGGGAGCGGTGGAAGGTACCCTGCCATTAATTTTCATCATTGTCATGACTGCCCACCATCCTTTCCACCTCCAGCATGCACCTCAATCAGGGTAACTTATTTTTATATTTAAATAACAATTATAGTGTTAATTTTCTTAATTTTTTTTAAGTAATATATATGGTTTTTTGATTAACTAATTTACATATATGTGTGTGTGTGTGTGTGTGTTTTTCAGGAAGATGGCATCAAGGAAGGTCTCTGTGAATATGTCTGGAACAAGGACAACAATTCCATCATCTAAAGATGTAGGTGGACACGCTATTAATACTTCCTAACATATCCGAACTGAGAAACATCGTAAAAGTCGACCAACTGGCCCATGAATTACACCAAAGATTATTTTGGAATGGATGAATTCACGAGAAATAAATAAAACAAATTTTAAATGGCATGTTAAAGATGTTGAATTTGATAATAGTACACATCTCTATCAATATTGTGGTATGATTTACATGGGTGAATTGTATGAGGTGATAGGCAGAGTACGAGACATATGTTTGGTGTCGAATTCAAATATTGTTTATGTTATTTCAAAATTGCCCAAGTCACATGAAAATGTTAGATATCGTCTCTCAAAGGTCAAGTATGACATTGATCAATAATATACACCATTGTGTGAATAAATTTCATCCAACATTTCAAATAACATTGTAGGTATGCTTATTTCTATTTATGTGTTATGTATTATTATAAGGATTATTAAATATTTTATAAATGATTGATCATTGACATATTGTATTTTCTTTTATAAGATTTTTTTGAGAGTCTTTCAATGATGTTGGAGGGTATTTATTATGTAGAGCCAAATATTATGAATGTGATCAGCAACTTCCATATAAAGTCAAAATAAGAAAAGAGAATAAAGCAAAGATCAACAATCCATGACACTGCAATGGTACATATAGGGGATCAACAAAGAATCCATACAATGGGTCAATCTAACAAAGGTAAACATTTTTCTTTTGAAGATGTGGCAGTTGTAGTTGAAGCTGAAGCTCAAAAATATGTTTCTATTAAGGAGGAGGAGGTTATAATTCTTGTTGAAAAGGAGAAAAGAAATAAAACACCAGAAAGAAAAATGCACATGGATGTCTCTCTTTCACATGATGATGAGGAGATTATTTATGTAGAAGAAGATATGTTAACTAGGAAGAATAAGAAATAAAAAGTTGGTGAATCTGTTAAAATCATAAGCAACAGTGAAGAACCAAGTGAAAGCTCTAAATGCAACAAAGAAATGATACCACCAGGTGCCGATTTAGAGGATGGAATTATGAAAACAAAAAAAAATGCCATTCAAAATCACTTGAGGAAGAATAAATTAATTAATGGTGGTAAAACATTTGAGCTTAATGTCACCTAATTCTATAGGTCAGATGAAGGACAATCTCAATCAAGTTCCCAGCAAGGAGGCATTTTATAGGACACAATGTTTTGACTCCATATATTATGTAATTGGAGGGAACCATTCAGCAGAGACCAAATGACAATTGATCGAGGAATATCCTAGAAACTATCTTTTTGAAACAGTGAAATGCATTATTTCTACGGGTTTAAAAGAAATAGAGGCAAAGTTATTGGCATGGGATCATAATGTAGATAATGAGTATAGAATGTCTGTGAATTTCATCTAAAGGGTCAGATTTATTCATAATGAATTTGTAGAAAAATGTGGTGGGGATAAGACAAAAGTCAGTTTAAGTTTTCAGAAGGAATGTTGTATGGAAACAAGTTATCAAATTGAAGATAGAACCAAATCAAAAGATGGAAAGGTAAATTCAGAACTATTCATAGGCGTAGATAAAATTTTTCAATTCAAATTTAGAATAGGGGAGATATGGGAATTGAATGATGACATTTTCGACATGTGGGAGAATATTGCCATAAGAAATTAGAAGGTTAAAATGTCTAAACCCATAATATGTAACAACAATAAGTCCGGTTCTGAAATGAATAAACTTATAGATGATATGATTATCACACCTTGGAGAAAATTGCAAAGAGTGAAGGATGACAAACTAGTCAAATCAATATTATGTCGTGTGAAGTGAGGTGAACTGTCATTGGAGGAAATGTGCTCAGAATTTTAAAAGTATGTTTGTTGAATTATTTTTACTTTTTCTTGGATTATAACTTTCTTTTAAATATAACATATTGTTTTTAGTATTATTTGTTATACATGTCACTATATTAACAAATTTTACTTTATTTATTCATTCATAAGATTTATATGAAAATACAAGAACATATGGTTAGAATGTTGAATGAAGAGATTTGGAATGATGTTGTACTCAACAACCCAGAATCAAATTCTACAGCAACACTTAAAGATTTGTATCCTGCATTCGAAAAGGTATGTTGATTTTTAAATTCATTTTATTCATATAATTTTATTTTATTTTATTACTTATACTTATATTTGTTTATTTCATTAAAGATGTCAAAGAAGGATGCAAATGGAATACCAAATACTTTGAAAAGTTTCATTGAAAAAATTAAGTTGGAAAGGCTGAGAAAGCAACATCCTTTGAATTTTGAACTTGGTCATACTCTTACTCATTTCATTTGGAATGGGCTAGACACTATCCAATATCAAATAATACAAGGTGATTGTGAATACATTGCAAAACTCATACCTTAAAGGTAATAAGCTCTGATTATTGCAGACATTCCTCATGGTTTCATTTTCCTAGACATTGGATATGATAGTGAGCCTTATACTTATCAATCTTTTAATAAAGTGGTTATGGGATTTAAAGAAGTCACAAAATCAGCACTTTGGAGATTTGTGACATTTCATTTAGACACACAATTTGCAATGTTAGTAACAAGCTTCAAGGGAAAATAAAACTCAAGGATGCAACTTACATGGTAAGAAATTGAAATTGTATGTTTGATTAATGTTAATTTTTATTTATTTATTTATTTATTTACTTTTTATGTACAAGTTAATTGAACTTTTACTATGTCATGTTATAGGAAAAAGTCAAATATTATTTCTTCTGGAGATCAACCAATTACAAGTGATTATGAGTTCATCCATGTTGAATGTTGGAAAAAATATGATAGATATAAGTCTATTCTTTTGAACCAAGTAGATGGAAATAGTCATAGCCAAGTATTGGTTCATGATGATGTCGTAAAAAAGTTAACATATGAGGATAAAGATGCAAAAGGAGAGATAGTTAACATTTATCAAAAACCGCAAACATTGATTAACTATCTTATAGATTTATGTTCAAATGAAAGAGATTGAGTTTTGGATTTATTTTCAAGTTCAGGTAAGTTTTATTATATAAAATTAAATTTTAATATATATATATATGTGTGTGTGTGTGTGTGTTTATACTAATTTACTTACTTATTTTTTTTGCGCTTGATGATTAAGTACAACACTAACATGTTGCCTACAAAAAGGAAGAAATTGGATTGCGATTGAAAAAGACCCACTACAGTGCAATTTTATTTAAAAAAATAATTAATGCTCTTCAATTTCTTCCAGGTGCAATGTAAGAAGTTGGTTTGAGGAAAGGAGATTTTAATGAATCACGTGTGACAAAAAAGGAAAAGGAATCTCAAGCACCATTATATGGAATGATTGGAAAATGACACTTTGGGAGATTTGCAGACATGAAAGATCCATTAGAAGAGGAAAATGAGGAAACTTAACCAGAAAATATTGTGGAAGAAGAAAATAATGAAGTTGAAGAAGACTATAAACATGGATTATATGATACTGTTGATGACATTTAAGTTATGATTGCAAAATCAAGCTCAATTTTGAGAGATCTTCAGTAGTTTTACTTGTAATGTTTTGACTTTGAGATTTTATGATAAGAATGGACATTTGATTATTGTTGTTATATGTTCAATATTTGTATTATCTGATTTTCACTTTAATTTTTATGCCAATCATTTTTTTTGTAAAAAAAATGTGATTACTATTATTTTTGAACATAAAATTCATTAAAAAAATGCTACTTTTTAAAGTTTTTTGTGAGGATTTTCCCATAAAAATTGGTTATTTGATATGTCATTTTTGATATAAAAAAATCTGAAATGTGTATTTTTTTCATTATATTTATATCGAAAATGTGTTTTTTTGTCAAATGTTCAAAATTAATGTTTTTTTAGTGACAATTATTTGATGCACATTGAAATATTAATTAACATTACATAAACATATAGAAAATACTAACGTTAAAATATTGACATTTTTTTACTTTTTCAACTACATGAAAAAATTAAGATTTCATTACAAAAAAAAAAAATGAAAACACACAAATACATAAATACACTTAAAAAAAAAAATCTTATGGGAAGAAGAAGACATTAGAAATTTTAAAGTGTCAAAAATCAACCCTCTTAAAAAAGGGGTTGGTGCTGCATCAACACTTTTCAAAATCAGCATGAAAATCACTAACATTTAAAAAAAAGTTCATACTTGATACGTAAAAAATTTGAAGTGCCAAAAATATGCTAAAAAAGGTGTATTTTGAATTATCACTTTTCAAAATTGGGTAACTTTTTGCTACCTTAAAAAAACGAGCACTAGGTAATTTTCTCATTTGATCGGTAACTATGTTTCAAACATTTAATGTTTTAAAGCTAACATTACTGGATTATGAAACAATCACTTGAAAGCGAGATTTTTAAAGCAAAGTTTTTGATACATAATGTGTGTCTCAGCCTCGAGAAGAGGCCAAATAAGATCTCTAAAATCTCTATTGGCTAACACAAAACAATGTCAATGCTTAATAGGGTTGGACAAAAAGAACAGTAAAAACATTTTGTTAGAACTTTAGGTTTCATGTTTTATGTTTTCTTAATTTCCATGCAGGGACTACTATAAACTACCACACTGATTACTATAGTCCCTGCTGCCTTACGTCAAGGACTAATAATATGAAGTTAGGAGAAAATAATGATGGCCATTGCTGATTGAGAGGGAAAATACATGTGTGTGCTTACTTCATTGACTAACATGTAATTCTATAGGGTGAGATGTAATTTATTTGTTTATTATGTTCGTAAGTTTTGTATTGTGGGTTATCAAATAACCATCACTTGAAGTTGATTGCTTGCTTCTCGTTTTCAAAGTTCAAGTAAGCATGGTGGTGCATCTTTAGGCATTAAATTTTATGTTGATTAAAATGTTCTCTTATATAATTAGATTATATTGTGATAAGAAATTTATCAATTGGTAGTATTTTATATTATGTTTAATGTATGTTTTAAAGTTATGATTCAAGTTTTATTCTTTTTATAGGAAATTTAATGGGACCAAAATAAAATGATGGGAAAATTAGATAGAATATTTGAGATACATGATTTTGAAAATGAAGGCAATATTTTTGTGGAGGAGCTCTATGATGTCTTGAAGAACATGTGAGAAGTGAATATCTGTTGGGAGTATGCTAGTTTATGGTCAAGAGTGTAGACTTCAATAATTGTGACTTTATTACTTTGGAAGATTTCAAGACCATGATGACAACTCATTATCCTTAATCGAATCTTAAGATATATATACCGCCAAGTTGTGAACTCTATAACATTATAGTTTATCTATAATTGACTCCTATAGTTACTATTAATTAGTTTTGAGTGTCTATAGCCATGTATTCTTATTAGAACATACATTTAGTTTTTATCATATTTAGCTTTAGTGAGAATAATCTATGAATGGATGATATGGGTATATATTTAAAACTAATCTAAATCCATATTAACCTTGAATCTATCAAGTACTAAGAGGGAGCAAACCTTTCCTTAAAGTTTTTCACTGTAAAAGAACTTTGTACCTCGAGATATTTCATCACAAAATGGATCTAAGATAAACATTACCTCGATTTGGGCTAAGATGGATCTAGGATAGTTTTACAAAATGTTTTAAGATAAACAACTTTTTTATTTATTATAAAATCACAATTCTCTATTTTATTTTAACTATAATAATTAACATTTTCCATTCTCTTTTTATAAAAATTTTGATCCTTAGTCTTTCCAAGACATCATAATTGATCACTCCTCTCTTATCATTAGAGAAAGTTTTGAAATTGAAAAACACCCTATCTAATTTATTAAGAAAAGATGTTTACAAACTCAACATTTCTTAAAAAATCATCATACATCATCTTTGCCAATAAATTATCTTTATCCTTTATATTGGTTCTCCTATTTTTTCTCTCCTTAATTCTTAATCCCTTTTCATGTTTTTTTTTTAATATCTAAAATTGCTTGTTAAAAAACACAATATCAAATATATTAAGGAAAAAATTGGTTACAAACTCAACATCTCATAAAAGGCATCATCCATATCTTTGTCAATAAATTCCCTTTATCCTTTATATTAATCCATAATCTCTGTTAGAAACTCCTCTTATTCTTTATATTGCTTGTAACAACCCTTTTTGTTGCACCGCATATATATAAATGTCACTATGTAAATTGATTTTTTTAAGCTTATGTAAATATATGAAAATTTGAATTTATAACTAAACTGAGGGGAGTGACACAAATTCAGAGTTTTGGGGTCGGAAGATTTATTTTGGTGTGCCAAGAAAAAGATAGAACCATCGCATTAAAGCCCTTACTTACCACCCTAACCATAGTTTCCTATGCTCACAAGCATTGAAGTCCCTGGGTGGGAAGCACGGGCATGGGAGCGGGAGGAGGATAGTTCCATCCTTGTTCCCTCCTCTTGGATTGAGGGAAGAATGGCGAGCTAGAAAAGAAAAGAAAGGTCAACATGAAAAACATAGGGGGGAATAGAAAAACAATGCAAGGAAAGGGGAATGAACACATAGTAGGCAAGGAAAACATAACAAATAGAACAACAAGGAAAACTGTAGAGAAAACACATAGGCAACAAATAGAAAACAACAAAAAACATGGAGAGAAAATAATGGAGGGAATGATTGGCAATAGAGTAACATGGAGCAAAACTCACAGAAAATGAGTTGTTGGAAGACCAGTGAAAAAGTATGCTTTAAATTGAATCACCACTGAATTGGTGCTACGAGAATTGGGGTGTCACCCCTTTTGTTGTGGTGAGGAGGCACTGAAATATGTGCTTAATCCTAGTTTTCCAGTGGGAGGATCAATGGTGGATTGGACCACTTAATGCTTACTGAATAAGCTGATAAACGAAATTTGTGTTTGTTGTATGGTTGATAAATCACTTGACAGGGTAAGTTGAGCCACTCAGCTGCTTGCTAGAAGAGCTGACAAGTCACCTTGACAATGGGGTATAGGCTCTTGCACTACTTTCCATGAAACAAAGCTAATAAACCACCTAGATAGTGGATCTAGTCTCCTAGAATGAGTAATACTCCAATTGGGCCTTTAGTGAAGCCCCGTGATTAACCTTAGGGAGTAAGAGAGTTATTGTGATTCTTACTGATGAGCCCCGAATTGGGTAACTTATTCGGCTCATTTTGCCTAATTATCCTTGATCAATCCACCATTTTTCATAGATTATGCATGTTTTTTGAGTATGTTTATGTTATTTGAAGGAATAAGGGTGGTCACTTTACCAAGGAGGCTAATACGTGGTTATTTTAGGTTTTTTGGTCAAATTTTGGAGCAAAGCTAAGTAATTATGAGCGAGGTGAAAGCCAAGCATGAGGAAGCAAGGGTGAGGATTCCTAGAGAGGTTGTCTCTTGCATTAAATGGCCCTTCCTCAAAATCTCCACCCTCAACTCGGAGCTCAGCAGGCCACCAAAACGAATCCTAAAGGCAGCCGAGCAGCTTTGGGAAGAGTGATTGTTTATTGGTAGCTTGAATAGCCGAGTCCCTTGAGTTAAGGAGGGATGCTAGGACCCTCGTAGTGTATAAATAGGAAGGCCTTAGCCTTTGTAGTTGACTTTTGGAACTGTTGGGTTTTGCACTATAGTGCTCTCGTTGTCTCAGCTCATTTTTGTAGCTACTGCTGTATAAATTTCTTGTGACATGATTATTTTTGGATAATGCAAAGCAGCTCTATTTGGCATCAGCTCTGAGTTTGCTTTAGGAGCCTGTAGCTCTTGGGGTTGGGCCCAAACCAAGTTCCAAGGCTTCCTTTTGTACTATTATTTGCTTTTTATGTCTTCGCAAAATAATTTCTGTTAAGTAGATTACAATCTTGCTGATTATCTAGGTCACTGTTGATGATTAGAAATACTTTTCATGTTCAGATTGAGTTGATAGGTTATTAACAGGGACAAGCTTCAGAAAAAGGCTGTCAAGCACCTCTGATTTCACCTCTCCCTCAATGGGATCACGAGCTAGGATCAAGGTGACCTTGCTACCAACAAAAACACTGTCTTTGTTTTGCCATGCAATCATCAGTGTTCGATTTTTTTTATTTGCAGAAGTTGGTTACATGTTCAGATTCTTGATTGCTTCGTTGCATAGTTAATATACATGGTTTCATTGAAAATAAACTTCTGTTCATTCTCTTTACTGTTACCTAGATCAGGTTAGGTTAACGTAACTAGGTCTCTGATTTTCCAAGTCTTCGTTGGTTCAGTTGAAGAAACAACTTGCAGAGCACCCGTACCACTTCTCTATCTGCCCATACTCCATCAATCCCATCTGCTCCATCCCCTAACGTGGATTCTTGCCTCACGTTTGCCATTTGCTCACATAACCCTAATTTTTGTGCAATATTGCTTCACTCCTCCTTGAACAAATCCAGCCATCTTCATCTCTCCTCAGCTCCATCCACCAAGTCCTGGACCTCCTCACACCCTTGTCCTACCTCCATACTCACTCCTTCACCTTTCTCTCTTCATCCATTCTCCAAAATCCCATTTCTGAGCATCCTGTAGAAAATTACAGACATCCTGTAGAAATTCCAGAACATCTTATAGAACCCCTGCAGACTTCCTGTAGAAGCTCACGAATGAGGTTTCTTGATAACCAAACTCTGTGAAACTCTCTGGAAGGGTGTTAGGGACCCCTTAGGCCCTATCTGAACCTTCCCGACCTCCTCTAACCATTTCCTCTCACCAATCCACCTCTGCACAGTCAAAAACAATTAACTTGCATGCATGATAATTCTGGCAACTTGTTCAAAAATACAAAAGGATATTTTTTTTTAGATTTTATTGTAGGAGTAACTTAGACACATGCATTTTACCTTCCTAGAAGTCAATGGCATCTCTTTCAGTAGCTTTCATCCTCTTTCTTCCATCAATAGGGCTAGCTGGTAAAATTAGGGTTTGCTAGGGTCTGCGCTTCCTTTCAGCTTTCCAGTTTCTTTCTGCAAGTAGATTAGCCTTCTTTGAGTTAAATTTTGTCCATCAGTTAAAAAGATTCTTATAAGAGCTCATAGAACTTGGCTTAAGCTCCTAGCGAACTTGTGCCAACTGACCAAGTGACAGTCGTGGCAAGAGCTAGTACTTGTGCATACAACACCGTCGCTTCCAAGTTTGTTACGAACTACCGGGTTGATAAGAGTAAAGAAGGGAGTCCCAGGATTTGCAGCATTGTTGCTGCAATACTGGAGCCCACCATTCTTTTTGACGACATTGCCGGGGAAGCGTCAGAGTATTTGTGATTGCTGCTTTTCTTCTATTTTTCTACTCCAACCTTCTGCTAGGTAGTTTATTTCAGTTCCATTCTGCAATTTCATTCCTGGAAAAGCAAATTAGACATTTCCTACTTTCATAGATTAGCATTTCAATTCCGCAATTTCAATTCTGCAAGTGTAGATTAGCATTTCAATTCCGCAATTTCAATTCTGCAAGCGTAGTCTAGCATTTCATTCCTGCAATTTGATTTCAACAAAATAGATTAGTCCTTTCCTGCTTTCATTTCAAATTCCACATTTTCATTTCCGCAAGATAGATTTTAGTTAGTTGCAATTCTATATGTTTCAGTTTTGCAAGTACAAGCAGAAAAAAAGCAAAAGCAACCAAAAATATTTTCATGCCTCATAGGAACAGAGATAATACCAGAAAATTCCTACCCAACACCCCCACTACTTCACTGAGCCACCCTTCTCTCTTCTTTGGTGGCAGTGACCCAGAAGAACCTATAGGTGAACCTCCTGAGATATACGAAGATCCTATAACAGAAGAAGAGCAAGAAAACATTCCTTTTAAGACCATGGCTGAAAACAGAAACGGTAGAGAAGATGATGAGAGAATAGAAGGTACCTTCCCCATCCGAGAGACCAACAGGGACATGAAGATGAAGAACATAAGTCCCTCAACCTTATCTCATTTCCATGGATTGACCACTGAAGACCCTGATACCTCCCTGTTTGAGTTTTTTGTCCTTATCGAACTTATGACTATGCAGAAGACGAGTAAAAGTTGAAACTCTTTCCCTCTACCCTCAAGGATGCAGCATTACGCTGGTTCATGGGGTTACCTGGAAACAGTATCACAACTTGGGCTCAGATGCAGCAAGCCTTCAACAACAAATACCAGGACTAAAGGAAACAAAGGGAGAAATCTTTCGGATGACCATGGGAAATGATGAGTCTTTAAAAGACTACGAGGAAAGGTTCCAACTCAGCTATAAACGAGTCAGGTGCACACTTGACCCTGAATCTCTAAAGCTGGTTCTGCTCCGAGGAGTCCCTGAAGACCTTCTAGATACCCTTCACATGCTAGATGGAGGAGACATCTACCAACTACCTTATGAGGACATAAAGACTGTGTTTAGAAACCACTCTAGGGAAGCCTAGAAAATAGGTAGGGGGAATCCACTCTCAGCTAGTACCACCTTCTCCAAGCATGAGTTTGCTAATCAGATAGAAGACCTCAAAAGTGAGATGAGACAGACCATTGCCATTCAACTTGATACTTTCCGAATCCAACAAAAGAAAGAGGAAGCTGAGAGGGCTTTGGCCATTTTTTGTCCTAGATGTACGAGTAAGAACCCTAAGAACGAGTGTCCATTGCACTCAGTAGAGGTGTGTTTCATTTGTGAGGAAAACCACCCCACAAACCAATGCCCAACCTTGCCCGGATTTAAAGCCATGTACCAAGGGACTGAGGCAACCACTGAACCTCTCTACTTCCTCAACCAAAGGAGGTTACATGGGCCCAGACCTTACTAGCAGGGGATGCAAGGGACATCCCAAGCTTATTATAGCCCCAACCAATCTGCTCACATACCTTCTTGGGTTCCCCCTACTCATCCTTCCTGGTCCGCACCTCCTCCGTGGTCTTATCCATCTCAATACCATACTCAACCCACTACTCATTCGTTTCACTCACATGTCCAGCCACAACCTCAGTGGAATGCACCTCAACTGGGGTGGAGGCCCCAATACAACTCTCCTCCCGCGATTCTGCCTCCACCACTGGCTCAGCCACAACCATTACCTCCTGCTCCTCCAAAACAACCCCAGATGCCTACTCAACTGAACCTGAACCCCAACAACCGACACACCCAGCAGATATACACTGGAGAGACAAAATGCCCTACCTATGATGTGGAGATCTAGGAGATCAACCTGCGATCTGGGAAGACCCTTCCAAATCGCCAACCTCCTCCCCCAAAGGACGAGGAAGAGAAACAGGAAAGTGAACCCAAAGCCATTCCACCCTTTCCTGAGCGACTAACAGTAACCACACAACCAAACCCCGAGGAGACTGAACTTCTGGGAGAACTTAAACGATTGTCTGTGAAAATACCACTTCTCCAGGCCATAAAAGATGTACCAATATATAACAAATTGATTAAGGAGAAGTGTTTCAGGTACCCGGGTAGGAGAAAGAGAGATTCCCCGACTATCAATGTCATAGGACAACTGTCTGATCTAATGTTGGGGCAAGTAATCTGTCCAAAGTATTTGGACCCTGGGCAAGGATAATTTTAGGGGCGAATGTTCGCCCTTTGGCGAAATTAAGGGGTTTTAAATTTTTAGTGGGCGAATATTTTGTATCATAGTACATTTTTACAATTCACCTCAAATAGCCCACCTTATTTTAAGGGAGAGGGTAAAAAAGGTAAATTTAGCCCTTAAATGAGGACTTACAACCTTCCATTCGCCCATTTTCAAGAATAGGTTTTATTTAAGTGAATCCTATGGGCCAAATACCATATTTATAAAAGAGGTATGGTAAATTAATAAAAATATAAATAAATGAGAGGTATGGTAAATAAATAAAACATTTTTTATATTTACTCCATAAGTCACCTTATATACATGTAAGGGTGTAAACAAATAAAAATATAAGTAAAGTGGATGTATGGTAAATAAATAAAAATATAAATAAACTAGACGTATCTTAAATAAATAAAACCTCTTTTTATATTTAGTCCATAACCCTCGTTCTATTTATGAAGGCTCAAGAAAGAGGTTTTATTTAAGTGAATCCTATGGGCCAAATACCATATTTGTAAAAGAGGTATGGTAAATTAATAAAAATATAAATAAACGAGAGGTATGGTAAACAAATAATTTTTTTTTTTTATATTTACTCCATAAGTCACCTTATATTTACGAACACTCAAAAAATGGGTTATATTTAGGTGAAACCTATGGCCAAAATACTATGGGACAAATACCATGGACTAGATTGTTATTAATACCATGCAAAAAACCATTATTAACCCTAATATTAGAATTAATAAAAATAAAAATGGCACATGGTGTTGACCCATGGTATTCACCAAAATGGCACATGGTATTGACCCATGGTATTCACCTGGAATGTAGCCTATTTAAATGGGGGAATTAAACCAGCATGTAGCCTATGCTAAAATTCACTAGGACTTTACAAAGTTTTATTATTTAGTGAAAGACTCGCCAAGGTCTTATAAGATTTTATAATTGAGTACAATATTCACCATGCTTGGTGAGAGATTCGCCAAAAAATTATATATACATATTATATTATTGATAAAATCGCCTTCCATTTTTCCTATATACCATGGAGATTCACCCATTTATTATATTTATAAATTTAGGGGGGGTTCTTAAAATTTTCCCTAACCCTGGGAGTCCTGTAGTTGATGTCCACATCAATGGCACCATAATCCCCCATACCTTGATTGATCTAGGGGCTGTCATTAATGTGATGACCAAGGAAACCATGCTTAAACTCAACCTTCAGAGTTCCTTAAGGAAGACCTCGACAGTCCTGCAGTTAGCAGATCACTCCACCGTGACTCCCGAAGGGATTGTGGAAGATGTCTTGGTCTCTGTTGACTCTTGGGAGTACCCTACAGACTTCTTGGTCCTTCAGCCAAAGGCAAAGCTCACTGGATACCCCCTCATCTTGGGAAGGCCTGGGTTATCCACTGCGGATGCTTACATCAGTTGTCGAGCTGGAAGCATGACCATCAAGAATGGGCCTATGTCCAAGCAGCTAGTCCTATACCCTCCTGCCCAAACTTTGCTAGAACATTACTTACCACTCTGGTTGGAAGAGGGAGATGAGGATGAGGTCTACTCTACACCATTGTGCACAGTAGAAACCACCAGGGGAGGCCCTCAAATCGAGGATGATTTGATTGAGAATTTGACTCAAAATCCACCTCCCAATGCACTATCCTTAGAGGAATTGGTGGAAGATACACAAGCCAGCACTTTTGTGGACCTCTATGTGACTGATCTCACCTCTCCCAAAGTTAAGAATGTGGAGTTTGGCCCTGAAAGAACTTTAAAGATCAGCTCCTCCCTATCTCCCTCCAAGGAGAAGGAGCTATGTAGCTTACTGAACAATCATCTGGATGCTTTCGCTTGGAGCTATAAGGAGATGAAAGGAGTCCACCCTTCGGTCTATACCCATCACATTTACATTAATGAATATTGTAAACCAGTCAGGCAGCCTCAGAGGAGGATGAATCCAGGCCTTAAAGACATCGTCAAAGAAGAATTGCAAAAATTGTTGGATGCATGATTCATCTACCCCATCTCTGATAGTGAGTGGGTCTCACCTCTAGTGCTTGTGCCCAAGAAGAACAGGAAGTGGAGAATCTACGTAGATTACCGAGAACTTAAGAAAGCCACCAAGAAAGACCATTTCCCTTTGCCTTTAATAGATCAAGTATTGGATGGACTGGCAGGGAAGAAGTTATTCTCTTTCCTAGATGGGTTCAGCGGGTATAATCAGATCAGCCCGGAAGACCAAGATAAGACCACTTTCACTTGTCCATGGGGTACCTTTGCCTACCGAGTCCTTCCCTTTGGGCTATGCAATGCTCCTGCCACTTTCCAGAGAGCAGTATTGAGCATATTTTATGAGTTGGTCCACGATTCGGTAGAAATCTATATGGATGACTTTACTCCTTATGGGTCCAACTTCCAAGAAGCATTGACTAATCTGGGAAAAGTTCTAACGAAGTGCATTGAGATGAACCTGTCCCTCAACCCCGAAAAATGTGAATTACTAATGACTAAAGGGACCGTGCTAGGTCATACCATTTCTCGACAAGGATTACAGGTGGATCCTAACAAGATTGATATCATCCAAAAGGTCCCACCTCCTCAAAAGGTGAGAGATGTTCATAGTTTCCTAGGCTTAGCAGGATATTATAGACGATTCATTAAATATTTCAGTAAGCTAGCCTCACCATTGTTTGGCCTCTTAGGGAAAGATGTTGAGTTCAAATGGACTGACGACTGTCAAGGGGCTCTGGATGAGTTGAAAGATAAGCTAGTGTTCGCCCCGATCTTGAGAGGTCCAAACTGGGCCCTACCTTTCCACATCCACACTGATGCCTTGAACAAAGCCATAGGGGCAGCCTTAGGACAAGTTGAGGAGAAACTACCATATGCCAAATACTTTGTCAACAAAAACTTGTCCAAGGCAGAAATGAACTATACTGTAACCGAGAAAGAATTCCTGGCTCTAGTCCATTCCCTAAACAAGTTCAGACACTACATCACTGGTTATCAAACGTTCATACACACTGATCATGCTGCGATTAGATACTTAATCAATAAGCCTGATGTAAATGCTCGTATCATTAGATGGTTACTTTTGTTGCAGGAATTTGATTTGACTATTGTTGACAAGCCAGGTAAAGAAAATGTTGTTGCTGACTTCTTGTCTAGATTAGATTTGCCTGCAGGTGAAGAAGGGACAGTGGATGACCAGATGCCAGATGAACACCTTTTTGCTATCTCGGTACTCTATCCATGGTTTGCTGATATAGAAAATTACTTGGTCTCGGCACAGTTCCCTCCGCATCTATCCTCAAAGGAGAAGAGCATAATTGTGAGGAAGAGTGCCCCATTCACTTGGATCGGGGGCAACCTGTTTAAACTTGGCCCAGATCAGATCTTGAGGTGTTGTGTTAGGGAGGAGGAAGTCTTTGACATCCTCCTAACCTGTCATGACGGACCTTTTGGAGGCCACTTTGCAGCAAAAAGGATTGCCTTCAAAATTCTACAGGCAGGCTACTATTGGCCAACTCTTCATTAAGATGTCAGAAGATACATCAGCCAGTGTGACCGACGTCAGAGGATGGGGAAACCAACACCAAGGGATGAAATGCCTCTCCAACCTCAAGTGACCTTCGAGCCATTTGAGAAGTGGGGCATGGATTTTGTGGGTCCTATCAACCCTCCTTCAAAGCAAAGTTCTTACATCATTGTGTGCACCGACTATCTGACAAAGTGGGCAAAAACAAAGGCAATTAAAGTAGCGACAGAAAAAAAGGTGGCTGAGTTTTTAAGGGAAAATATCTTCTACAAGTTTGGCTACCCAAGAGAGTTAGTCACCGATCAAGGAAGCCAGTTCACCTCCAACCTGATTGAAGACCTGCTCGCTCATCACAAGATCAAGCACAGGACTTCCACCCCATATCATCCTCAAGCAAATGGGCAGGTGGAAGTCACTAATAGAGCATTGGAAGGGATTTTAACTAAGGTGGTGAGCAGCAACAGAAAGGATTGGGCAGATCGCTTGGTTGAGGCCACATGGGCCTACAACACAACTTGGAAGACTACAACAGGTTTCACAACTTATGAGCTGGTCTATGGGAAGAAAGCTTTGTTGTCCATAGAGTTCGAGTACAACACATTGAGGGTGGCAGCTCAGCTAGACCTAGATCTTAGCCATGCTCAACGTGAAATATTATTGCAGCTGAATGGATTAGATGAACAAAAAACAGGCCCTCCTCCACTCAGAAGTATTTCAAATCCAGAGGAAGATATGGCATCACCGACACCTTAATGAAAAGCAATTCCAGCCAGGAGATTGGGCGCTACTATATGACTCAAGATACAAGGATTTCAAAGGGAAGCTGAGGAAAAGATGGTTAGGACCATATACAGTGGAGAAATGCTATGAAAATGGTTCAGTCCTAATTAGGACCATTGATGAAGAAGCCATCCCCATGCTTGTCAATGGGCATCGATTGAAAATCTACAAGAAACCCCTTTCAAGGCAGGAGTTCATTGAAACTGTGGAAAAATCAGTGCTGGTAGTAGAGCAAGGTTCTGCCTCTATTCCGCCCACACCTTGATCATCAAAAATAAAAAGGAATAAAAATATCCTTGGGGGAAAACCTCTCTGAGGCGCCCAGGGAAAATAGTGAGGGTTAAAACCTCATGGAGGCGCCCCAGCTGTCTCTCAGAAAATAAAGAAATGGAATAAAAAAGATCCTTGGGTGAAAACCTCTCTGAGGCGCTCAAGGCAGATAGTGGGGGTGAAAACCTCATGGAGGCGCCCCTGCTGTCTCTCAAGAAAAAGGAAAAAAGAAAAAGAAAGAAAAAAGAAAAAGAAACAGGTCTAATCTCTGTAAAAATTATTACAGGTTGCAGGGAATACATTGTAGATAAAGAAGGTCGCACAAAAACAAGGACAGGTGTCCGTACCAGGCTACAGGACATCCTTACTGAAACTCCCTCCATAGCCACTCACTTTTCCGAGGGTTTGATCACATTCGAGTCGAGATTCCACCTCCTATAGGAAGTTCTAGGCTTTCTACAGGAAGTTCTGCATTTCTACGGGAAACATCCTGTAGAGCCGTCGGGAAGGCCAAATTCGATTTTGGAAGGGGATTTGAAGCTTGAAGTCTATTGATTAGGCTTGAAGCCACCCCTCTCTTCCATCCATCACCTGTTTCATCTATTTCCACCGCCATTGCAACAATCTGGTTATGTATTCCTGCACAGTCATACAAAGAGTCTTGTTTTCCTCAGATTAAAATTTTTTTTCGCAATTGAAAAATCAAACATACAAAGGCTCGCACACTCTACCTGTCAAAGCTCCATCAGGACTCTTCATCCGCAAACACAACCTTTCTCGTTTAAGCATGCATCCCAGGAGGAGAAGCAGCTATAGGATCTCCTACAGGAATCCTGTAGCTGCTGAACCATCTGGAGCACACACTCTGGAGTCAGCAACAGCTGAAATTGACACGGGGGACATGTAAAAAAACTCCGCTTGGACGTGAACACCTCCTCGACAGCTAAAATCAGACAAAGGCTGTGCATGCAACATTTACAACCAGAGGATCGGGTCCCAAAGCCGTGCATACAACATCAACCAATGAAAGAAGGAGTTCTAGCACCTGTGCACGAAGCAGCCGTGAGCAAAGCTGTCGTTCCAAGTTCCGAAGCCTACAGAACACGTCGACGGCCACACAGGTAAGTGTCTAACCTTATTCGTCAAATTGCATAGACTATATTTTGAAAACTGCATGTCTGTGAAATGGTTTGAATTGAAAGAATTCGGTGGCCAGTCAACAGGCCACCCACAGTCAATCGAATGGCTTCGTGGGATCCGAACGAGCTCGGTTACGTTCGAATTCACCAAAGAGACGTGCAGCCGACACATGGGAAGCGTCCAGTCGGGGAGAATTGGCGGGATTGGTAGTGGTGGCGGCGGTTAATGGCAGAGGAAAGGTAATGGCGGTCAGAGACATGCAGAGGAATGACGAATATGACGTTGGGTAACAGATCAGCCTGGCCACCTAACCCTCTCGCCATGAATTGCATCGTAATTCAAAAATGCTCGGCCAAAGAACTCACGTTAACCACTGTCATTTACGCTTGCAACCGTTCTCAGCGAAGTACGTGTCCTCCTCCTCTGCAGTCTATTAACCCGAGCTTCTCGGCCTGTTTCAAAATCCTCCCACATCCCAGGCTTGTTCAGAAGTGCTGTAACATCCTCTAGAAGCTGGCAAAGCGTTCTACAGGAAGGAGCTCTACAGGAAACATGGCATAACCTCCCGGAGCAGAGAAACATGGACTTTTTGCGTCGAAATTGGAGTTTCGAAGAGAGGTAGGCTCGAAAACACCATTCCCATGCATGGTATATGTCGAAAACATGATGAATTAGAGACAAGTCTGCCTGTGGGTCAAGAATAGTAGTTTTCTTATGTGATACACGAAATTTTTCAGTTGGTTCTGCGTCAAATTCTCCTCCACAGTTCCTGTTAAGAAATTCCTCCTCTAGAAAATGATAAACCACTATGAGGGCTAACCTGTGCATGAAGAATGTGAATTTTATGTGGTTGTATGCATGCTGGGGATGAAAATTAAGCTCTGCACTCTGTCTATGGAAGTCTAATTCCCTTTTGACAGTCGAGTTTTGGCAGCAAAAGCATTAGAACCAGGAAATTGGTACAAAGTTGAAATACAAACACCTGAGCAATCATGTCCTGAGGATCAAAAGAGGAAACCATAAAACAGTAGTCCCTTTCTGCTCGGAGCATTGAAACAGGGCACTCTCACCATGCCAGGAGGGTTTATCAAAAAGGAACCCTCGGATTCCAGAAAGTTGCATGAAACTCCCAAGGTGGTGAACCTCTTCACCCATGCCAATTGGATGACCTTTTGTGATAGAATTCAAGGTCATGACGATGAGGTAACAAAAGAGTTCTTAATGTCCTTGTAGCCTAAATCAAAGACATTGGCCACTGTGAATTTCAGAGGGTTGACCCTACATCTTACCCCACAACTCACTAGTCGGGTTATTGATTTGCCATTCGGGATACCCTGGAGCAAAGAGGAGAGGGCATTGGGCCAAAAAGCCAAGAAAGAATTCTTTCTACCAAAGGGACGATTTTTAGAAGATAAGAATGGGGTCCGAAGAGCCATCCTACATCCTTTTTGGAGAGAGGTCAGCCTGCAGATCATGAAATACATTAGCTGTGAGGGGCGGTTCATTATTGTCTACGGTTATCACTTCCGGTTGCTAAGTGAACTCAGACATGGGATGGATTTACCCCCAGAATAGAAGTTAAGCATCCCCTATTTCCTCCTACAATCATTAATTGAGTGTGGCACAAAATTGAAGGAAGGGACATCGGATCAGCTAGCCCATCATGGGCTTATCAAGCTTCTAGTAGAAGATGCCCTCCATACCTACACTGTCCCTCTCTCCTGAGAGATCTTCCGCAACATGTCCAAGGATGATGACATTCGAATTCTGGCCGAGGAACTCACTTCATCCAGCAGTGAAGAAAGGGATCACATTGAGGCAGAAGAGAAATCCAGGGGTAAGGAAACCCAAGACAGAGCACCACAGAAAGAACAAGAAGAGAAACAAGGGAAAGGCCAAGCTGTTGAGCCCAAAATTGTGGGTGGAACAAAGGCATAAACACCAAGGGAGAAACGATTGCAGAGCAGGGCAGAGAGGACTGAAAAAGTCCAAGCAAGTGAAGACACAACCAAGACAACTACACCAAAATTAAAAGGGAAGGCACCCCTAGCCAAGCAGACCAAAACAATGAAGACAGTTTCTACAAGAAGCCAGAAAATAGTTTCTACAGGAAGCCGGAAAATAGTCAACACGGGACTTTCTACAAGAAGTCTTGAAATAGGGCAACAAAAGGAAAAAAAACGCTTGAGATTTTAGCCAGGGAGGCAATAGATGTGCTGGCTACCCTGAGCACATCTCGAAAGCAAAAAGGGAATCGAAAGAGGGAGCCTTCCATGTATTTTAAGGCAAGGAGGAGCATGCGGATAAAAACTGGCAGACCCCAGCCACCATCAAAAGATCCAATCACGATTTTAGACACCCCAACTACATAAAAGGAGAGGTCTCCCTCAAAATCATCCATCACCTATGAGCAGGGAAGCCCAAAGACATCCACCTGGAGAGAAAGAATGAAAATGTTGGACACAAAGGCCTCTCTACAGGATGCTGAGACTGTTCTACACGAAACACTGGCTAGGCTAAAGGAGACTGAAGAAATGGAAGGAGAGGTAGCTAAATCACCACAGGAGGAAGAAAAGGTGGAGAACATTGAGGAACCTAGCCCCCAACCCAGCTTGGGCTCCTACTATAACTTCTTAGAGGCCGGGAAGATCATTCCCCAAAAGTTCACAGTTCCACTTTTCCTTGCACTAGAAGAAGAGAGAGTGAGGACCCACTCTTGGATGAAGATCGCTAAGTCCAAGGGTGTGGCAGATATAGGTCCCCTGGAGGAACAACTCAAAGAGGCGAGAAAGGAATTGGCTATGGTACGGCATGTGGAGAGCTGCCAGCGGGTCAAGCTATAGGAAGAAAATGAGCTGCTTAAACAGTAGCTACAACTACAGGGACAGAAGAAGGAAGACAGGCCTCACATCTTGGGAGAACAACAGCAACAGGAGGAGCCCACAACAAACAAAGAAACCCCCGATGGGCAGCAGAGAAGAGAAAGATTGCAGGCTGAAATTGAGACACTAAATAGACAGCTATAGGAGAACGCATTGCAAGCAGGCCAGGAGATACAGTCTCTGAAACAGCAGGTACAAGAAAAGGAGGCCCAACTGGCCTGCATGGCCAGCTGGGCAATGGAAGCCCTGCAGTGTAGGCAGCCTGCCAAATCATACGCCCTATACCTTAAGGATCAGCGGTTACAGTTTCAGATCAACACCTTGGCCCAAAGGGGCATCACTCCATTCCAAAATTATCATCAATTTGCAGCTCTATGTGGCAGTAGTTCATCAGAAGACAGGGCCAAATTATCAGAGTTTTACTTGCACAACTTCGCCCTTCCGAACATGAATGCATGGGATCCCAACACTGTGATAGGAGGTGTCCAACTTATGGCCATGGCCTCTTGGATGAATCATGAGGAAAAGAGAGCAGCAGAGGTTCACAGTATTATGAGTAAAGAACTCATTGAGCCACTAATGATTAGAGCAGAGCCGGATGACCCCTCAGTAGTGATAAGAGCCCACCAACACTTGGCCAACAACCCTCAAGATTTACCACAATACATTGAGAAACAGGCTCAAGTTATTGCCCACTTTGATGACATGGAGAGACTATTGGGGGAAAACTACCTGCATGCCTGCACCAGGTGGTGGAACACCCTGCCTCACAGCTTGAAGATAAGAGAATACCACTCTCCCACCAGGATGAGGGAGGCCTTGGCAAGGGTACCTCTCCACAAACAGTTGATGCAAAATCTGCAGGCCAATTGGATTGGCCTAAAATTCAGTCCTCCTTTGCTTTTGGGATTGCTAGAAGGAGTTAAGGAAGAGGAGGAAGACAGACAGTGGGAGGAAGTGGAAAGGAAAGCAGGATTCCACCATCGGGAAGAAGATATCACTGCAGAGGCCTGGGACGTGAGGGAGGCAGTCAAAGCTATAAAGGATGATGAGATAGACTAGTTGCTCAGAGGATGAGCAACCCATTTAGCAAGGGGGTGATGATGAGCCCCGAATTGGGTAACTTATTGGGCTCATTTTGCCTAATTATCCTTGATCAATCCACCATTTTTCATAGATTATGCATGTTTTATGAGTATGTTTATGTTATTTGAACGAATAAGGGTGGTCACTTTACCAAGGAGGCTAATATGTGGTTATTTCAGGTTTTTTGGAAAAAATTTGGAGTAAAGCCAAGCAATTATGAGCCAGGTGACAGCCAAGCATGAGGAAGAAAGGGTGAGGATTTGTAGGGAGGTTTTATCTTGCATTAAATGTCCCTTCCTTGAAATCTCCACCCTCAACTCGGAGCTCAGCAGGCCACCAAAACGAATCCTAAAGGCAGCCGAGCAGCTTTGGGAAGAGTGACTGTTTACTGGCAGTTTGAAAAGCCGAGTCCCTTGAGTTAAGGAGGGCTGCTAGGACCCTCGTAGTGTATAAATAGGAAGGCCTCAGCCATCATAGTTGACTTTTGGAACTGTTGGGTTTTTCACTATCGTGCTCTCGTTGTCTCAGCTCGTTTTTGTAGCTACTGCTGTATAACTTTCTTGTGACATGATTATTTTTGGATAATGCAAAGCAGCTCTATTTAGCATTACCTCTAAGTTTTCATTAGGAGTCTATAGCTCTTGGGGTTGGGCCCAACCCAAGTGCCAAGGCTTCCTTATGTACTGTTATTTGCTTTTTATGTCTTTGCAAAATAATTTATGTTAAGTATATTACAATCTTGCTAATTATCTAGGTCACTGTTGATGATTAGAAATACTTTTCATGTTCAGATTGAGTTGATAGGTTATTAACAGGGACAAGCTTTAGAAAAAGGCTGTTAAGCACCTCTGATTTCACCTCTCCCTTAGTGGGATCAGGAGCTGGGATCAAGGTGACCTTGCTACCAACAAAAACACTGTCTTTGCTTTGCCATGCACTCATTAGTGTTCGATTTTTTTTATTTGCAGAAGTTGGTTACATGTTTAGATTCTTGATTGCTTCGTTGCATAGTTAGTATACATGGTTTCATTGCAAATAAACTTCTGTTCATTCTCTTTACTACTAGCTAGATCATATTAGGTTAACGTAACTAGGTCTCTAATTTTCCAAGTCTTCATTGGTTCAGTTGAAGAAACAACATGCAGATCACCTGTACCACTTCTCTATCTACCCATACTCCATCAATCCCATCTGCTCCATCCCCTAACATGGATTCTTGCCTCACGTTTGCCATTTTCTCACATAACCCTAATTTTTGTGCAATATTGCTTCACTCCTTGAACAAATCCAGCCATCTTCATCTCTCCTTAGCTCCATCCACCAAGTCCTGGACCTCCTCACACCCTTGTCCTACCTACATACTCACTCCTTCACCTTTCTCTCTCCATCCATTCTCCAAAATCCCATTTCTGAGCATCCTGTAGAAAATTACAGACATCCTGTAGAAATTCTAGAACATCCTGTAGAACCCCTGCAGACTTCCTGTAGAAGCTCAGGAATGAGGTTTCTTGATACCCAAACTCTGTGAAACTCTCTGGAAGGGTGTTAGGGACCCCTTAGGCCCTCTCTGAACCTGCCCGACCTCCTCCAAGCATTTCCTCTCGCCAATCCACCTCTGCACAGTAAAAAACAGTTAAATTGCATGCATGATAATTCTGGCAACTTGTTCAAAAATACAAAAAGATGTTTTTTTTTTCAGATGTTACTGTAGGAGTAGCTTAGACACATGCATTTTACCTTCCTAGAATTCAATGGCATCTCTTTCAGTATCTTGCATCCTTTTTCTTGCATCAGTAGGGTTAGCTGGTAAAATTAGGGTTTGTTAGGGTCTCTGCGTCTTTTCAGCTTTCCAGTTTCTTTCTGCAAGTAGATTAGCCTTCTTTGAGTTAGCTTTCATCCATCAGTTAAAAAGCTTCTTCTAAGAGCTCATAGAAGTTGGCTTAAGCTCCTAGCGGACTTGTGCCAGCTGACCAAGTGACAGCCGCGACAAGAGTTAGTACTTGTGCATAGAACATCGTCGCTTCCAAGTTTGTTACGAACTACCGGGTTGATAAGAGTAAAGAAGGGAGTCCCAGGGGTTGCAACATTATTATTTCAATACTGGAGCCCACCACTTACTATAAAGGAGAAGTTGATAAACCACCTAGACAGTGAATTCATTCTCCTATGTGTTTGACCAAGCCGTGTGTGAATCTCCCTTGAACAAATATCCCCTTACACTTTGGATCTAGCTCAAGGGTGGTTAGTTGCATAAGAGATTGCAGTGTAGCTCACCTATGGTTGGGTGAAGAGTTGAAGTTCCTCCTTAAGTTGTCATCCATCTCAATTCACTCATATAAGTATAAAATTGTGTGTATTTGGATTCTAGGCTATGATAGCCTTGTTTTGTTAATGAATGTTACTTGATCATGCATACTCATGTGTGGATGTTGAAAGTTGTTATTAAACTTATTGTTGTCTATCTTGGATATTATGTTTTCATTGACTACCAGTACTATGGATCTTCTACCATGTTTATGATGTATTAGTTATTTGTATGCTTGGAGCTGAGTTCCCACATGGTTGTAATTTCAAGTTCTTATCTTGTAAAAATTGTTGTAAACTATAAATCTCTGCAAAATTTTCTTAGTTTCTACTACTTGGATTGTAACTCAAAGTGTTCACTTAGAATCCACTGTGTTCAAAAAAAGCATAACAAAACCCTTAATAATTGAGTTGCAAGCTTACTTCACTTGTTGGAGGCCATTATTCAGGATTTGGCCATCTCCTTGGAAAATTTGGCATTATGGGGAAATGCCCTTGGCTTAAGAAATTTTTACATTTTCCCTACTTCCCTTGTATTTAGCGCTCCTGTAAATAGATCCAGTGATTTGGGGTATCTAGGAGTGGATAAGGCCAACACCATTATACATGGATACTGGATATCCCCTTTTATCGATGAGCTTAATGCAATGGAATATTTGTTTTGAGTTTTGAAGACTTCAGAAAAATTGGATTTCGTATTCCAATGTTCATAGCAGACCTTGAAGATCATGTTGAAATAAACTGGTAACACCTCTCACAGCTCGAGATAGCGTAAGGGGGTAGGAGGGAGCGTTACTTTTCTTCTCCTCCTTTTCCTTCCTTTTTATTCATTTTTCATCTTTTACTATATTTAAAAATTATTTTTCTTCATAATTTTTTATTTAAGCCAAAAAATTAAAATAATTAAACTTACTCATCTTTCACTTAGATAATAACACAAGTTTTAACAAATTATATTAACATTATATCACCCACTGCTCCCAGGTCTACCCAAGCGCCCAGCCAGCCGGGGTAAATATGCGATGAGAGAGGTCACTATAAGGGATTCAACCTCCTTGGTGACCTTAAGGAAATGGAATTGACGCAACACATCAATTAAACCCATTCACATTAGCAACAACACCCTCTGGAGACATGTCAACCACTCATACATCCTACCCATTGGTCCCACTGATTTTTTAATCCTTTTAACCCCTGTTCACTCTCATTCTATAGGCATGACAACATCCAAAAGCCCAAAGTCACTCTCACAGGCCTATGTGCCAACATCCATGGACTCTTCTTAGCAGATGTGTGCTAGCATCCCTGAGATTTAAGCCACTTTTCTAGCCCAAAATTTCGGCCTCTACCTAGAATGTGTTACAACATCCGGAATCCATCAAAGACATGACGAAAATACTAATAAATCAAAAATCAACCTTAGGACTAGGCATGAGCATCCCTAACCGGGACTGACATTCTGTCAAACACTTGGCATCAATGCAACCTATAGGTCTAGGATACAAGATAGAGCATGAATGACTGAAAGTACTTATGAAACATAATCATAAGGATCATCACCTTCTCCAATGAATTGGTATAACTTCAATTAGTTCTTTCAACCATCATTTTAACAATTGCAAGTAAATACATGAAATAACCATGACATGAATTAGTCATATAACCATGATTACAACTAGCATAAAACCATATAAATATTAGGGATATGACAACCATCAAATCCATACATAAACAAGTGTAAAAGTAAGAGAACTTAGCTTTTTCATAGGCAAATAAAACCAGTTTTGAGGCTTCCACATACCACTCGACCGTAGACATGGCTAAACCAAATCTTTCTTTGAGCTAGTCACCCCCGTTCCATATTCTAAGCATGAATGTGGGATCTCATAGAACAAACAATCTAAAAACAACCAAGGGAAACCATGGGTTAAACCACCTCCAACCTCATCAAACCGTGATCACACCAAAACCAATGTTCTGATGACAACCAAACCGAACTTGGAATGTCATCTAGAATCCATCACTATCCTTGAGGAATTTTCCATCTCCTTGTCTCTCAATCTTTACCGCAATCCAATCCCAAATCACTAGACCCTAAACCGAGACCAGTCTCTCGGGCTTTACCGCAATCCAAACCTAGATCACTAGGCCCTAAACTGAGACTCCTCCCTCAAGCTTTACTATGTATCCCTCCAAAACCGGTCAAGGGATTCCTGGGCCTTTGGGAATGAAAATTTAGACCACCTCCGCCTCAGATTCTAAGATCCATTTGGCAAGCCAAAGCTCAAAACTGAGATAAACATCCCAACATACCATGGCATCCAGAAAAAGGAAAGGCTACGCTGAAAACCAATGTCATAACCCAGCAAATCCATGCCACCAACAACAAGAGAACCATACACTAACATTCAAAGCCATGCATGTCCAAACTAGCTAGGAAATCACACATGCAAAAGGTTACATGTAAGTATTCCTTCTCAAGCTGCCTAATTCTACTCTTCTTCCTTAATCCTTGTTTTCCTTCCTTTCCTTTTCTTGCTTTTCCTTCCTTGATCCAAAGCTAGAGTGCTCCAAGAAAACTCTAAGTAAGAGTGAGAGAGAGAGAGAATAATGAGAGAGCTCCAAACTTGAATTGACCATGAGCTTACACTAACCAAGATCTTACACCGACCAAGAGCTTACATTGACTATGAGCTTGCCAACTGATCCTCATAAGCCTTTTTATTAATGAGGCCTCTAATTTCTTCATTCTCCATTTTTTTTTCTTCAACTTCCTCATCACATGCAACCTATGACCTTTCACCTTAATTTTCCCCTTATTTCCTTTATTTTCACAAATAAATGTGCCAAAGATGTCTTTTTGCCTTTTAATGCCTTTGCTTTAGCCTTTGTTAATTTTCCTTAGCAAAAACACACATCGAGTGATGCCCACTAGGATATCTTTGCCCAATATTCAGCTTGGAATATATGTCCCTTATCTGTGGTCTTATTTTTCCTTTATTAACTTTTATTACATGGAATTTTCACCAGGGTTATTACAGAAACCCCCCCCCCCCCTTGGGGAACACCGTCCTCAGTGTTAAACCACACCAAGACCTCAGCAAGACCGTTGAAAATTAAACATACTACCCATGGAGCTTTATAACTTAGCTTGTTGTAGTATTTATAATGAATGACCTGCTCAAAAATTAACACCATGACAACATGACCAGATAACAATCATACCGCATAATGGAGCTTTATAACACAACTCATTACAATATTTACAATAACCACATATACACATATGCACATTTGTTAAACAAACAAATAAAAGGATACGATGCTCGTATCAATCCACAAGGGAATCCAGAGGATCACACCTCCACCCTCAGAGTAATACCAGGATTCACCTCCTTCCCAGCAAGTCTAGAATCCAATCTCACAATCAAAGCTGCATCCAAGTCTAATGCTACAATCATGTGCCACTTGTCCTCTTGACGAATAGTTACCAGCTCATTGTTCTAGGGCACACTCCCAATGTGCATTTGATTCCATCTGGAAATACTCATGACCAAAACAAATATGTCCCCGACTTTCCCTTCCTTTTTGCACAGTCCCTCAGGCAATCCAGTCACCCCTTTCATGTAGTCACTGACTTTCCAAGTTCCCTGGATCTCCTATCATGGACGATCCATCCCTTGGTAAGGCCTCCTTGCATCTAAAGATACAAAAGCCAAGGCATATATCTACCTCAAAACCACACTGGTCATAGCAAGCTCATGGAAATCAATGGACACTATTGGGTATCAGTGTCCCATAATGACCCTGTTCCTGAAGTGCTTACCAGTGTACTGCTGCATGTTCCAATTTCTTTTGTTGTTGCTGCCAATTCTTGCAGTCGATTTCAACCACCCAACATTCTTGCAGGAATGTTCATGCATTTCTATTCCAAGCACATAATTTCCAATAGATTCAAATAAATTGAAATCCTCAAATCTTACTTCATTGGTAGTTTGTCAGTAAGGTACACTTGCAATCTTGTTTGCTTCCTGTCACAACAAATCAAACTAATTGTTTGATATAAACATCATGTATAAATATATCACATATAGTTAGCTCAAAACACAACCATCATATATCAACATCATAAATCACATGTAACCATCACAAACCAGAATCATGGATCACAGATAATCATCATATACCAAAGTCATAAATCACATGCATAATAAAACTGAAATAAAATGTTGATACTTATCCTTTCATCAATCCTTAGCTTCTACCTTTATCTTTATTATGTACGCGCTCCGCATTGGTTGCCCCACCAGACAAACACCCAATGCCTTCTCCTCAACCATGTGCACATACACAAAGTGTGCATCACACACATACAGTTACACAAGTCATACAACACCACGCAATACATGCATCTACACTAGTACCATATGTATCACATGTACACAGTACCACCTATAAATTGCAACCACCTACACAATGTGTGCACAACATCACATGTATACAGCACCACCTGCACAACATGTACACAACACCACATGTACACTACACCATTGTACAATGTGTATGAAATACCACATGTACACAATACCACACACACGACATGTATACGACACCACATGTACATAACATCACATGCACTACATGTACACAACACCACTTGTACCACATGTACATAACACTACATGCACACAACGCCACTTGTACAATTATGCACACAACACCATATATACATAGAACCACATTTACACCAAACACATAACACCACATCTACATAGCAATGCATATCCAACATGTACATAGCATCATCTGTACAAAGCATTGCATATCCAATATGCACAGAGCACCATATGCACACAACACCACATATACATCATGCGCATAGTACAATATGTACATAACACTGCATATCCAACGTCTGCATGACACCATCTATACCTAGTACTTCATATGCAATATATGCACAACACTACATGCACATAACATCACATATGCAACATGTGCACAACGATAGTACCACACATCCAAAACCACACTGTTTTTACTAAGAAACCTTTCTTCTAGTGTCTTGTCCATTCTTGTCCCAGCATGTCGCAGACCACACTGCTTTCATTTTGTTGTTGTATCCCTCGGTGTAACCTGTCGATAACATAAGGACAGGCATAATACAAACAAGCAATACAAATTCATATTCACATGATACTGACCTCATTTATTTGTCATGACTACTCTTCCCACTTGATTCCTCATAGCCAGGAACCTCTTCCTGTCATTCGCCTATGTAAGCAATCATTCCTCTACAAGGACGATTCCTGATGACCCCGTCAGACAATGACATAGATACATGGATACATAAATACATATACATTAACATTAACATAAACAATCATGATCTTATCAGTCAACGACATTCATACAAACATACATGTATACATATATTAAACATAAACATAATCATGATCACATCATAGCTACCAGAATCATAAGGTCTAGGTTAAGAGAGCTTCCTTATTTGTGCATATCATGTACAACATTAAGAACAATCATTCCCAACATAGCCAGGGCATCTGACACCACAGATCCATTTACTTTACCTTTCCTGGTTATCTTTCTCATGGTTGTACTGCCATCGTCCATTTACCACAATCCACCAACCAGTCCAACCGACTATAATAGTCTTACCTTCCACTATGCTTACTCATGAATTGAGCTTCATCCGTGTCTTAGATCACCTGTTAGATACCATAGAGCTCTCCCCGAGCTCCCTTAACTTTCCTCTTCCCCAAACCAATTCCCAAGACTCAAAACATAAAAGGCAAGCAAGAAACAAACATGAAGAAAACCATGAAAACCAATAGCAACAATACGACACCACAACCAAAGTGGCGTGATCATGCACTAGACATAACAAAACTGCAAATAAAGCGCAAGAAAATCACAAAAGACCAAAAGCACAAGACTAACAATAGACACCATGACTCAATCCCCATGGTTTCGAGTGTTTCCAAAGGAAAACTCAACCTGAGCCTTTTTCAAGATTTCATGGCAACCTCTCTTGCCATGCAACTCCTTGCATCATGTTGTCATTAACACATAATTGTTAGTGCATAAATAAACATAACAATACACTAGTTATCTCATCTTGTTGTGCCAAGCACGTTGCTTGCAAGTGAACACATCCACGTCATCTCTCAAGGGACTCCAATTCTTTGACAGATCCACCTGTAACAAAAGACTAGCTAATATACATGTCAAGTACATGTTCATAAATATAACATGTATCCACATAATGTGAGACAATATTAAGGTTAAGAAGACTTCTTGTATGCAAAGCACTCATTCGTTTGGAATTAGAATTTCCAAACATTGTGAAAGGAATTATTACCCCTATCTTTTCTTTTACAATTTATCTTGTTGCAATCAAATCTTATTACATGCTATCACATCATCCAACTCTTAGTTATATAGGAAAATATATTTATATAGGCAAATATATAAGAATAATTAATACAAATACAAAAATAAAAATATTACTGTTATTATTTATGTTCTTCTTCTTATTATTATTATTATTAGTTGATTGATTTACTTATTAATTTTACTTATTCTATTATATATTTCTAACAATTTTAAATTAACTTAGATTTATTTATATATTAATATATTTGAAATTAATTTATTTTATGATTTACTTATTATATTATATTAATTTATTCTACCGAATTTTCTTTAAAAAAAATAAAATAGCCATTATAACTAAGTAATATTTTTATCTAACAGTTCAAAATTAATTTTCTTTTTATTCTTATTAATCAATATATTTGAAATTATTTATTTATTTATTAATTATTATTTTTTAATGATTTACTTATTATAATATATTAATTTTACTTATTCTAGTATATATTTCTAACAATTTCAAATTAATTTAGATATTAATATATTTAAAATTAATTTATTTGAAATTAATTTGTTTTATGATTTACTTATTAATAACTGAAATTTCTATTATATAAATCAAATAAATAAATAATATAAATTAATATAATACCCCTTATCATGGTCAAACTAGCCGTTATCAGGTCTTTTTAGCCATTACTTTATCGATAAATTTGAGTCATTGGATATTTTGCCCTATCTGTTTAAAGTGCATATCATTCAAATTGTCCTGACAATGAACCACACTGGTTGGTTCGAAAAGCGTCACAAAAATTTCTCCATGTGATTTTCACCGAAGAATTCTTCAAAAATTTAATATGGATCACAAAAGTCTCAATTCAATAATATATTTTCCTATAATGTATAGCCAAATATATTTAACTTATATTAATTATTTTTATAATTAATATTAATAATAATTTAGAATAAAGTTATAATTTAGCCAAATATATTTAACTTATATTAATTATTTTTATAATTAATAATAATAATGATTTAAAATAAAATTATAATTTAGTTAATTTATGATTTTTTAATATTGATAATGACACCTGTATTATTATGAAGTGGATGTTTTAATTATTATGGTGAATTGACCGTATATCAATACTTACCAACCATATATACTTACCAACCATTTGATTTATATAGATGTATTAATTACATCGGAAAACAAAAAAAACTTTCCATCTTAATAATTATTAAAAATATTCCACATAAATTAAATTCTTAATCTTCCTTTATTAATTATTAATAATTAAATTAAAATTAAAAAAATACACATGTTAATACCAATTCGATGAATCATGTACGATAAAGAAGTGATTTCTTACCAATCTCACTTATTTCATTTAACGTGGCGAGAACATCGCTGTAGGGTGACGATCGCGGCGTTCAGTGGTCATGCTGTGATTCAGGCTCATACCTCACTCTTCTTCCCATAAAAGTAAATCCAGGATGACAGACACCGATAAATGAACATCTGGTAAAAAAAAATGGTGCCTTTCCATTTCCATTTTTAATAAAAAAATATCAATGTACAACTCAAACTTTGATGCTTGCATCATTTTGTTTTTTTAAGCCTTTGTTGAGAGTGGTTTACTGTATTGATTTAGTACTAGTTATAATAGATATTTGTTATTCTGATTATGATATTTATTTGTTATTTTGAGGAATTAAAGTAAATAATTTTGTTATAAACAAATATATTATAATATCAGATCAAATATTTGTTGTAGTATGAGATTAGAATTTTTATACAAACATATTATTTGTTATTCTGATTATAATATTTATCTGTTATTTTGAGGAATTAAAGTAAATAATTTTGTTATAAACAAATATATTATAATATGAAATTAAATATTTGTTATAGTAGGAGATTAGAATTTTTATATAAATATGTTATAACATGAGATTAAATGTTTATCATAATATGAGATTAGAATTTTTGTGAATAATTTCGTTAACATAAAAAATATTTATTCTAATATGATACAAATAATTTAGTTACAAATAAATATGTCATAAAAAAAAATTGTATATTTAATTTTCTATTAAATAATAATAAATCACTTAACATGGCCTACTTGGATTTAGATTGAAGGTGAATGAGTGCGCTGTTCAGATACTCCTTGCTATAAGTCACTGTACTTACCTACCAAAAAAAACAAATAACATAAATTAATCTTATAAATATGTTCTTCACACATTTTCTAAAACAATTAATGATGTCAGTGCATTACTCAACCACATGTCGAAAAACATATCATGCAAGAGAATTTGTGGTAGTCGTTAGATAATTTTTTGGGGGACGATCCGCTGAGGCCACAATTTCAACGACTGAGTTGTTTGTTTTTTTTCGAACATAGACGGACTGGAAAATTCAATTAGTTGTTGGATTTTTTATATATTTACGCCGTAAAGCGTTCCCTCTGAGAGGAACTCCCCTCCGTGCCGCGGTGTCTCGTTATGGGCCATTAGATCGATTGTTAGACGATGGAATAAACTCCAACCATTAGATCATCGGCCTTTTTAGAAACCAAGCGTCAGCGAAGAGAGGCCAAGAGTCTGTGGATGGATGAGAGGCCAAGCGTCTGTGGATGGATGAGAGAGGACAGCAATCTGAGGCGCCTCGATCCCCTTCGATCTGAACATCAGGGAGCTGAAGCACAGTATGATCTTGTTGCAAATGATCTTGTTGCAAATGATGGCACTTTGTTCACTTTTCGAACCAATAAAAATGCTCCTAGGTATAAATTGGTTCGTGTAGACCTTTTGCAGCCGGAAGCTTTCAGTGACGTTATTGGAGAATCTGAGAAGGACGTGGTTGAATCAGCTTGCTGTGTCAATGGAAATCAACTTCTATTAAGCTATTTAAGCGATGTCAAGTATGTTTTGCAAATACGAGACTTGCAATCTGGAAATTTGCTTCATAATATGCCAATAGATATTGGGTCAGTTTCTGGAATATCAGGAAGGCGTAAAGACAAGGAGATATATATTGGTTTTACAAGCTTTCTTACCCCTGGCATTATCTATCGATGCAACCTATGTGGAAAAACCAGAGTTAGTTGTTTTCAGAGAGACTGTTGTTCCAGGCTTTGATCGGACAGAGTTTGAGGCTAAACAGGTAACGGTTATTTTTACTATTTTTTGCTTCTACAAATTTTTGCTTGGCTATCTTTAGGGAGAAAATCTTCTCTATTGAATGTTTTAAACAAGTAATCTGATTGTAAAAGCAATAGGTTTCAGTGTTTCACATTAGAATTCATTTAATTTCTTGCTACAAGATAGATGTTTCTATTCTCCTCACTTGGATGTTTCTATTCTCCTCAATTGGAATACTTAATACTAATGGGCAATATCATGCAGTCCATCTGGATTGACTACTGATGTGACTGTTTTCTAATATAATATTGTTACTGATCCGTCTCGGTTGTTGTCAGGTTTTCATAACCAGCAAGGATGGAACTCAGATACCAATGTTCATTGTATCCAAGAAAGACATTGCTCTTGATGGTTCTCATCCAGCTCTATTATATGGTTATGGGGGCTTTAACATTAGCATCACTCCAAACTTCAGTGTTGGTCGTATTGTCATTTCAAGACATCTAGGGGCAGTTTTTGCAATTGCAAATATTCGTGGTGGTGGTGAATATGGAGAAGAATGGCATAAAGCAGGCCCTCTTGCCAAAAAACAAAATTGCTTTGATGATTTCATATCTGCCGCCGAGTTCCTTGTGTCAGAGGGATATACACAACCTAAAAAGTTATGTATTGAAGGAGGCAGTAATGGTGGACTTCTTGTTGCAGCTTGCACAAATCAGGTATTTCCATGTATTTGATGATAAGATGTGTGGTTAAATAAAGGTCCTGTATAAACCAGTTGCTTGCTTCAATCCTTCCTCCTTTCGTTTCAATGTAGAATCTGATCGAAAAAGTTGTTTATCCCAAAGAAAATGTTGTTCTCTGTATCGGTTTTTCTAAAACTTATTCAAAAAGAAATGTAGGGAGCATTTAGCAGATCGTTTTTCGGTGAAATAAGAGGTTTTGATTGTTAATTCTGCGTTTAAACAGAGACCTGACCTATTTGGTTGCACACTGGCTCATGTGGGTGTTATGGACATGTTGTGTTTTCATAAATTTACTGTTAGGTAAGTTTTACTGTCATAATAATATTCAACTACTTCTCCCCCTCTGGTTAGGGTAATCTCTAGACGTAGGCATCTGCAGGGCAACTGATGATGGAACTTATGCTGAAATCTGCAGGCCATGCGTGGACTACTGATTATGGCTCTTCAGATAAGGAAGACGAATTTCATTGGCTGATTAAGTAAGAGGACAAATGCAGCCTGTCTCTCTAACTAATAAGTAGCAGTGTCTAAAATTTAAATAATATTCAAACTGTTAGTGATCTGAAATGAAGATAAAATGTTTTTTCTTTTTCTATTCACCCTATCAAAAAGTGCTCTATTAGTTTTTTTTTTTTGTTTTGTTTTGTTTTTATTTTTTATTTACTTGGAATGAAAGCTCCACCTGAAATCTTGGAGTACTTTCCCACATTTAATGGATGGTAACTAGGTAAACCACATTTTATGGATGGTAACTGGGTAAACCGTCGGCCCTGAATATGGGGTCTCGCCCCAAGGGAATCAAGGAGAGTCGAACTTGTGATCAGCAACAATCTAAGAACTTCATGTCTGGCTCTAGACCACTTAAGAACTTCATGTCTGGCTCTAGACCACTTGAGCTAACCCTTAGGACTATTTGCTTGAACTTCTTGCTTTTTGAAAAAGGCATCATCAACTGTTCATATAACACATTCTTCATTGCTGCAGATACTCACCATTGCATAATGTAAAGACACCATGGGACAATCCGGGACAGAATTTACAGTATCCTGCTATAATGTTATTGACAGCAGATCATGACGACCGTGTTGTGCCACTCCACTCTTTGAAGCTGCTAGCAGTGAGTACTTGATATGGCTCTGGCCCTGCATGAAATGTCAACTAATATTTGATATTTGAATGTTGAAGCTTATAGGCAACTATTGATGCACAAACCATTGGTGGCTCTTTTCCGTCCCTATTTTCACAAACAGACATAACATATGTGTGATTCGTGTTTTATTGTAATTTATTTTAAATCCATAGCTAATTTGTTTATATCGATTTTGAACTTCTTGTGTATATAGACGATGCAATATGTTCTATGTAAGAGCATGGAGAATAGTCCACAGACCAACCCCATTATTGGCCGAATTGATACCAAATCTGGCCATGGTGCAGGAAGGCCAACCCAAAAGCTGGTGAGTTATTATTTTTTCGTAATATGCTTTTTCTATATGCAATTTTTCAGTGATTTCACTGATTTGCTTGTAAGAAATAAAATCTGTAGACAGCTAGCTGTGTCTAATTGTTTGTAAAGTTCTGATTTTCAAAGCGTATTTACTATTCCACACCTGTGAATGACATTGTGTTCCAGGCAAGGATTAGAACTCGATTTACTCTGTTCATGTGTGTTGTAGGTTGCAGAAATGTCCGTTTCATACTAAATATAACACTTTTCCAACTGCAGATTGACGAAGCAGCAGATAGATATGCATTCATGGCCAAAGTGGTCGGTGCATCATGGATTGACTAGCCTAGGTTGCGGACATTTTGGCAAAGCTTGAAGTTGCAGCTGGTCTGATATTGCAACAGATGGACAAGAAATTACTCTTTGTGACTTCGACAGTGTCACACAATTGTCATCCCAATTATTATGGAATTTATATCCAATATATATTCATGGATTTCCATATTTTTAGGTTGTTCAAAAGATTTTATTTGGCAATGAATGCCACCAAAGAATTGAAGGGCTTATTAAGGTGCCAGACTCGAAACTGGTGCTTATGAATGATATATGTGTTTTTTCAGGGAATCAAGTAGACACAAATCACCATATTGTGGAGTATACTGGAGATGACTGATACACTGGCAATATGTCAAGAGTGTACAGTTTAAAAAAAAAAGGCGATTCAAAGTTTTTTTAATATGCCCGGTTGTTGTTATGTGACCACTAAAAGCTAGCTTGCTGGGAATATTCCTTGCAAGACTCCAATGGAAGTATGTATGTGGTGAAATGTATAAGTAGTTAGCATGACTAGATGAGCAATGGATCAATGAAGATAAGTATATGGAGAAATCATGGCTACATGAGCAATGGATGAATGAAGATAACTATACGGAGAAATCAATAGTCATTATTGTAAACTGTTTATGTTTAAGTTGATTATATTAGGATGTATTTCAGTTTTGTGGAAGTTTTTCTCTCAATGGAAGTATGTGGTAAAATTTGTAATCAGTTTGCACGACCTGACTCTTCCCAAGCATTCAACGGTATTTCGCATGAAGCCAGAAAAGCTGCAGTCTCCTGACCAACAGTCAACCTGCAACAACAAATGAGTAAATTAGCACCGTAAGGGAAACCGAGTATGGATCCCTCAAAATTTGGAATTCTGTGCATACAATTTTGCACATTTTTATGAATCAGGAGATAGGGATGCCTTCATTATCTGAGATGAAGATCAAAAAACGTGACAATGAAAAACACTATATAAGATTACATGCACAATGAAAAACACTATAAAAATGCTCCTAGGTATAAATTGGTTCGTGTAGACCTTTTGCAGCCGGAAGCTTGCAGTGACGTTATTGGAGAATCTGAGAAGGACGTGCTTGAATCAGCTTGCTGTGTCAATGGAAATCGACTTCTATTAAGCTATTTAAGCGATGTCAAGTATGTTTTGCAAATACGAGACTTGCAATCTGGAAATTTGCTTCATAATATGCCAATAGATATTGGGTCAGTTTCTGGAATATCAGGAAGGCGTAAAGACAAGGAGATATTTATTGGTTTTACAAGCTTTCTTACCCCTGGCATTATCTATCGATGCAACCTATGTGGAAAAACCAGAGTTAGTTGTTTTCAGAGAGACTGTTGTTCCAGGCTTTGATCGGACAGAGTTTGAGGCTAAACAGGTAACGGTTATTTTTACTATTTTTTGCTTCTACAAATTTTTGCTTGGCTATCTTTAGGGAGAAAATCTTCTCTATTGAATGTTTTAAACAAGTAATCTGATTGTAAAAGCAATAGGTTTCAGTGTTTCACATTAGAATCATTTAATTTCTTGCTACAAGATAGATGTTTCTATTCTCCTCACTTGGATGTTTCTATTCTCCTCAATTGGAATACTTAATACTAATGGGCAATATCATGCAGTCCATCTGGATTGACTACTGATGTGACTGTTTTCTAATATAATATTGTTACTGATCCGTCTCGATTGTTGTCAGGTTTTCATAACCAGCAAGGATGGAACTCAGATACCAATGTTCATTGTATCCAAGAAAGACATTGCTCTTAATGGTTCTCATCCAGCTCTATTATATGGTTATGGGGGCTTTAACATTAGCATCACTCCAAACTTCAGTGTTGGTCGTATTGTCATTTCAAGACATCTAGGGGCAGTTTTTGCAATTGCAAATATTCGTGGTGGTGGTGAATATGGAGAAGAATGGCATAAAGCAGGCTCTCTTGCCAAAAAACAAAATTGCTTTGATGATTTCATATCTGCCGCCGAGTTCCTTGTGTCAGAGGGATATACACAACCTAAAAAGTTATGTATTGAAGGAGGCAGTAATGGTGGACTTCTTGTTGCAGCTTGCACAAATCAGGTATTTCCATGTATTTGATGATAAGATGTGTGGTTAAATAAAGGTCCTGTATAAACCAGTTGCTTGCTTCAATCCTTCCTCCTTTCGTTTCAATGTAGAATCCGATCGAAAAAGTTGTTTATCCCAAAGAAAATGTTGTTCTCTGTATCGGTTTTTCTAAAACTTATTCAAAAAGAAATGTAGGGAGCATTTAGCAGATCGTTTTTCGGTGAAATAAAAGGTTTTGATTGTTAATTCTGCGTTTAAACAGAGACCTGACCTATTTGGTTGCACACTGGCTCATGTCGGTGTTATGGACATGTTGCGTTTTCATAAATTTACTGTTGGTAAGTTTTACTGTCATAATAATATTCAACTACTTCTCCCCCTCTGGTTAGGGTAATCTCTAGACGTAGGCATCTGCAGGGCAACTGATGATGGAACTTGTGCTGAAATCTGCAGGCCATGCGTGGACTACTGATTATGGCTCTTCAGATAAGGAAGACGAATTTCATTGGCTGATTAAGTAAGAGGACAAATGGAGCCTGTCTCTCTAACTAATAAGTAGCAGTGTCTAAAATTTAAATAATATTCAAACTGTTAGTGATCTGAAATGAAGATAAAATGTTTTTTCTTTTTCTATTCACCCTATCAAAAAGTGCTCTATTAGTTTTTTTTGTTTTGTTTTGTTTTTATTTTTTATTTACTTGGAATGAAAGCTCCACCGGAAATCCTGGAGTACTTTCCCACATTTCATGGATGGTAACTGGGTAAACCGTCGGCCCTGAATATGGGGTCTCGCCCCAAGGGAATCAAGGAGAGTCGACCTTGTGCTCAGCAACAATCTAAGAACTTCATGTCTGGCTCTAGACCACTTGAGCTAACCCTTAGGGCTATTTGCTTGAACTTCTTGCTTTTTGAAAAAGGCATCATCAACTGTTCGTATAACACATTCTTCATTGCTGCAGATACTCACCATTGCATAATGTAAAGACACCATGGGACAAACCGGGACAGAATTTACAGTATCCTGCTATAATGTTATTGACAGCAGATCATGACGACCGTGTTGTGCCACTCCACTCTTTGAAGCTGCTAGCAGTGAGTACTTGATATGGCTCTGGCCCTGCATGAAATGTCAACTAATATTTGATATTTGAATGTTGAAGCTTATAGGCAACTATTGATGCACAAACCATTGGTGGCTCTTTTCCGTCCCTATTTTCACAAACAGACATAACATATGTGTGATTCGTGTTTTATTGTAATTTATTTTAAATCCATAGCTAATTTGTTTATATCGATTTTGAACTTCTTGTGTATATAGACGATGCAATATGTTCTATGTAAGAGCGTGGAGAATAGTCCACAGACCAACCCCATTATTGGCCGAATTGATACCAAATCTGGCCATGGTGCAGGAAGGCCAACCCAAAAGCTGGTGAGTTATTATTTTTTCGTAATATGCTTTTTCTGTATGCAATTTTTCAGTGATTTCACTGATTTGCTTGTAAGAAATAAAATCTGTAGACAGCTAGCTGTGTCTAATTGTTTGTAAAGTTCTGATTTTCAAAGCGTATTTACTATTCCACACCTGTGAATGACATTGTGTTCCAGGCAAGGATTAGAACTCGATTTACTCTGTTCATGTGTGGTGTAGGTTGCAGAAATGTCCGTTTCATACTAAATATAACACTTTTCCAACTGCAGATTGACGAAGCAGCAGATAGATATGCATTCATGGCCAAAGTGGTCGGTGCATCATGGATTGACTAGCCTAGGTTGCGGACATTTTGGCAAAGCTTGAAGTTGCAGCTGGTCTGATATTGCAACAGATGGACAAGAAATTACTCTTTGTGACTTCGACAGTGTCACACAATTGTCATCCCAATTATTATGGAATTTATATCCAATATATATTCATGGATTTCCATATTTTTAGGTTGTTCAAAAGATTTTATTTGGCAATGAATGCCACCAAAGAATTAAAGGGCTTGTTAAGGTGCCAGACTCGAAACTGGTGCTTATGAATGATATATGTGTTTTTTCAGGGAATCAAGTAGACACAAATCACCATATTGTGGAGTATACTGGAGATGACTGATACACTGGCAATATGTCAAGAGTGTACAGTTTAAAAAAAAAAAGGCGATTCAAAGGTTTTTTAGTATGCCCGGTTGTTGTTATGTGACCACTAAAAGCTAGCTTGCTGGGAATATTCCTTGCAAGACTCCAATGGAAGTATGTATGTGGTGAAATGTATATGTATGTGGTGAAATGTATAAGTAGTTAGCATGACTAGATGAGCAATGGATCAATGAAGATAAGTATATGGAGAAATCATGGCTACATGAGCAATGGATGAATGAAGATAACTATACGGAGAAATCAATAGTCATTATTGTAAACTGTTTATGTTTAAGTTGATTATATTAGGATGTATTTCAGTTTTGTGGAAGTTTTTCTCTCAATGGAAGTATGTGGTAAAATTTGTAATCAGTTTGCACGACCTGACTCTTCCCAAGCATTCAACGGTATTTCGCATGAAGCCAGAAAAGCTGCAGTCTCCTGACCAATAGTCAACCTGCAACAACAAATGAGTAAATTAGCACCGTAAGGGAAACCGAGTATGGATCCCTCAAAATTTGGAATTCTGTGCTTACAATTTTGCACAATTTTATGAATCAGGAGATAGGGATGCCTTCATTATCTGAGATGAAGATCAAAAAACGTGACAATGAAAAACACTATATAAGATTACATGTACAACCTGGGCTTCTAAACAGGATAACTGAGGTGTCTATCACACTGAAACCACTTAGCTTGCCAATTACCGCAGATCAAGAACCAGATTATTGCATCTGCCATTACTGGACAGGAATAACTCACAATACTAATACCAAAGCTGTCCTCCCCTGCCTACACCTTAGGAAGATTAATACCCATACTATTCAAGGGGAAAGCCTCCTAAAGCTTAGCGGGGAAATGATGGACCTAGAGCCTGCAATAGATGAATGGGTAATTTTACAATGAAAAAACACTATATAAGATTAAATATACAAACTGAGCTTCTAAACAGGATAACTGAGGTGTCTATCACACTGAAATCACTTAGCTTGCCAAAAACTACAGATCAACAACCAGATTATTGCATCTGCCATGACTGGACAGGATCAAACTCCCATTACGATACCACAGCTGTCTTCCCCTGCCTACACCTCAGGAAGATTAATACCCGTACTGTTCAAGGGGGAAAGCCTCCTAACGTTGGCTGGTAAATGATGGGCCTAGAGCCTGCAATAGATGGATGGGTAATTTAAAATGAAAAAACACTATATAAGATTACATATACAAACTGGGCTTCTAAACAGGATCACTGAGGTGTCTATCAAACTGAAACCACTTAGCTTGCCAAAAACTGCAGATCAACAACCAGATTATTGCATCTGCCATTACTGGACAAGATCAAACTCCCATTACTAATACCACAAGTGTTCTCCCCTGCCTACACCTCAGGAAGATTAATACCCATACTGTTCAAGGGGGAAAGCCTCTTAATTATAAAATCAACCTAATAATTTGTAGACGATGTTTTTGATATAGGGCAAGAGAAACACAGAGCTATAACTCTCTGTTTTTTAGGTACCTATGTTTGATTCTAGACTTGGGAAACACAGAGCACTGTCTGTTTATTAGACACTTGTGTTTTTCATTGTCACTAGGGAAGCCTGCACTGCCTACCTATGTGTGTCAGAGAGGTTTTAGCTTTTTCGAACATAGACTTTGTTCAGAGCATTTTTAATGTGGCATTGTTAAATCTATTTTGAGGTGTAATAACGGTATTTCACAGAGATGAGAAACTTTTTCAATTTACTCTCCAAGCCAGCGAAGCTCAGAGCTTTAATGAAAATTGATGCTTATAATATCATCATCCACCTTCTTGTTACCTCTTTGTTACGATGTATGATGTTTCATATTGGCCTGGTGAATATAAAACGATGGTTTTATTAGGAAAATACAATTCATTGAGAAGAAGGTGATTATAAATGTCAGAACAAAATCTCTAACATAGAAATATTCCAAGATCACTTATAACATCAAATGTATGAATAATAATAAGAAGAATAAGAAAAAGATAACTTGTAACATTACATGAACAATAACCATAAAATATTACACTAAATAATGTGATGGAATATAATAAGAAAAGATGATGTTTTTGGTTTTTATTGAGAAGAATCTATTGGTCTCTTACTTCTCACTTTTTGGTGACATGGAGTTAATTTCAACTACCACCACTATAACCTAACAACTACTATTATTATGATTTTTAAATCCTACTTGCAAGCACATATGAAAACTTCTTACGTCACATAAATATCAATTACAATATGATTTGAACAAAGATTACACTGTAAGGTTTACATAGCAATACACCAAAACAGTGAAAAACAACATTAAAGTGAAAAAATTGATTAATGCTAATAGACAATTTTTCTCCTTTTTCCATCCATGTTGATGTTTGTACCCAATTGAAAAAGAGAAATATTTGTTATTTTTCTCATATTTGTTATCCTCTGGGCAGAGAGAGTCTTTTCTTAAAAAACAAACTCCCAAATTAAGTGAAATGTATATGTGGGATTCTGAAGCAGGAAAGGAGATGGGCCAGGATGGATATGGACAAAATATTTGTGAACTGGACAAAGGATGAGACAAAAACTTTAATCATAGATGACACATGCATTTGTTTCTAGTTGGATAGGGGACAACCTTACCTTTCAGCATCGCAAATGTGTAAAGTCGTGCATTTTTCAAAAGCCATAGACGCCGCATATAACGCTACTACTACGCAGCACCCACCACCACCACAATACCTGGGTGGTGCGTTTGCTTTATCCACGAAAATGACCGACTACTAACTAAAGACGACACTACACAGAAGATTCCATTGCCTGTGTTCGAAACGCCTTAACAGTTATATCCACATTAAGTTAACAGTTATATCCATCGAATAAATCATGTAAGGCTGATTAAATTTACATATTTGCGGTTATTTAATTGGATGGAATGATTGTTATCTTTCCATGTGGATTTAAATCTTTACCAAAGACATGTTGAGCTTTGAAGCATCTTTGTTTTATTATAAAGTTGACTTAAATGTGGGCCAGAGCCAATTTATCTATTCATCAGAGTTTTATTTGATACAGTGATTAACAATATTTTGGATTTTCTTGATAGTGGTTATTTAATTTGGTGGAATGATTGTTATCATTGTTATCTTTTCCATCTAGGTTTAAGTCTCCACCAATGACAGGTTGAGTTTTGATATTTTGATGATTTTTGTTATAACGTGTTCAAGTATAATTGTAGGCTGACCGGTGGTTGGGTGAAATGATTGTTATCTTTCTCATCCAGGTTCAAATCTTCAGCTTTGATATCTTGATGAATATTATTGTAATGGCTTACAGCGCCAGAGAAACACTCTTGAGTATAACTATGAGCTGGCTGGTGGTTCAGATCTATGTAAATACCATGTTGAGCTTTGATATATTAATAAATATTGTTATAATAACTTAAGATGTAAGAAAAACACTGTGAACTACTTAATATCAGCGATCTCACTCTTTCCTTAAACTATAAAAGAGGTTCATTTTTTTTGAAGAGGTTAATATCAACAATCTCACTTTTTCCTTCAACTATAAAAGATGTTCAATTTGTTTCAAGAGGTTCATTGCTTTTTTGTTTGATAAAAAATAAATGTTGCACATTGCTGTCATAACAATGTTTCAATGCCCTAATACTGTTTCTGCGTGTCTAAGGCCCAAGACCCAGAGACATCTGGCAGGTGTGAAATCGGCCCCCTTACTGACCACCAGCAGGTCATTCCAGTTGAGGCGTGGTTTTCCTTGAATAAGAGCGATGCATTAACTGTTAACAGCCAAAGATAGTTGTCCTCACTGCTGGTTTGACAGCTGAATTATGATAGGTTTTTCCACCTTGTTAAAAGAAAACGTGATATTTCATAATTTTATTTGATGAAAGTTGATCGTAAATCATGAGCAAAGTAATGAAGTTCCAGGGGATTCGAAGATCGTTCACTGCATTAAAATGCGAGAGTTACATGGTCCAGCTAGCCAGCGAGTGTTACCAAAGGATAATGGAATATTTCATCAAATTGATCAAGAAAAAGCACGGAAAGGATATTTAGAAATGAAATAAGACATTCAATGTGTTCTTTGTAATATAGATATAAACAAAACATCTAAAGAAAAGTAATTGCACAATGATCCACTCCAAGAAAACAAGGTTTTCCACAAACCAATTAACTCTTCTAGAAAAATTCAACAATTCTAGTTTAATAATCCTATCGGCCTCTCTTTGTACCTTTTGGGACAATTTCTAGTAACTAATACGTTAATAAATCGGTTTTGTTAATAAGTCGGTTTTAGTTAATAAATCGGTTTCTGTTACGTACCAAACTTTACCCTAACGACCTCACTAAACATGTCTTGCCCGCAGATATCCGCGTTTGATGTAGAGGAGGGCAGGGGTGTTGAGGATGGCGCAACGGAGTTGCTGCAGAGGAGGGCGACAGACCTGCAGAGAAGGGAGAAGGGTTTCGACGAGGGCCGCAAAGGACGAGGCGACTTTCTTCGCTGCATGAGGGCCACGTAGGCCGTTTTTCCTGCAGATCGTTTTGCCCTCGCCCTCTACCTATTATGGTGGTAGTTATGAGGTTTTATATATATTTGGGTCACTGTTATCTTAAATTTTACTTTATCTTTGCTGTTCGTGAAAACCTGCAGGTGTATGGAGGATTGATTCTACTCTGCGTAAGGAGAAAGCCCTACAAGATTTTTCGGGTATGCATTATTATTATCTCATGTGAGAGGTTCCTCTAGATATTTTGCTCATGTGCATAATCGATTTTTTAAACTACTGTTATCTGAAATGCCTGTTACTTCACTGTCTCATGTGAGAGATACCTCTGGATATCTTGCTCATAGACAGAATGGGTGTGTGAAACTGTTGCTATATGTGCAATACCTGTTAAGTTTTGTCTCATGAACTTTGGTTCATTACTGTGCATAGATCAGTGGTTGCATATTACATTTACTATTTGCTTAACGACTGTGTATGTTTCTTTTTTTGCGTCAAAAGCAACAAATCACCTCCCAAGTCCACCATCTCAGACAATGCCCCTTTTAGAGCTGCGAACCAACCTCAAGAAGCATTCCTGTTCTCAAATATGGTCTTCTCCTGTGCTGAGACTCGAGAGTCTGTAGGAGTTTTCTTCCTTGTTCATGGGCCTTCTCTGTATCTGTTGTTTCTATAATTTTGGTTCGTTTCCTTTTGCTTGTCTTCTAATCTAACCGGGTCTTATTTTCGTCCTCTCAACTTTTTGGATCCCACAACAAGCCATCTATGGAAGATCTATTATGGCTCTGAATGTCCTTCCACTTGCTATACCTTTTTTGTGAAGCCTGTCATTAGACGGCCTGCATCTTGGCAGAGTTTGCATTTGAAGATTGTACTTCCATAGTCATCTCGCTGGGTTCATTGAGATCCTTTCAAATCTAGGTCAACCCTATGAGGCATACCTTTGTTGACAGTTCTACGCATGTTTAGGTGCAATTGAAGATTTTACTCTCCTCGTTGGTCTATAATACCTGAGATAAACATTGGTAAAAAATTACTTGAATCTTGCAAGGGGTACCAACCAATAGTAAAGTGTACATGCGTGAGGCATTGAACCATTAAGCATAATTTCATTGTAGGTATCTCTCATACGTTCATAGTTGAATTAGGTGCTAACCAACCGAATCCAAAAAATTGAAATCCTCTTGAGCCACTTGTAACATCTATTTCCCTCAAGTTTTATCCGTTTTATACTTCCACTGAGTGTACTTTCATTACAGAAACCCTTTTGTCATTTCCACTGAGTGTGAATTGTTTAAAAACTCAGAATTGTTTAGATACTTTTTGGGTCATGAAATTGGTTTCAGCAATAATCTGAGCCAGACCAAACAATTCCTTCTTTTATATTCATTATGTATATTAGATCCCTTGCCTTAACACTCTAATCTGTAGGTGTTGTCTCACTACTTGTTGACACAGACCATCCTGTGGTCAAATCATGTTAAAACATGGACAGTGAAGAAAGTCAAGATATGTATTTCCAGTTCAACAAAATGGGGGAGATTTCAAGCTCACACAAGCATTTTGTCTCTGACCCTCAGGAGCATAGCCCCACTTTAATGACGACTGATATGACATTTTCTAAAAGGGCAGCAACATAATTGTATTCTGCATTTATTATTATATAGCTCAGGAATCTTGCTTTCATTTATCCAGGCTATTAAAAGTCTTGATTGGCCCTAGATTGTATGCCTGTGGGCCAGAAAGCTGCATGAATTTGTACTATGTTTTCATTCTGAATAGTTTCCAGGTTTCCAAGAGTGCCTTTTCTGGAAAAGTTTTCCCAGCGTCAGATGGATATTACACATGAATGCTCAGTACAGTCCCCACCTTGTTAGAGAATGTCCACTCTGCCATGAATTGTACATTAGCCACAGAGCAGATACAGAGTCTTATAATTTTGATTCAAAATTAATTCCCAATTGAATTGATTCAGTTATATATATGCTTTCTTGATTATTTAAACTTTATTCCTCTTTGATTGGCAATTTATCTTTACTGCTGTTAGAGGATGTTGTATATTCTGCTAAAACAAAACCACCAACCAGACATTGCTTTTTGCTCCTTGTTTGAATCGATCTTTTTATCCACTTTCCACTGTCGAGGATTTGGCAAAGGGATCTTATGCTTTCTTGATTATTTAAACTTTATTCCTGTTTGATTGGCAATTTAACTTTACTGCTGTTAGAGGATGCTGTCTATTCTGCTAAAACAAAACCACCAAAGGTAACTTCATTTCCATTCTTTCCAAATTCATTTTAACACAACTCACCTGCAAAGTATTACTAATAAATTTCCACAACTGATTTACATATTACTAATTCTAACAAAATAAATATTTTGCAGGTCCAATACTGCTTCTTCAGGTCTTTGATGCTTCCGACATGTTTTGATACAACTTCAAATATGGAATGACAAGCACAATGCTCTTTAGAATATTATATTGCTTCTCGAACCTCTTTTGTTACAATTCACTATTTGTATTTTCCATTTGAAACTTAAAAAAGGAAGTTTCAAGATCAAATACCATTTTGATAGTTTATGTCTTCACAACCAATTCATTGTCAATGGGTTTTAACATATTTTGTTAACAAAATCAATTGATTTTAATGAATATAATACATGTTTTCAATATATCTTCATATTAATTTAATTTCCCGTTTGAATAATGATTTCTTAAATAACCCTATCCAAATCAATATGGATACCCGGTTGTTGTTCACGTGAATTCATTCGTTTACCTTCACATTCAACTACGCAATTTTTACCAAATACAAACAAAGGTCTCTAAACAAGTTCAATGGATATTTATGCCTACTTGCATTCCATTTCGTAGCCACTTTAACCCCCAAAAACGGTTTTCGGCATGGCTTCCTCAAATTAAAACTCAGAATCATCGACCCTTGCTTTCAAAAAAGCCCACAAAAGCCCATTCACATTTCAATATTCTTCCACACACTATGCCTTACGGCGTTTCCTTTGCAACATTAGGTGCAAATGCTAGTTTTAATTACAATGTAAAAGTCCAGTGTAAATTAAAAAGGCCACTGTCAGATTAGACGATATTTTTTCTGTCAGATTAGACGATATTTTTTTTTTTTTTTGGGGGAATCTATCAATTTTTTATTAAATTTTATTTTTTGTTATTTGAAATATAATTTTGGTCGTGTATATGTGAATTTTTATTAAATTTTAATTTTTTGTTATTTAAAATGTAATTTTGATGGTGTATATAGATTAGGTATTGTGAAAAAACTTGAATTTAAAATGTAATTTTGAGTGTATACATGGATTAAGTCTTAGAAACATTTGAATTGTGGAGAATTTATAATTTAAATTTGTAATTTCAAAAATTTGCGGTAAAACAATTTAACCTAAAAAATAACTAGAAAACCACAGACACGTATAACCTAAAAATAAAATGTCTAACCAATGAACCACGACATCAACCAGTAGAGAAATTCGCTTTTTTTTTTAAGGAAATTCTTGGATCCAATGCTAATAATTTCGACGAAAGTCACAATTTCACATGAAGCAATAAAACACGACAAAATGGTGGGATTATAAATACAAGCACCTTCCTTTCCTGGTATTGCATCCCTTCCAATTCCCAAGCCAAGTGTTTGGAGTCTTCCCTTTTTAGAGAGTCTATTGAGAAAAATCGGTGGAGAAATGGATTGTTGCAGAGGCAAGAATCAGAATGATTGCATTGATAGCTGTACTTCTGCGGAGAAAATGAAAAATGGGAATTGTAAGAATTCAAAGGGATGGGCATCGGATGTTCTGCCACTGCCCGTGGGCCTGACCAACAAGGCGTTCTTTGTCTTGTTTTTCTGTTCTTCCTATTTTCTCATGAAGAGATGGAGGGAGAAGAGCAGGACTGCAACTCCCCTTCATTTGCTCACCTTATGGGAGTTGGTGGCCATTGTGACTCAGCTTGCTTCCTTCATATATTTGGTGGGATTCTTTGGCATTGATTATGTCCAGAATTTCGTCACTGGGAACAATGATGATGATGATGTGAGTGAAGTAGAGTTGATGAGCCTAGCTCCCAAGGAAGAAGTTGTTGTTAAACCTAGTCCTCCTCAAGTCCAGCTCAAGGGGAATTTGTTGGGGGATAATGACGATGACGATATTGCAGCTGCTGTTGGCAATGGGACTGTGGCTTCTTATTGCCTGGAGTCTGCTCTTGGGGACTGTAGGAGATCTGCTTGGGTGAGAAGAAGGGCCTTGGAGATGATAACTGGGAGATCTCTGGATGGGTTGCCTTTGGAGGGATTTGATTATGGATCCATTCTTGGCCAATGCTGTGAACTACCTGTTGGGTATGTGCAGATTCCTGTGGGGGTTGCAGGGCCTCTTCCGCTTGATGGGATTGAATACATGGTACCCATGTCCACCACGGAGGGCTGCTTGGTTGCAAGCACCAATAGAGGTTGCAAGGCCATTCATATTTCTGGTGGTGCTACCAGTGTGCTTCTCAGAGATGGGATGACCAGAGCTCCTGTGGTCAGATTCCCCACTGCCAAGAGAGCTACAGATCTCAAGTTTTATATTGAAGATATCAATAACTCTGAGAATTTGTCTGCGATATTCAACAGGTATAGCCATGTGTTTCTCTTGCACTTTATAACTCCAAATTTACCAAAGTTAAAATTTCATCTAGAGATTCATGAATTTTGATCCTTTTGCGAAAGAAATAATCAAATAGGATGACTGATAATCATTATCTGGGTGTTGTCTATTTCTTGATACTTTTGGGAAAGAAACCATCAAATAGGATGACTAATAATCATTATCTGGGTGTTGACTCTTTCTTGTTGATATGAAAACACTTGTGAGGAATAACAATTTTGTGGATGTTCACTCTTTCATGTTGATCTGATCTGCATAACAGCACCAGCAGATTTGCCAAGCTGCGAGGCATAAGGTGTGCAATTGCAGGGCGGAACCTGTATATGAGGTTTTCTTGCTTCACTGGGGATGCCATGGGGATGAATATGGTGTCCAAGGGCGTGCAGAATGTTTTGGATTTTCTTCAAAATGAGTTTCATGACATGGATGTTATCAGTGTTTCAGGTGAGTTTGTCTCTGCAGTTCTGATTGGTATTTGGCTTTTGGGTCATCCCTGTTTTGAGTTTCCTCGACTCTTGGTTCCCAATTCAGTGGTTATTTTTTGGATTTTGGTATGTTGGGCTTTTTGTCTAATGCCAAAGTTTTGGCCAGGCAATTTCTGTGCAGACAAGAAACCTGCAGCTGTGAACTGGATTGAAGGGCGTGGAAAATCAGTGGTGTGTGATGCTGTCATCACGGAAGCAGTTGTTAGCAAGGTCTTGAAGACAACTGTTCCAGCTTTGTTGGAGCTGAACATGCTCAAGAACTTAACTGGGTCTGCACTAGCTGGTGCCATGGGGGGCTTCAATGCCCATGCATCCAATATTGTCTCTGCTATATTTATTGCAACTGGCCAAGATCCTGCCCAAAACGTTGAGAGTTCTCATTGCATTACAATGATGGAGGCTGCCAATGGTGGCAAGGATCTGCATGTATCAACTACAATGCCTTGTATTGAGGTAAGAAAATCTTCGCAGACTACTTTTCTAAGACCACCTTTAGGTCATGTCCGTAAAGAGAAGCAATTGAGGTCTATTGGATTAAGGCCGATTTGGGGTTTTGGGGAAATTGAAGAAGATGATGGTAACGATTCTAGTTAAATTTATGGAGAAATCTTTCTGTGCTCAGCTAGATTATGTTGAATGTAATCGCTTATTGATTTTGATGGACAAGGTTTCTAGGAATCACATGAATTTAAAGAAGGTTTGGTGTATTATGACTTAAGGGCTGTTTGTCTCTGGGGGGACTTTGATTTGGGTAGCTTAACCATCGTTTGAGTCATCAAGTAGGATTGAAAAGAAAGTGATTACTGCCCTTCAACCTCCTTCCAAATTATTCTGAAAGTTTCCATATTTGTATGCATTGCTTGCAGGTGGGAACTGTGGGAGGAGGAACGCAGTTGGCTTCACAAGCTGCTTGCTTAAATTTGCTGGGAGTTAAAGGAGCAAATGCACAATCCCCTGGTGCCAATTCTCAACGCTTGGCCAGAATTGTGGAAGGAGCAGTTTTGGCTGGAGAGCTGTCTCTAATGTCTGCTCTGGCTGCAGGCCAGCTTGTCAATAGTCACATGATGTACAACAGATCAAACAAGGACGTGAAAGCAACCTCCTGAAACCTCATAGTCTATAGAACCCAATAAAGTCAGTATTTTTTTCCGAAGGTTTCCCATCCCTCCATGACACCAGATGCATATGTGGCCAACGTGCATGAACTATCAAGGATGACTTCAAAGGGTTGTAAAGTTAGCGAAGTTGTTAAATTTAGGTCTTTATGCACAATTACTAAGGAATAAATGATACTTTAGTGGAGAGTATTTGAATATTCTAAGCCATAATCTATTAATCCACAATGTAAGGATATCAACTATAAATAGGACGGAAGAAAGGATACTATTTGAATATTCTTAGCAATAATGTATTATTGCACAATGTAAGAATATCATATATTCTTAGGATGAAGGAAACTTGGTTTGGATTAAATATGTATATGAAAGAAGAATAAATATGAAAGTAACTTTGTGTATATATGTTGTGCAATTGACGGCCACCCATTTTTCCAATATCATTACTTACACGAATCAGTACAACGCTTTACAGTTTAGATGCTTTCATTCTAGCATGAAGTGGATGAAACTCGATCCAAAATTCTATATTCATCAATATCGTTTTCACTTTTCAGAATGGTTCGTGTTAGATAAATTTCCTCATTATGGGTGAAAGCCACCGTAAAAAATTTGTATTCCTCTACTCTTCCACTGTTCAAAATATTAGAGTTTTAATCTTTTGCGTTTTTTATTGAAAGAAATCGTATGTGGAGGAGTTTTCAAGTGTATATAGTTTTGCTTGGGATTGGATCACAAGATTTGTGAGATCAAATTTTGCACCACAACCAGCAGATTGTGCCTTCAGGTCTTACCACTATCACGCAAACAGTAACAAAGGCAGCAAGTGCTTTGAAATGGATTTTAGATAAAAGTAGAGAATAATGTATCTTCTAAATAATTAGTACAATTTTATAATAAATTTCAAGTCTTTACTAGTAAAATTTAATAAACCGTCTTAGATCTACCTAAGGCCGAATTTATTATGCGTTGAGAGGGATCAAATCCCTCCGGTGCAAACCTTCTTTTTGGTGTGTTGAGAGGGATCAAATCCCTCAAGGTGCAAATCTTCTTTTTGGTGTGTAGAACTTGACAAAATGTTTGCACCTAGAGGGATTTGATCCCTCTCTGTGCATGATAGATCATGTGTTAGATGGATATGATAGATCATGTGTTAGATGGATCTAAGTTGGTCATAGTGGAGGGCAATAATGTCACATTTTTAGATTATCATTATTATGTATATGTTTAAGATAAAAATCGAAATTCACAATAGGATTTCTTTTCTTGGCATGACCATATTATTTTTTTTAATTTACTCTGTGTTGTTTGCCTTGAATAGTTTGTACGTCTATGTTTGGATGCATTGAGGGGTTTGTGTGTTTGTGCTTGGATTTGGATGGTAATGTTTGTGAATGTTACAGTTGTTGTGTTATATTTTTATGTGTATGTAATTGTTTATTAGTAATTAGTTGGTGATGAAAAAAGTAGACAATCTTGTCAATAGTTTGCAGGAGGATTGATATTGCACATCTATTTCATTTAATTTTAGGTATCACAAATTTTGACAACTAATTAATTCTTAATAGTGTTCTTCCAAGTATTACAAAATATATCTTGAAGAGTAGTTTTAATAATTTATTGCATTAAGATTACATATTATTCTTGAAATAATTTGTTTCTTTGCTAATGCTTGAAATAATTTGATGATTTTTTTTTATCTAGAGTCTATTTTGCAAAGTCAAGAAATAATGTACATTTGAATTTTTTTTAATGAGTGGTCAGATTTATAAAATCTTTACATTATTTGTTTCTCCAAACAATTATCACACCTCCAATAATATTTTGGTTTGTTTTCATGTCTATAAATCTATATTTTCCTCTTATAATTTTTTTTAATACATTATTGTACGCAATTATTTATTAGTAATCTTGGATATATGTAATTGTCGATTAGTGACAATCTTGTCAAAGATTAATTTGCAGTTTGAAGGAGGATTGATTTTGCACATCTTTTTCATTTTAATTTTAGGCATTGCAACTTTTGACAACTAATTATTTCTTAATAGTGCCTTTTAATGTATTTATTAAATATATCTTGAAAAATATTTTGACAACCAATTATTTCTTAATAGTATCCCTCTACGTATTTACTAAATATATCTTGAAAAATATAATTTTTAATAATCTACAGCCTCAAAATTAACAACATCTAATGTAAACAATCAAATAGGATTAGAAACATCTATACTGAAACAAGTGCATCTAATGCAAGCAATTAAATGAGATTAGAAATCAACATCTACATTGAAATCAATGCATCTATTGCAAGCCGTCAAATAGGATTAGAAATCCAAATCTACAGTGAAATCCATGAATTTAGTGCAAGCAATCAAATAGGATTATAAATCCATATCTACAATGAAATCAATGCATCTAGTGCAAGGAATCAAATATAATTAGAAATCAACATCTATACTAAAATCAATGCATTTAATTAAAACAATAAAATAGGATTAGAAATCATCATCTAAACTGAAATCAATGCATGTAGTACAAGAAATATTCTTCCCTCTCACCCCCCTCCATCTGATCTTAAAAAATATTTTTAATAATTTACAATCTCAAGATTAACAACATCTAATCCATCTAATGCAAGCAATCAAATAGGATTAGAAAACAACATCTGCATTGAAATCAATGTGCATATAATGCAAGCTATCAAATAAGATTAGAAATAAACATCTACAATGAAATCAATGCCTCTAATGCAAGAAATCAAATATAATTAGAAATCAACATCTACACTAAAATCAATGCATCTAGTGCAAGCAATCAACTAAGATTATCAATCACATTTGCGCTGAAATCAATGCATCTAGAGAAAGTAATCAAATAGGATGAGAAATCAACATCTAAATTGAAATCAATGCATCTAGTGCAAACAATCAAATATAATTACAACTCAACATCTACATTAAAACCATTGCAGCTAGCGTAACCAATCAAATAGGATTAGAAATCATCATATGCACTGAAATCAATATGCATAGTGCAGAAAATCTTCTTCCCTCTATCCCCCATCCATATATATATATATATATATATATATATATATATCTCACTCCATCTCTCCTTTGTCTCTCTCTCAATCCACCAAACACACACACTCTCTCTCTGTATCTATCTGTCTCGCCCTCCCCCTCTCTACCTCTCTCTTCACCTCGCATCTATATCTCTATCTTTGTGTGCCTCTCCTTTATCTCTTGATGTTACCCCCAAAACATGCAGACTCTTTCTCCATATCTATATATCTCACCCTCCCTCTTCCTCTCCCCATCTCTTCCCCTTCACTCTATCTCTCTCCCCTTTCTATCTCTTTTCCCTCCTTCTCTCCTCTCTCCCTCTCTCTCTATCTCCCTTATCACTCCTTCTCTCTCTCTCTCCACCTTTCTTTCTCTATGTCTTTCTTCTTACCTCGCTCTCTCTTTCCCTCCAACTCCATCTCTCTCCCCCTCCCTCTCAACTTATCTCCCTTCCTTCCTCTCTCTCCCTTTCTCTCTCACATTCCTTTGTCTCTTCCCCCTGCCCCTCTCTAGACCCTCCAACTATGTCACTATCTCCCTCCCTCTCTCCTTCTCTTCCCCATTCCTTCCATCTCTCCTTATCTCTCTCTCTCTCTCTCTCCACTTTTCTCTCTCTGTGTCTTTCTTCTTTGTTCCCTCTCTCCCCCTCCAGTTCCATCTCTCTATCCCTCCCTTTCCGTTATTACCTCTCTCCCTCTCTCTCAAGTCCTCTCTCTAGTGCTTCCCCTCTCTCCTGTTATTTCCTACCTCCTTCTCTCTCCCCCCATCTCTCTATGGCTCTCTCTCTGCCCTCCAACCTTGTCCCTCTCTACCCCTCTCTCCGCCCTCCATCTTTGTGTTGCCCTCTCTCTCTCCCTCCATTTCTCCTCTCGCTTCGCCTCCATTTTATCTTCATCTCTCCCTTATCACTCCGTTTATCTCTCCACCTCTATGACTTTATGTCTTTGTTCTTTGCTCCATATATATCTAGAGTTAATATATATCATGATATATTAATATATATTATAATATAACAAATATGAATATTATATTAAATTTAATATTGCGTTAATCCAAAGTTATTAAATTTAATAATATTCATATTAGATTTAATCATGTCTTTTTACATGGCATGATAACAAAATCTATAATAAAACTACATCAAATTAAAATTTTCAAATGTTAGAACTTTGATGTGGAAATATTTATGTCTTTAAAGATTTTAATATATCTATAGGATATGCTTTTTCCTTTAAAAAATCATTTTACAATATTTAATTAAAAGAAATATTAAAAAAATTGGAGGGATTTTCGATTCTTTGTGTTGAAATAACCTTTTTCCTTTGATTTAAAGGATAGTATTGGCTTTAGTAAAGAGTAAAGATGTTTAAAATTTTACCGAACTTAGAATTTTAATGTGGTAATTTTTTTTGTTAAAGATATTTTTATTATCCATTTAAATTCACGCATATGATAAAGAAACTATTAAACTCATGAGATAATCTATTCTCCATTCAAATTATATATAATACTACATAGTTATATTTTGATAATTAATCTTAGTCCATTAATAACTTTTTAAGGTTATATATAATGTAAATATTCATGTTATACATAATTTAGGATTTAAGCTCAATTTTTGATAGACAATAATAAAAAAAAATTATTAATTTTTTTAGAATATGACATATTTACACATGGTGATCATAGTAAGTTGTAAAATGGGCCTCTCAATCTCTCGATACAATTAGATTTTAGATTGATAAAATTATCGGTTTAATGTGTAAGATTCCCCGATGTAGATAGAATTTTACCAAAACCATTATGCGCATTTTGACTTGAAAGATAAAATAATAATATGATTGAAAGATAAAATAATAATATGAACACCAATTGATAAGGCGATGAGCATTTTAGTGATGAATATGGTGGATCTACATTGACTATGCGGCATACATAATCGAACGCAAAACAGAATAATACCAACCATGAACTATAGCATACACAAATTTAATTGCTCAAGCCAATTACCGCAATATATCACTCCATATGTAGTCAGTCCAAAGCGTGGAGAAATTAAATCAAAACGCACTTGGCCAAGAAAACGTTTGTCACCCTAGCAATGATGCGATCAAGTAACCAATCAATCCCACAACTGTTCAAATTTCAAGCTCCTCTGCAACCACTGGACGGATTTGGGACTGTGCTGCATCATTAATTGCGTTGTCTTGATCCATTGGCGTTACCCTCCAGCACGCATCTCAGAAATTTTCTTGGTCAACAAGGGGCCCGTGACCTTCCAAAATTAAGATTCTTCCCTTGCTGCCTCTTAGACTCCAAACAGTGGATTAGTTCCCTGGAGTTGGTGTCTCACGGCTTCCTGGAACCGAATAATGGCTCCTCGATCCCTGCGTGGACGACTGGTGACTTCAGGCTCCATCCTCCGCCTTCAACCTCTGATCCACGATTTTTTATTCGCGGCCTGGTGCGTCACCTTTCATTGATGTTGTCTATCGGTGCGATCTTCGATAGCATATTCCTCAGAATATTGAGATCAATCTCTCGCTCCCTTCTTCCGATCCCGGCCCTGGCAGGTGTGATCAGCAATACCAAGACTTCCCTTGTCAACCCTTTCGGTGAGCGTGGCTCCTCACCTGCGATAAATTGTACAGGGCTTTAGCAGCTATAATGAAATAGTTCTACTTCTGCAGAGAAAATACGGAACAAATGAACCCTTGACTAGAAATGAGAAAATAATGGGTCAGCTAGGGTGATTTCTAAACCACCGAAACTAAATTCGCTAAGTAGGCTAACTAGGGTGAGGCTCAACCTCAACCGAAGCTAGTTTGAAGGATGTCACCTTAAACCCTTCCTCCTTGAAAACTCACCTGATTCATCACTTGAAATGAAAAAAATAAATTATCCAAATCCATGTACACTATCATTGCTCCGTCGAAAAAAACAACCGGCAAATACCTTTGTTGAAAATTTCCTCGGCCAAAACAATGAGCTCTACGCCTTTTATTAGTCCCTTCTCGGGACTATATGCGATCGATCGATCGCTGACCGTTGGTTGACCGACGTGATTTTTCATTATATGAACAATATAACCTAAGTCGAACCAAAGTTTTGGGGGTGGAAAGGTTTTGGGGTCTTATTGCGGGCTTCGCATCGCTCGAGGTGAAGGGCACATGGTCCCGCGACTCCCAAGCGGACGACATGTACTATGGTGGTCTTATCGGCGGACAACTGTCCCTCCTCGAGATCGTGGAAAGTTACTCGGCTTGGGTTTTACCCTGTTCGCTCCCTTTGGGTTATTATTGTTACTTGGTTGTTTAGCTCTGCAGTCTCTGCGATTTTTCCTTTGTATTTGTTGTATTGTCTGCGGTGAAAACACAATGCGGTTCCTGCCTGCTCGGTTAACTGTATAGCAAACGTTTAGTTGCGGTTATGTTGTTCCAGGTCCAGCTTGTATGCCTTGACTATCTGGTGTCGCTTTGGTAGGTTCGGCTACTGTATTGTTTAGATGTTTGTTCCTCTGTCGTTTGGCGTTTTCCAGTGGCGTTGATGTTTGTCACAGTATTGTCTATTCGTTTCCCTCAAGAGTCCATGGTTATTTGAGCACTATAAGTTAATGGCATTCTGGTTAAATACTAAGGGTTTCTCTTACCTGCATGGGTTTTATGGAAATTTTCGTAAATGTCGGTTTCGACCACCATGTGACTTCCTTATCATTTGGGCCGAGACGACCTGGGTGAAGCTGTGATTCTTGGTACAGATTGAGCGGCAGTCTTTTGTAGTTTGAAGTGTTTTTGCACATGAAGATCTAAATAAATTGGGGTTTTTGAACTGTTTGAACTGTTTGTGCCACATATTGGGTTTTTAATGGAAGGAAAAGAGCAATTTATATACCTGTCAAAGCTGTTGGTTCTGCTGTTTCCCTTGAAAAGCGCGAGGTTGCAGGCAACGACCCAGAACGACGGCTTATAGAAGGCCTGCTCGGCATTTAGGGCAGGGGACACTCTGCATCTCCCCAGCAATTGAAGGTTAAATTGAATTGATTTTTCTCTCCGCTACAATTCCTTTTTAGCTGTGGTTTTGGTGTCAGCCGTGTGGGTATCTTTATCTGGGCGAATTTGCAAGCTAACATGTTACAGTGGCGGTTTCTTCCACATTAATAATCCCCTTAACCCGAATAAAATGCTGTGCAGAAATCATTCATTCACAGCCAGCCATGGGTTAAATGAGAATAATTAACGCTTTCTGCTGAAAGTGGCACTTGTTTTTCTGGTTTTTCAAGTCCAAAGATACGCTAATTTTCAAAACAATTATTTTAATTTGTCACTTTGAAAGTGGCACCTGTTTTTGTGGGTATATAAGTCCAAAGAAAAGCTAATTTAAAATTCTTTTTATGATAATTTGTCTTTCGAGTTTATCTTGTTTTATTCTGATTGAGATAATGTGTAATCAAGTGCTGATTTGGCAAACAATTGCTTCCATAAACAGGAGGTTGAGCAAGAAATAACAGAACTTGAATCAGCGGATGGTGTCTCAGACCCTGTAAGTATCTGTATTAGGATATTCGCTTATTGTTCTTTTCTTGCTCCCATTCCCGTCTTGACATGGCATTTGTCCATTACTGTCACGTTTCTTATCCTCTGATACTCTTTAGCCCCATTTCTCATCCGGTTCTTGTTTTCATTCCATTTACCATTTCCCATTCGTGGTAATGTTAGCGATTTATAGTAATTATCCAGTTAGATTAAGATTTATCTAGACCTATTTGTCAATTTATTAATTTAAGTGTGCTATAATGACTATAATCTAGGATTTTTGAAATTATCTTCCCAGTACACGGATATTTTCAGTTGTTAGTAACTGTCGAAGCGCAGCTCGATTGGTTGGCTTGAATTTCATTCCTTGTTTTAGTCAAGGTATATCTGAAACGTTGATCATGTTTTGATTCATTCCGTTATTTTGTGGTGTGCCATGTTCTCAGTGGTCCATTGTCAGAAGACATCCTCAGGTTCTGCTCTGGTACCTTCACAGTGCTCGATGATGGTTCTGGCTTCTCCTCTCACTCTATTGCGGATTAATGTTTAGCTTCTTTCTCAGGATCAACTTCCACTTTATTGTCTAAGATTTAACTCGTGCGTTTACTCCTTTGTACCTCTTTTTTTTTAAACTTTATCTTCTGCATCTAGGAGCCTTTGAAACTCGCTCGTTACTACTATCAGTGGTTGTGCTTTCAAGCTCCATTGACCTGTTTTGGTCATTTGTGGACATTAGTATAATTTCTTTCCTTCTTTTGTTGGTTTTGCCAAAACTTGTACACATTGTGTACACTGCTTATCTTCCCCTTTGCTTTTTGACTATGGCCATCCCCTTCTCACATGACCATGTTTCAAGTTACGAATGTTTCAATTTTTTGACTGTGTCCATCATGTGCCATTAATTGTACAACAGGGTTGTCCCGGCAATTTCGGATCACATGTTATGGTTGCATATTAGTAATTACATCACCTGCTTAAGCTTTTGTAGTCAACCATGATTCAATTAATTGAAATAATAAGTTGTTCAGTTCCTTAAACAGATACATTTATCTTTCTAACAGACATGATGTTGTACCCACATGTAGACCAGTTCCTCTCTAATCGAAGGTTGTTGGCAGCTTCTTTTCACTACAAGGCCAGGCACTGCATCTCCCATCCAAATAAGCTTAACTTTATGGTAAATTGACCTGTCAGAGAAGGCTACAGTCACTGCTTAATTCAGCATTTTGTTTAAAATATGAGTTTCACAATAGTTATCATGTGCATCAGCCCTTTGCATATTTGACTCCCTTCACTGACACAACTGCTTATTTAGTTTTTGACATAACTATTACTGCGGTTCTGCTTAAGATTCATGTGTTAGACTGTGCTGCTTATAATCTACTGATCTCTGTTTCTGTATATTTAAAACTGTTGCCACATACTGGTTCCTGTATACCTTATGAGTTTTCTATTTTGAATATTCTTTTGCCCCAATGAAATAACATGGCAGCAGTATGAGATTAACGATAAATTTGGCTTCAATGCTAGAGCAAATAACAATGTGTTAAATGGCTAGTGATTGAAGCTCGATTGTTGATACCTTGCTATGAAGATCCTTTATTGATCATGTTTTCTTTGTATGTTCATATTTCTCGTGCCAAAGTTAATCTCCTTGAAGTTAGACAAGTCATGTTAGGGATGTCTCTTACTCTTATACAGCTTTAGTCAATCAAATACTATTTTTAATGTTAAACAAGCTTTTGGCACATTGTACATGATATAAGGGTTGCACGAGAACCTTTAGTTCAGATAACTTCAAGACTGCAAGAAAATTTAAACCATGAAAAGTACAGTACTACAGCTATGGTTTCTTCGTCTCTGGCACCATCAAGTACTAGAACAAGGTTTGAACACCGCTCTCCTCGTACATCTTTCTCTTCTAGCATCCCGTTTCAAGATTCTGGCCATTCATCATCAAGCTATCCAGCTATGCAGTCTTCACCAGCCTCATGGTCATCAAAGGTCAGCTTTGTTTAAACATTTTTATTTATTTTCATCCACTGTTAATTAAAACAAGGTTTTTTGTCTTTGACAAATGTTATCAACTATTCGACATTATTTCTGCTCTCGTATGCTTCAATGCATCATGTTTCAATTTCAGAATTTTAGCAAATGGGAGTTTATGTCGTTTTCAGAATTTTGCACTGGATCAATTTTTGATGGGACCTGTTCTGTATATTTAAAACTGTTGCCACATTTTGCCGCAATGAGATAACATGGCAACAATATGAGATTAACGATAAATTTAGCTTCAATGCTAGAAGAAATAACAATGTGTTAAATGGCTAGTGATTCAAGATCAATTGTTGATACCTTGCTATAAAGACCCTTTATTTATTGATCATGTTTTCTTTGTATGGTCAGATTTCTCATGCCAAAGTTAATCTTCTTGAAGTTAGACCAGGAACATCTGAAGCAGTGGTTGAAATTTCAGGCACTCCACAGCAAACAAGTGCACCCATTTTGTATGCAGTTCTTGATTTCCCTCTGACATTTTCCAACGTTTGCCAAAATTTTGAAAATGTCCTCAACATTTCCCAAGTTGTGTATAGATTGGACAATCTATATTCTACTCTTGAACAATTAGTAATTTACGCACTCCATGAATTCCTCTACTGTCCCTCTGTTGGTACTTTTTGATTTTGATTTCTTAGAATAAAAGCAGATTCTTTGCTGCAATTAAATTTCTATTTAAGATAATTAAGCATAAATCTGTCTGCAAACAACAACCCCTGTAGTACTAACTATATGCTTTGTTTCAAAATTCAGTCAAATCAGGATATAAACAGTATTGGCAATTTCTCTGAGTTTGAGGAGCCAATTCTTCGTCAAGGGAGTTCTGCCGGATTTGCAAGGTACACAAGATTTGCAAAACTTTGTCGATTGCTGCTATCATGGGGGTTTTGCTGATCACCATTTATGTACTAATGTCCCTGACATTGTATATCATCTTTGGCAGTGTCACAACAGCTGGTGAGCTTATCACAAAAACTACAGTTGAAGTTGTAATACCTGAACGCGCAGTTGCAGCCATTCTAGCAAAGTCTGGAAATGGTGTTGTTAAAATTCAGCAGCTAAGCTCGTATAAAGAAGCATAAATTTCTGCAAATTCCATGGGATCCCCTTCAACTGAAATTTTTGAAACGTGGAGACTTGGAGTGAAGTGTTGTGATTGCTGACAGAATGACATTGTACTGACAGAATGACAAAATGTTACAGCACAAAATTTGAAATTGTACTGACATAATACTTCTTTATCCAGCTTATAAAGTGTCATTTCTTTGACTTGACATAAATGTATTTTGCAACAAAAATGACAGAACGATTTTGATAAACAAGAACTGGATTATATTTTGAATTTGGATTCTACTGCCACTGCTTATGCTCCAAAACTAATGTTCTCTGTGTAAAAAATATATATTTTTATATATATTCAATATATTATTAAACAATGTATTAGCTTATCAGTTTAAATTATAAATTATATTTTTTAATTTGAATATTATGATATTGCAGAAAGGAAGAGTATAGAACACCAAAAGATAATGAATTTTTTCTTGGAGATCATGATCAATTTAGATTTCCACTGGTAAAGTTTAAATGTTTTTTTAATTTTAATTTGTTTATTTTAATTTTTAATTTATAAAATAAACTTATCAAAATTATTTTATTATTGTAGTTAGATGGTATATTTACTAACCCAAAACTATAAGAAAGGCCAAAAGTCATGTCCTTTTGTATGACAACAAATTATTAATTAGATGCAACAAATTACTAATTAGAAATTAGATGCAGGGTTTATTTTCTTTGCTAATTAGTAATTGGACAAATTTAAAGTTCACACTAAAGTTATGATAAACAATATTTTTAAATAAATATATCTTTTGTTCTTTTGACCATCGAATAATTCCTCAATCATTGAGATTAACCTGAATGGTATCATTTATTTCCAAACATGTTACTAGATATGTAATCTTTCAATCATGGGTTCAAGACTCCATAACTATAATTTTTAAATGCTTAAGTTCTTCTTTGACCTTCGAGAATGATCTATGTAAATATTGAACACTCTCCACCGCGAATTTAATTAACAAATTTGTATTCATAATAATGTTTATTTGGTCATTATCATTTTATGAATATTTCCATAATATTCAAATGTAAGAAAATAAGAAAATTTACCTATTACATTTTGATACATATTTATTTTAATATGTTTTGTGCACCATGGTTATTAAAATACATAACTTACTTTAACACCTTCCTATTATTTTAATATGTTTTGTGCACCATGGTTATTAAAATACATAACTTACTTTAACACCTTCCTATTAGTCATTCATTGTGAATTTAAATATATTTTATACCCCATGGTTATTAAAATACATAACTCACTTTAACACTTTCCAATTCTTCGTACATTATAATTCATTATTATGCATTTAAATATATTTTATACCCCATGGTTATTAAAATACATAACTTACTTTAACACTCTCTAATTCTTCGTACATTATAATGCATTATTATTAGGTTTTATAGTTTTTTTCCCTCAAGTTTTCTATGATTCACTGTTAAATTTTATTATATTTTAATTATTAATCTAAGCGTTTTTTAAATCAGGAGACACTGGAAAATTATATCTAAAACTAATCTTATTTTAAGAAATACAAACTCAACATTACAAGGATTTATCACTTCAATGACATTTATGAGAATTCTTACTTAACAAAGGCAAAGTTCATTATATTTCACTCTTCGCATAAAGTCAAAAAGTTCATACAACAATTGGCCATCCAATTCATTAGATCTTAATACAAGTAAGCATGCATACAACACACTAGTAATGGAAACCAGCTCTCATGATAAGGCAATTTAAATCTCATAATAATAACTAACCAAACTGTTCTGTTAACCGGCAGGGACTAGCGCCACAACAGTGGCTCCTTGTTTATTTATTTATTATTATTATTATCATCATTTTTATACTTGGTTTAATTGGGTCAATTGATTAGGGATATTACAATACCCCTGCTCAAAATCGCTTGCCCTCAAGCAAGTTCAATGCTAAATGCTACAATATGTGCTCTCTTTCCCAAGTGACGTTTTCAACGAGAAAATCTTTCCATCGTACCAAATACTCATGGATGGTCCTTCTCTGAAGTTTCTTGAACCTCCAACACCTCCTCTCGAATTAGTTTATGATGTCCCTCATTTAATTGGGGTAAATCAAGTGATGATTTGACGTTCTCCCCTACCGTCTTCTGCAAACAAGAAACATGAAATATGTTATGAATTATGCTCTCTGTCTTAAGCTCCAATTCATATGCCACTTCTATTTTTCGGATAACTCAATAGGGCTTGTAGAACTATGGCTTTATTTTTTCTGCTCTTTTATGCTTCAAGGTATATTGTCTATATGGTTGTAGCCAGACGTAACCTACATCTCCTACTTCAAAACTCCTTTCTAGCCTTTGTCGATCTTCATATAACTTCTATCAATTTTGAGTTGTCTGCAGGTCATCCTTGAGTGCCTAAGAATATCCTGACATCTTAGGATCCAATCCTTTACTAATGGTGTCCTCTTATCTCCAAATGTTGCGTCTACAAAAGACACTGCCTCATATTCATATAAGGCTCAGAAAGGTGACATCCCTATGGACATGTGATAAGTGGTGTTATAGCAATATTTTCTTAAATACAACCACCTGGTCCATGCTCTTTGTTTCCCTATGGCATAGTTGTGTAAGTAACCTCCCACCCATTTATTTACTACTTTTGTCTATCCATCTGTTTGGGGGTGGTATCTTGTCTTAGGAGTAATTTTTGCGCCAAATACCCTGAATAACTCTTACTAGAATTCTCCCATGAACCTGCTATCATGGTCACTGAAAATGGTTTTGGGAAAACCATGTAGACAGAATACTCCTTGGAAAAATATTTATGTTATCTAAGATGCATAGATTCTATAGGAAATCACAAAGAAGTGGGCATATTTGGTCAGACGATATACCACCACGAAGATACAATCTTTTGCTTGGGATGATGGTAGCCATGTAATGAAATCCATGGAGACACTCCCCCATTTTTGTTCTAGAATGTGCAAGGATTGTAACAAACTTTCCCGGTGTGTATGTTCAGCCTTATTTCTCCGACATACACCACATTCCTGGACATATTTGATAATGTTCCTCTTGAGTCCCTTCCATGGGAACCTCTCCCTAATAGTCCTATAAGTCTTTAAAAATCATGGATGTCCTGCTAGAGGGGATTCGTGGATTGCTTGTATGATCCTCTTCTTCAGTTGGGACTCTTGTACTAAATAGATTCGGTCATTATACTAGATAATGTCGTTGACAACTCTATATCGATTGTATCATGACTTTCCATCAAGATTCTCATAGGTTAACAAATTCTTTGAGTATTCCACTAAAAGATAGGACTTCAAGTCTTTCAAAATGTTTATGTGGGAGAAGGTAGTTAGTCTCATGGATAAGGCATCTGCAACTGCATTGTTTTTTCCTTTGACATATTCAATTTCGAGGTCATAGTATTGAATCTTTCTAACCCATTTTTTATGCCTCTTATTCAACCCCTTTTGATCTAGGAAGTAAAACTAAGACTATTATGATAAGTTTTGACCTTGGAACTTGTTTCCCACTAGATATTGCTGAAACTTGGCCAGAGCATGCATAATTTCCAACATTTATTTGTCATGTATGAAGTAAGAGTACTCATAATCCTGGAGCTTCCTACTCTCAAAAGCAACGAGATGAAGATTATGTGTTTGAATCAACCCAACTCCTTCCCTAGAAGCATCACACTCCAATTCAAATGGTTGAGAGAAGTCCGGGAAGACTAGAACTAGGCATGAACTCATCACTTCCTTCATTCACTCAAATTTCTCTTGTGTTGTCTTTATCCATACAAAGTCTTCCATTTTTGTCAATTCAATGGAAGGCACTCCTAGCTGTGAATATCCCTTAACAAATCTTCTATAATAAGTACAAATACCCAAGAATATCTTTAATTCTATTACACTTTTGGGAGTGGGCCAATTGATAATTGCTTCAATCTTCTCCCAGTGCACTTTAACACCTTGGCCTCAATTATGTGACCCCAATATAACATTTTTGTCATGCCAAACTCACATTTGGAGATTTTGGCATAGAATTCTTTTGCATGTAGTATTCCCAAAATCTTGTCCAAATTCTATAGATTCTTCTCCCATGTTCGTCTGTAAAATCAAGATGTTGTCGAAGAAGACCAACACAAATTTTCATCGCTACTTGTTAAACACATGGTTTATACATGACTGAAACATTGCAGGGGCATTGGTCAATCGAAAAGGCGTCACTAGGAATTCATAGTGTCCATAGTGTCATCTAAAAGTTTTCTTTGGAATGTCTTGATCTTGAACTCTTATCTAGTGATAACCTAAGCGGAGGTCAATCTTGGAGAAGTAGTTGGCCCCCTTCAGCTCATCCATCAGCTTGTCGATACTAGGGATAGGTTATGGATTTTTGATAGTCCTCTTATTTAGTGCCTAATAGTCTATGCACATCCTTCAAGGCTAATCCTTCTTCTTGACCAAAACCACAAATGAAACAAAAGGTCTTGAGCTTGGTCAAATGTGTCCTAATTATAACAACTCCTGGATTTTCTTCTCTATCTCATCCTTATATGCTTTGGTATGTTGGTAAGGGGTAATGATGACATCTTGGTTACCTCCCTCTTGTTTAATGGCGTGCTCAAATCCCCTATATGGTGGCCATCCTAGTGGTATATCTCTGAAAACATTTTGGTGCTTTGGCAACAATGCCATGATGTCAGGGGGATACTCCTTGTGTTGTTCTGTTGGTCGCTTCTCCATGATTCTACACTCCACGGCCCATACAATATCCCCATGTCAAAGATTTACCTCCATCCTATTGGATATCACAATATTGGGGTGGTATAAATGCATTCCTCTTAACATCACCTTCTTACCATCTAGACCTGTAAATGCAAACTCCAACTTAGTCTTGATAGTTCACGGTATGAGTCCCAATTGAATATAGCCATTGAACCCCTAATACTGCATGGGAGACTAGACAATACACTACAAAAAAATTATCTGTAACCATGTAGTTCCCCATTGTTAGAATCATATTAGGGACTATTTTAGTGCATGGCATGTGGTTGTTCTCCTTCTTCCTAGGAATCAAAAGTATAAATCCTCCAAATTCTTCAGTTGTTTATCCTCTTCTAGCTACAAAGTTTGGATCAATGAAGTTGTGGGAGGCCCCACCATCAATTCGCACGGTCCCTTTTGTCCTTGTATGCTGCCCTTGACCTGAAGAGTGTGGTACCTTGGGACCCCTGTAAGAGAAGAAATAATCCCTTCTTAGGTCTCCTCCTGTACTGCCCCCATAACTTGTGACTATCCTTGATCTGGCTCTGGCTCTTCTTAACTGTCTTCTCTTCTAGAAAATACCTCAATATAGTGGGCCTTTCCTTTAGTACAACAATGCACTAGTGCCCAAGTCTCCTAAGAAGAGAAGCATAGCCTTCTCGACCTGAGATCTTTCCTGGTTTCATCATCCAGCTTGCTTTTCCCTGATGACTCCCTTTACTTTTGCCTTACTTCCAGTCCCTTTTGAGGAATAATTGGTTTGGGTAGGAATTTGGCCTTTGGTACTGCATCCTGAATATCCCTTACCCTGTTAATTACGTCTTGAAAGGTCGCGCGTTGGTAGGATCTGACCCAACCACGCAGAGGTTCTAACAATCCTTCTATGAACAACATGATCATCCAAGCGATTGAGAGGTCAGTGACCATCACTGCAAGTCTCTAAAATTTAGCTATATAATATTCAACACTTCAAGTCTGTCGGAGTTGGGTTAGTTCTCGGAATTATAAGTCAAGGTCCTTCTTGTCAAATCTCTCGATCAATCTCTACATTTATTCTATATAAAAGATTATGTTTGCATGTCCTAGAGTGACCATGCCATGTTTCCACCATTCATGTGCTTCTCCATCAAGATGACACGTGCCATATTTAATGGCATCTCTCTCTTGCACGGGATTAAGTTGGAAATATGTATCCATCTTATGCACCCATGATCTTGTAGAACACTTTATTGATCCATCAAAGTAAGGAAGAGATAATTTCCCCACAAGGCTTTTGCAGATATAGGTTTGATCAAGGGCCCCCATATACTCTTGCCTTCCTTTTTTGTTTTCTCCCGATGAAATAATATGCATTGATGGTTAAAGTTGCTTTCACATTGGGGGGAAATGCATCATATTCCTTCATCCAAGTTGTAATTGTCTTCGCAATTAGTGAAGGAGAGTCTTGCTCCCTGCAGGAATCATCCAAGAATGGAAGCATGGTTGGTTGACTGAAAAGGATGCTCTGAATGTTGGCATGTTCATGTGATATACAATCCCCTCCTGGATGAGATCCACCTTCCCCATTATTACTTTGCAAATTAGGTTGTCTGATCTGCAATTTGAGAAGATCCAAAATCGTGTCATGGGTGGCGGCAATCTTTTGTAATGCATCTTCAAGCTTGGTACTTTCGTGGTCACCCATTAGTTCGTCTAATTCTTCTAGCTCTCCCTGCTCCTTAGTGATGATATCTTTGTTTTTCCCTCCTTGACTTCTAGCCTTTCTCCCCTTCCAATTGATAACAATCCCTTTTTGTTTTGCTTTTCTTGGCACCCCACAGCGAGCCAAGATTTTGGTTCTGATACCACTGTAAGATTACCAAGTGTAAATATCCTAAAACTTTACCTAAACCATTGTGCACATTTTAACTTGAAAGATAAATTATTAATATGGACACCAAGTGATAAGGCAATGAGTTTTTTATTAATGAATATGGTGGATCCACACTGATTATGTAGCATACATAATCGAAGGCAAAACAAAATAATACCAACCATGAACGATAGCATACACAAATTTAATTGTCCAAGCCAATTATAGCCATTGCATAATTACTGCATCATATCACTCCATATGTAGTTGGTCCAAAGCATGGACAGGTTTAGTCAAATCTCCCTTAGCCAACCAACGAGCTGAATAGAAGTTTGTCACCCAAGCAATGATCCGCTCAAGTAATCGATCAATCCAATGACTGTTCACATCTCAATCTCCTCTAGAACCACCAGACGAACTTGGGATTGTGTTGCATCCTTAGTTACGTTGTCTTGATTCGTTAGTGTTACCCTCCAGCACACATCTCAGCAATTTTCTTTGTCAACGAGGGGCCCATGGCCTTCCAAAATCAATGATTCTTCACTTATTGCCTCCTGGACTCCAAATGATGGATCAGTTCCCTAGAGTTGGTGGATCATAGCTCCATGGTGTCTCACTGCTTCCTGCAACTGGATAATGGTTCCTCAATCCCTACAAGGAGGACTGGTGACTTCAAGCTTCGTCCTCCACCTTCAATGTTATGAAACCAGCTCAATAAAAGATAGAAAAGTTAGATCAACGCCTTAGAATTCAGCCTCTTCGAGGGGGAAACCTCCTTTACATTAGATAAATGAACAATTCTTGGATCATTCAAATGACAAAACCTCCTTTCTATATATAGGAGTCTAAGGAGTCACAATATAATCCAGCCGACGTAACAATAATAATATAAAGCCACAAAAATAACAATACAGTGATTCTATGCGGCACAGAAATAACAATATGGGGGTAATAAGGGCACAACAATATAAATAAGGGGTATAACTGCAATAGTAATGGGGTAATCACTAGTATTATAGGGACCCAACATGCCCCTCTCCTTCAAAAAAGTGTTGTCCTCAACGCTTGAGTAATTTTGGATACTTCTGCATAAAATTCTCATCCTCCCATGTGGAATCTTCAGCGGATAAGTTCTTCCACTTGATAAGATACTCTGAAATTGATCGATTTCGTAGCTGTCGAGTTCTTGTTTCTATGACTGCTTCCGGTTCCAATATAATTTTTCCTTCCTCGTCAAGTTCTGGCAATATTGTTTGAATTGGGAGCTTGTCGCCTATAACCTTCTTTAAACTTGAAACATGGAAAATTGGGTGCAATCGAGAAGCTGCAGGAAGCTCCAATTTGTATGCCATAGTACCAATCTTTTGCAACACCTTGTACGGACCATAATACTTTGGTGATAATTTATTATCCTTCTTAGCTTGCTTTAGGGACATTTGCTTATATGGTTGTAGCCGTAGGAATACCCAATCACCTACATCAAAACTTCTTTCACTGCGATGTTGATCTGCCTGTTGTTTCATTCTATTTTGTGCCAACACGAGGTTATCCTTTAAGAGTTGGAGGACTTGTTGTTGATGTTCGATGTGATGTTCCACTGCCTGAACCTTAGAATTTTCTCTTAAATATGATGTGATGGATGGTGGTTGATACCCATAAAGTGCCATAAATGGGGTCATTTTTGTTGCTGTATGGAAGGAAGTGTTATACCACCATTCAGCCAGGGGCAACCATTTGACCCATTGTGTCTGTTTATCAGATACAAAGCAACGAAGATATCCTTCCAAACATTTGTTTACTATCTCAGTTTTCCCATCAGATTGAGGATGATAAGATGAGCTATGAGCTAACTGAGTACCAAGACAAGAAAATAATTTTGTCCAAAAATTTCCAGTGAAAATGGGATCTCTGTCACTTACAATAATCTTTGGGTTTCCATGTAGCTTTTGAACTGTTTCCATAAATGCAGTAGAAACTGTACTGGCTTTAAATGGGTGTGATAATGCACAAAAGTGTGCATACTTGGTAAGTCTGTCAACTACCACCATGATGACACTTTTTCCCTCAAACTTGGATAAACCTGTGATAAAATCCATTGAAACCTCCTCCCAACTTTGGCTTGGAATGGATAAAGGTTGTAATAGACCCGGTGTCTTAATTGTTTCAACTTTATTTTGTTTTCAAAACAAACATTCCACCACAAACTTTTGAATATCTGATTTAAGGGAGAAGTGTGCAATTCCATAAGAATCTTTTGTTTTAGCTAGGAATTCTTACAGAGGTATAAGTGATCTTTTTACCATAAGGAATCATTTTTCCAGCTAAATGTATCAGAAGTCCTGGAATCTTGTTGTAGCTTTCGAATAAGTGCCCACACTTCTTCGTCATTCTTCCATTCCTCCCTTGCTTCGTTTATCCAATCTGGTTGGATAATAGAAATGGCACACAACAATGCTTCCACATCCTCATCCTTTCTTGAGAGTGCATCTGCCACCACTGGAGCTGAGAAAGAACTTTGACTCGGTTGAATTATATCAGCCTCTAGCATTTCTTCAACCATACGTTCAATTTCACTTTTTTGGACATAGGGATATCTGTACGGCCTGATGTTTGGAGGAACACTTCCTGGAATCAGATGAATAGCATGATCAAGATCACGCATAGGTGGGAGACCTTTGGGAGTCTCAAATACCTTATAATGATTGTCCAGGACTTTTTGGAGATCTGGAGAAATAGATGATTCCAATGTGGAAACATCTAGCAAACATAATTGTGCAATTACACCTCTTTGCTCCTTTTTTAGAAGCTTAGTCATGCCATTAGAGCTGATCATCTTTCCTGGTTTCCCTGCAATACCCCTTAATTCAACTTCCTTTCCTTCCGTAGAAAATTTGATGAAAAGTTCTTGAAAATTAAAATCTATTGTACCCAAGAATTGTAGCCATTGGACTCCTAGTACAACATCGGCACCTCCCATTGGAATGGAAAGCATTGAGCTAGTCAATACATATTCTCCCATGGATAGCTTGATATTATGGCACTTTCTAGAGAAATTTATTGTTCCTCCATTTGCAATCATCACTTGACACTCTGGTGCTGGATATAGGAAGCAATTCAATTCTTTTGCTACCATATAATGAATAAAATTGTGGGTGCTTCCTGAATCAATCAACACTATTACCTTTTTCTTCTTGATTTGTCCTTCTATCTTGATGGTTTGAGGAGTGGTAATTCCCGCCAATGCATTACAAGATATGGTCGGATTTATTTTTTCTTCATCTAAGCTTTGTTCCTGGAATATATCCTCTTCTTTTGACCTTTCCTGATCCTTTTCTTCTTCCTCTTCACAATCTATGTAGAATAATTTCTTCTCAGCACACTTATGACCTTTTGTGTATTTGATATCACAATTGTAACAAAGCCCTTTTTCTCTTTTTTCTTCCAATTGTTGTGGTGTCAACATTGTAGGTTGTGGAAGACTAGGGGCAACAACACTTCCGTCTTTATAGTTGTGAGTGGTATGCTTCCTAGTTGCCATAATTTTGCTTTCCATTTTTCTTGCTAACCTGAATGCCTTCTCTAATGAATCAGGTTCCCAAAGGCGAACATCATGTTGGATATTATCCTTTAAAGACCCTATGAACACATCAATCCTATGCTCCTATGGAATATCTTTTACCCTTATGTTCAATTTTTGGAACTCCTCAATGTGCTCCATTATTGAACCCTTTTGTTTGAGACTTATCAATTGGCTAAAAAAAGTGTTGCTTTTTGTATCCCCATAATGTGCTATCAATTCTTCCGTAAAAATTGCCCAAGTGATAAATTGTTTACGAGAACAAAGCCATTGATACCATACAAACTGATTTGGTTCCAAATATACAGTTGCCATACGTACCTTTTGTGCGTTTTGTACATTATTGAGATCAAAGAATTGCTCCATCTGTAATATCCATGTGGTGGGATCCTTGCCATCAAACTTCCTCATATCAATTTTTGGAATATGGTGATTCTTCCATCCAACATTAGCGTCTATGGAATCATGATTAACATTTCTTTTGTTCTCATCATGAGTTTCTTTTACTACCTTTTCACCATTAGTAAGTATTTCTTGTAGACAATCTGTCAAATCTGTCTTCAAATCTGCCATGCCTGTCTTCAAATTTGTGTTCAAATCTATCTTCAAATTGTCCATCTTAGCTTCCATGCCATTCATCTTAGCTTCCACGCCATTTATCTTAGCTTCCATGCCATTTATCTTAGCATCTTTTAACTTATGTGAGCGTGACATATGTTGCACTTGTTCTTGTAATTTTGATATATCATGTAGCATTTCTTCCTCTTCTTCATGAGTCATGCTAGAGATTTCAGGTTCCTTACTAGGTGTTTGCATTTTCTTTCCTTGGGGCATCAATTACCGATAACAATGCTCAACTATGCCCTTTGAATTCCTTCAAAATAAATTTTCAAACCAAGCTTAAGCAAAAATTTAAAAAAATCTACACACCTTTTTTCACTTTATAGGAGATCGATATTGTCTCTGATGTATCTCTGTACTTTCTAACCATCTAGTTCTGAATTTGTGATTTGCAGTAGCTCTCTGTGTCCTCTTTCCAATGCCACCAGTCTGATCCAAATTGGATTCTCCAAAAAAGAGTTATTCACAATCTCCCAAGATGACCTGATTATAGACCTTTCCAGAAGAGCAAAGTTGTATGAAGTGCCACGTGTACAATTTTCGATATTTGGTTCTGAAAATGATATACGGGAAACTACCATCTGTCCTCTTTCTGTACCTTCTTACTAAATTTCAATCTGATTCCCAGAGAGAAAGTTATGACAATTTTCCCCAGGTCACCTGTTTTGAATGTAATTTAGGAGTCTGCAAAAAGACCAACTTCCTCAGATCATATCTCCGAAAATATCACGCGAAAAGATCTGAAATTTGGACCCAAGGTTCAGAACAATTTCTTCTCAAATGGGTTTTTTTTGCAACTTCTGAAACGTCACAGAAAAAAACGTTATAGCGAAAATGCCAAGATGACCTGTTTGGAGCAGCGAAACCCTAGAATCCAAAGGTTCTGATACCAAATGTTATGAAACCAGCTCAAGAAAAGATAGAAAAGTTAGATCAACGCCTTAGAATTCCACCTCTTCGAGGGGGCAACCTCCTCTACATTACATAAATGAACAATTCTTGGATCATTCAAATGACAAAACCTCTTTTCTATATATAGGAGTCTAAGGAGTCACAATATAATCGAGCCGACCTAACAATAATAATATAAAGCCACAAAAATAACAATAGAGCAATTCTATGGGGCACAGAAATAACAATATGGGGGTAATAGGGGCACAACAATATAAATAAGGAGTATAACTACAATAGTAATGGGGTAATCACTAGTATTATATGGACCCAACATTCAACCACTGATCCACCATTTTGATTCGTAGCCTGATGCCTCACCTTGCAATGGTGTTTTCTATGAGTACGATATTCGATAACATATCACTCAGAATACTTAGGTCAGCCTCTCGCTCCCTTCTTTCGATCTCGTCCATGAAAGTTGTGATCAACAATACCAAGACTTCCCGTGTAAACCCTTTCGGTAAGCGTGGCTCCTCACCTGCAATCAAGTGTACAAGCCTTTAGCAGCTATAATGAAATAGTTCCTCTTCTTCAGAGAAACTTATGAAATAGATACCCTCACTCAGGAAATATGAAATAAATGAATCGTTCACTAGAAATGAGAAAACACTAAGTCAACTAGGGTGATTTCTAGAACCACCAAAACTGAATTCGCTAACTAGGGTGAGGCTCAACCTCAACAAAAGCTAGTTTGAAGGGGCCATCTTTATGTCGATTACAGATTCCCGGAATATTCTGGGATCCGATGGATATGGACACGGTCAATTTTTTTACCACGCCCATGTTCGTCTGATCCTGGAATATTTCGGGAATCTGCAATCGACTTAAGCTCACCGGTTTAAAGGATCTGACATGAAACCATTTCTCCTTGAGAACTCCCCTGACTCTTCACTTGAAATGCAAAAAGAAATTATCCAAATCCGTGTTCGCTATCATTCCTGCTCTGTCCTTTTTAAAGCTTGATGGCTTGAAAAAAAAACTTGGAAAAATACCTTGGTTGAGAATTACCTGGGGCCAAAATCATGCATTCTACACCCCTTATTTGTTTATATATTATTATTTTATACCTGATCCAACTTACGGGGACTTCACCCACTGAACCTTTGACATATCACATTTATATATTATTACCTTATTTATTTATATATTATTATTTTTATACTTGATCCAACTTACGGGGACTTCACTCAATGAACCTTTGACATATCACATTTATATATTATTATTTATTATTATTATTTTTATACCTGATCCAACTTACGGGGACTTTACTCAATGAATCTTTGACATATCACGTGCATTCGTGGCATACTAAACAATACTCCTAATTTGATTACATATTGGAAAATACCTCTAAATATCACATTATTTAACCCCCTACCAATACTAACCCAATACACCTTCCAAATTTTAAAAAACCCTACTCTCACTAGATATTGTAGGTATCTATTTTTTCATTAACAGTTTTTATACTAAACAATACCCCTAATTTGATTACACATTGGAAAATACCTCTAAATATCACATTATTTAACCCCCCTACCAATACTAACCCAATACACCTTCCAAATCTTAAAAAACCTACTCTCAATAAATATTGTAGTTATCTATTTTTTCATTAACAGCTTTTATACCCATTTATATTTTTCATTAACTTTGAGATCAATTTTATAAAAAAACTCTTTATCCCGTATATATACCCCAATACATTATGCCATCTTTTACTCAATAGATATCCCCCAATATGAACTCATGTGGTATGGTATTGCTCCCCCAGTGAAGCTCCCTTGGTCCAAGGGGATATTACATAATGTAAAAGTGAATTCAAGTCTATCAAAAACTTTCAGTTACAACTAAATTTCTAATATTAAGATTTGATATTTTACAATTACATTAAATTTAAAATCATTTTTTATTTATTTTCTATAAAAAGTAATGTCGATTTTCTTTCTTATTCTTTTTAGTGGCAAGATTAAAACTATTTAACTAAAAGGTATGTTATAAAAACTTTGCATACAAAAATATATAAATTACATAAAAATTTGAACTTTTTACATATTATGATTATGTAAAAACTTGTCTTGAGGATGAACCACACTAGTTGGTTCGAAATAATACAATAATACAATAATATTTATTTTAACAAACTTAAAATTAGTAATGAAAAAAATATTTTAATATGGAAACATAGTAAAATACTTCAATTCCAAGCTTATTTTTACATCAATCTTATATAAAGATAAAGTAATTAAAAATAAAAAGAAATTAATTTGATCTAAAATTACATTTTATTTTTGAATACAAGGAAAATTATAATTTCTTCATTACATTGTGCAATATTATATTAATAACGAGTTTTAGTTATAACTAAAATATTTTAATAACTATATTAAGTAATATAATTTTATATCAACTTTATAAGTAACGAGTTTTAGTTCTAAATAAAATGTTTCAATAACTATATTAAGTAATATAATTTTACATCAACTTTATATATAAAGATAAAGTAACTAAAATTATTTTTATTTTTTTCAAAAATGTATAATTTATTTAATTTTTAAATATGAAGTTAACATGTAGTATTTAAAAACCATAATATTATTGAATTTCATTGAATTTGATTATTATGTAATATTTAACTTATTTATCAATTTGAATATAAATGGGTACTCTAAATTGGCATGTATAAGTTTATTAAATATTATTAAATTTTTAAAACTAGATTTTAATATTTTTAATAATTAGAATTTTTCGAAAAATTAATTACAAATAGTTGAATTTTCATCTTGAACATGAATTAAATTTTCATTATTGTTTTCATTTTCTCATATTTAGTAAACAATAAGGTTTTGGAAAGAAATAGTTATGTCCAACCTTGTAAGATAAAAGGCAGTCCTCAGTTGAGTATTCTTAAAATCATGTTGTTTAAAACAATATCCATTACAAAAAGTTGCTTTCACTACTTTCTTCATGTTGAGGTTGTCTTTTTCCTATTCAAGGTGGTTTGAGTACTTCATACTTGTTAGTTATCATCATCGTTGTTAGATGAAGATTTTTTGGTAAAAGTTTAATGTTTCTTATGGATTATGAGATTTATGAAATTTGTTGGAAAAAATAATACTCTAATTTTTAGATAGTAAAACAAGGTCGCATAGCTAGCATTCCTGTTGCTGAGTTTAATTATTGAATTTCAAAAAGTATGAACCAAGTCTCATTTGAACAAGGGATACAATGTAGCTACTCTCACTTAGTTTAAATATAGTTAAATTAGAGTACAAATAATAAAAGACATACAACTTTATATTAATAAAAATTACAATTAAAATAGCAAGATAATTGATGATTGCATTATATCTGGCTAGACCGATATAACTAGCAACTGCACCAGATGTTGCAAAGGAAACGTCGTAAGGTAGTAGAATAGGAAATAGTATAATAGAAGAAATAAGATGTGACCAAAGTAATCTATAGGGAAATGGAAGATAGGAGAACCCTACCTACCTAAGTAAATGTCTAAACCAAATGGTTTAAAATTATGTGAGGCATGAAAGGAAGTAGTATCATAGAAGAAAGAAGATGTGACGAAAGTACTCTATAAGGAGATGGGAGATAGGGGCATCCTACCTACCTAAGTAAATGTCTAAACCAAATGGTGGACGATTATGTGAGGCAAAAATTTTATGAGGAGGCACTGGCTTTTTATTGTGAGATGTAAAAAACAGGTATCCAACCTAACCATTTCACATTCATCGGTGTTCTCTCGACATGTGCTAATTTGGTAGATCTGGAAGATGGCAAAGGAGTCCACCATGACATAATTTCCAGTTGACTACAATGTAATGCCATTGTCTGTAGTGCTCTTGTAAATATGTATGTTGAATGTGGTTGCATAGAGACTGCATAGCAAGTGTTTGACAAAAAGCCTGAATCAAATGTAGTATCTTGGAAAGTTATGATATCAAGGTATGTGTAGGATGGGAACATAGATGAGGCCATGAAACTTTTTCTTCAAATTCCTGAATGGGACATGGTTTGATGTGCTGCAATACTTGTTGGATATGTGCATAAGGTGTATCTTGATAAGGCTATGGAGCTCTTTTTGTAGATGCTAATGCACATAAAATATTTAGTAAAATGTCTAAACGGGATGTTGTCTCTTGGAATTCTATTATTGTAGGATATGTTATTGACAAATTTGACAAGGAATCTCTTCAACTATTTGAACAAATGCAACACTCTGGCATAAATAAATAAAAAGAAATGTCACCTTTGTTGGTGTTCTATTTGCATGTGGCCATGTAGGTTTAGTAGACCATGGTTGGAAATACTTCTATTCCGTGAATCAAGATTACAATATCATCCCTACAATAGAGCATTATTTTTGTATGGTTTGTCTTGTAGGCTGCGCTTGAGACCTTTATGAGGCACAAATTATATCAGCAACATGCCATTAGAACTTGATGCAATTATATGGGGCTATTTTTTTAGCGCACGTAGAATCCATAACAATATAGAGCTTGCTAGACATCAAACAAACTAGACTTTTGAGTTAAACCCCTAAAATTCTACACATTATATGTTGTTTTCAAACATATATTCAGAGTCTAACATGTGGGATGAAGTAGAAAAATTAAGAAATTTTATGAAAGACCAAAGGGTGGATACAATACCACGACATAGTTGGATTGAGATCAATAACAAGTTATATTCATTCCAAGTAGGAGACTAAATACACTCACCAACACCAGATATTTATGTGCAATTGAAGCAACTGGATGAAGATATGGAGATAGGTTATGAAGATATGAAGATATGAAGGTTCATAGGCAACAATCTCCTCCCTAAAATTTTCTAATATTGTAGGAAAACCAAAAATATATATATGCTTCCACATTAACATCACGACCACATGATTTGATTTATAAATGTTGATGTGGAGGTCATAAGCAGAAACACAACCATATCATACCTTGCTCACAATCAAGGAAATGCGTAATTAACCTGTAGTAAAACATAGTGATTGATATTGTTATTGTGAAAATATTTAATAGATTCTGACTGTGAAATAAGAAAGAAGTTGATATGATATGGTTGAGGGTTATAACATACCAGTGGAGATACTTGTCGCCGGGAGTGTCAGGATCCATCATAACCTGATAATGTGGATTTATTAACAAGTTCATAGTATACATTTTAATTGGACAACATATAAGTAATTATTTGATCATTAAGAAACATATGGACTAAAACAGAATTAAACTTACCAGTGTTACCAGTTTCATGTTCTTGAAGGTTTCCTGGATGTCCTTGGCATCTCTACAGTGTTCAACCCTAGTAAGTCTATGTTGCATTTTGGCAGGTGTTACTTGGTCACATAAGTTGATTCGCTTATCATCGTATAATAGGGTTATCTCTATAATAGGATAGAAATTGTCCACATATAGGAACCCCCTTCACTATCTCCCTGCATCTGGGAATCTGAGTTGTAAATGAAAATATGAAGGTCAAGCTCACCATTATCGAGGGTTATATGGCATGTTTTTTAACTGTATCAATTTGAAACAGTTGAAACTATATCAATCAATCGAAAAATAATTTTTCATTCTATAACACTCAATTCGACGAACCGGTGTAGAGTGGCAATTAGGGGAGTTTTTCTCAAAACAAAATCCTTAGGTGTAATTATAATATATTTTCATCCTAAAAAATAGTTAACAATATAAAAAAGGAAAAAAGGAAACCATATTGAAACATAACAAACATATATGTATCACATACTTTATGGTTGTATTTGCCTCTTAGTGAATAATTTAGATGCGTTTTATGAAACATGAAAAGGCCATATGTATCACATACTTTATGGTTGCATTTGTCTGTAGGTATATGGTTGTATTTGTCTCTAGGGGAATAATTTAGTTGCATTTTTCTCTGGGTGAATAATTTAGTTGCATCTTATGAGTTCAACCAACCAATGTGCTTGTCCACCTTCTTTCCACCTATTTTTTCTCATCTTAGATACCTTTTGGTAACACTATTTAAGAGTGCAGTGAGGTTCACCTCTATATGTGAGAGTTAATACTAAAAGTTTGGTAAAGTTGTGGTCTTTTGTGAACATAAAAATTATATATATATATATATATATATATATATATATATATATATATATATATATATATATATATATATATATATATATATATATATATATATATTTAACACAATTACATTACTAAAATGTTGTTGATATAGGTGAATATGTTTATATCAATTTCATATTAATCATATATAGAATCACATTTTTCTTTTTCATTTTTTTCAATATTTATATAAAAAATTGTTTTATTAAATTTATAATGTTGAAATTAATTTAATAACTAAATGAATATGTTTCCATTCAACTTATTGTAGCATATTAGACACATCTGAATACCATAATTTTCATCTGAATAGATGATGTTGCTCTTACTACTTACAACATCTTTAGTGTGAAGTTTAAAAGTTGTTTGTTTATTCATCTGTGTATCAATGACCAGTATTAGCTTTGTTGTATAAATTGCATAGATAGCATTTTGAAATATACCATATCGAATACATGTTAAAGGAAAAAAACTCATGATATGGATCCATTATCTTCCAAAAGTGAGAAAAAATAAAAATAAAAATTGTTTAGTTGTGTATGTTTTTTGTATGCTTTCTTGCTTATATGGATGATGCCTATGAAAATTGTGATTTTTATGTTTACTGACATGAGATGAGCTTGTATGAACCAAATTGGGGCATCATAAAATTTTTGGATGCATGGAAAATAAGGGTTAAGGCATTTGTTCGATGAGACAATCTGATATGGTTATCTTCCTTTGGTAAGTTAATTATTTTTGTTGAGGATAATAAGGAGTTTTTAGTTTATTATATTTTATTTAATAAAAGGAAACACACAGGCTATTTTGTTTCTTTTTCATATTTTTTTGTTTTTTCCCAATTAGAATACATTTCCAAGTCAAGCTCAACTAAAAAGAGTATTTGGGAGTGAAAATCGTATCAAAAACTTAAATTACATGATGAATTATAGTGATTGGAATATTATTGCTCAACATCCAAACTTCAACAACTTGACACAATTTTTCCAGCTTCAACTACAAGCCACTCGATCCATATGCATCTTTGAGTAAGTATCTCAATACTTTTTCCCTATGTTTTCACACTTCACTGTTTCTGACAACACCTTATCAATTTTTCATTTAAATCCTAATAATTTAAGATATCCCCAGTATTGTTTATGTCTTTGATGGTGCCTTTACAAATGACAATGCATTTTTTTGGAGAATCAAATACTACAATGATATTCTTTTGGAAGCTAAACCAATGGGTAATGTCTAGTCTGAATCGTTTCTTTAGAATGATACGCAAACATTCACTCTAACATAGAGGTGTGTGTTCCCTTGAAGAATCTACTTCAATGGTAAGAAATTACTCTTCATCTATGCTCCTTTTTCATATGATACCGCCTTATTTCCATTGCAACATTTGGTGCAATTGTTAGTTTATTACATATGAATTATTTGTCACACGATTAAAATGACATGGGATATTCATATCAATTTGATTTCATTGACATAAAAATTCTACCATAGAATTAAGATGAGTATAATGTTGGGGCTAATGTTTCATCCAAAATTATATATGCACCTATCTCTATTTTTCTCTAAGGTTATTTAGTCCATTAATTACCTCTATTACTTCCCTTCGTCATATTCAAATGTGTTTCATTATTAAAATTTATGAATTTGTTCATACATTCAATAATTGTTATCAATTACATTTTGCATAAGAGGCAAGTATTAAGCAAAAAAACCATCCCACTTAAAAAAAAAAAAAAAAAAAATGTTATTGCTATTAACACGTTTGGTCATAAACACATGAAAGCCTCTTCTAAATTCCATTAGCATGTTTGGTCATAAACACAGCATAGTCCAAGTTCATGGAATGATTTCTTCCTTATTAAATTATCTTTATTTCTGAAATTTAGGAGGAAAACAAATTCCACTTTGTTGTAAAAATGAACCTATCGGCCATGAGCTCCTTCTTATCGGCTGTGTGACCAACACGTTTTCCAATAAACACGGCTATGTCGAGGGTCGTGCCACTAAGTCCAGGTTCATGTATCGCAAGAATACTTTGAAAAAAATGACTTCTATGATTATAAAGGTACATGTGCTTTAAATACAAATATATTTTTTGAAAATAAGAAGTTGCATATAAAAAGTCAAAAAACCTCACTACTTTTAAAAGATTTTCAATTAATATTGCTTTTAGTTGATCATTGCTATTAATTTTTTTTTTTTATTAACATTATTAGTTGATATGTATCTATTTTATTTCTTAATAATGTCTTCTTATTAAATTAGAAACATTGTAAAAGTTTAGTCAACTTAAATGGTGGGATATTAAATGCAATATCTATATGAAGTCAAGGACTCAAAGGACCTGTTATGGAAGCAGGTATATCTTGCAGCTCTGCCATCTAAATTTGTTGATTATATTAAAATGCAGGAAGTCTTTCAATTACCTTTTGAGTCATACACATGGGGAGAGATTTATTCTCTCATTACAAGGACATTGGTCAGTCTATGGCTCAAAGGTAAATAAGTCTCTGGAAAAGCTTTCCAGACTGCCAGACAGAAAATCCATATGCAGCAAATATGGATTAGCATTGGATAATCCTTTGGTAAAGAAAAGGAAGGCTAAGAAAAAAGCCAAAAGAGAGGTTAAAGAAACTTTTTACAAAAACTGGAGAAATTATCCAAAGCCCAAAGGCAGATATTCAAAGTCAAGGCGTGGTCAAGCCTCTAGAACAAAAAGAGGGTATTATAAATATGTTCCCAAAACTCATTATTACAATCCTTCTGATATCCATCTGCATACTCATAAACAAGACAGATGGAATAAAATTACTTGTTGGCTATGTGGGAAAATTGGACATACTTCCTCCCGATGTCCAGAGGGTGAAGAATCAAAACTAAACAGGGGAAAGAAGTCCCAAGTCTTTGCCCAAAGAAACAAGCAAGTAAAGCAAGAAGGAAGAAGACCAATTGTGTGTATGAACTGTGGTTCTCATGCTCACAGCATAGAACACTACCCGAATGTCACAATCAGAGAAATCGCTCAGCAGCACCATATAAATGAATCTTCTTACAATTCATTTAGTTCTTCGGCTGAAGAAGAACTCCATGCTCAAATGGGGCAATATTCAGATTCTGTTTCTTCAAATTGTTTGTGTTCTGATCCTGAAGAGTGTGCATGTCATGTCCAATATAATTCTAACTCTAAATATTTCAGTGACTCAAGTGAAGAACACAGGGAATAGCCTAAGCCCTAGAAGGAAAATGTCCTTATGGCCAAAACGGAAGAAGAAGAGCTAAAAATCTTGTCACAAATCCGTGCCATGGAAGATGGAGAAATGAAAAACTGCCTGACGGAAGCTTTTATGAATCAGCTAAAAGCAAAAGCTTCAAACAGTCCAGATAAGAAATCTCTCTTTGTTTATGCATCATATGAAAAGAATACAAAATCATTCCAAAGGCATCAGTAGAAGCCTGAAAGAGTAAGATATCTTACTCGAGGATAAGTTAGCAGAGAGATTCATAATCTCAAAACTGAAATTTCTGCACTAAAAGCTCAAGTTGCAGAAATCCAGAAAGGAAAATAGATGGCAAAAGAAGACGATGATAATCAGCCATGGCATACTACTTCTCATAGCAGTGATCAAAAAGTACAAATTTCTAAAGGTATGAAGGATCATAATTTTGGATTTAGAGACATGAGATTGTTAACCATCTCGTACCAACAGCACCATGTTCTGATAAATATCTGCATAAAAGGGAAAATGTTTGAAATGATTGCTCTTATTGATTCTGGAGCAGATATTAACATTTTGAATATGAAAAATATTCCAGCAAAATATTGGGTGACTGCAGAAAGAGAAGTGGTAGGATTGGGTAACAAAAAGCTTAGATAGAAAATACCCAAAGCACCTATTTGTTTTGAAAGCCACTGTATTTATATGAAGTTTGCAATAGCTGATATTCTAGTAGACTGCATTCTTGGTAATATCTTTCTTGCAACAGTAGAACCTCATGGGTCACTTAGACTCAAAGGAGGTAAAGCTTGATATTTTATTTTTGTCCCCGCCTCAAAAGGGACAAGAAAGAAAATTGAACTCCCATATATCTCCAATCCTAGAATTTCTACAATGGTATACATTGTACAAGATCTGGATAGAGCCGAAGCTAGACTATCAGAATTAAAGGATCTGAAATGTACGCTAAGAATAGAAGAAAAGCTTAAGCTGCCTCAGATCCAGAACAAAATTGGAGATTTAAAGAAAATAATAGAAGAAGAATGTTGCTCTGAAGAACCTAACGCCTTTTGGCACAAGAAGCAGCACACAGTGGAGCTACCTTACAAGGAAGGATACACTGGAAAGCCTTGTAAAAGCAAAGCCATCCCGATGAACACAGAGTACTGAGATCTTTGCTAGAAAGAGATTGAGAAGCTCCTCAGTAGAAGACCGATTAGAGAATCCTACAGTCCTTGGAACTGTTACGGGTTCTATGTAAACAAAAGAGCTGAACAGATTAGAGGCATTCCCAGATTAGTCATAAACTATAAGCCTCTAAATTTAGTCCTGGCTAATGACACCTATCCAATCCCACACAAAGGAGACTTGATTAGAAGGATAGCAGGTGCCAAGATGTTTTCCAAGTTCGACTTGAAAGCAGGATTTTTTCAAGTGGCCATTGCTGAGAAAGATAAGTTTAAAACTTCCTTCAGCATACCAGCAGGACATTATGAATGGAATGTCATGCCTTTTGGAGTCAAGAATTCTCCATCAAAGTTTCAAAAGGTAATGGATGACATTTTCAAGCCATATTTTGATTGGTTGATTGTATATATTGATGATCTATTAATATTTTATAAGACTATTGAGGAACATTTTAAACATGTAAATATTTTTAAGAATTTGGTTAAGCACAATGGTTTAGTGCTTAGCAAGAAGAATATATAGGTATTTCAAACCACTATCAAATTTTTGGGCCATACGATCTGCAATGGGCAGATTTCTCTGCAAAAGCATGCGTTGGAGTTTGTAGATAAGTTTCCAGATGTTATCACAGATAAGAACCAACTCCAAAGGTTCTTAGGTTTCCTTAATTACGTCAATAATTTTTATCAAGACTGCGCCAATGACAGAAAAATCTTAAATAAGAGGCTGACGAAGAATCCTCCTGAATGGACAGAAGTCCATACAAAAGCAGTCAAAGACATCAAGGCCAAGGTAAAATCCTTGCCCATTCTGTATGTTGCTGATGATCTTGCATACAAAATAGTTGAATCCGATGCAATTAATATTGGATGGGGTGGTATTCTAAAGCAAAAGGTTAGAAAAGAAGAGCAATTTGTTCAATTTTCCTCAAGAGTATGGAATCTAACCGAACTGAACTACTCCACGATAGAGAAAGAAGTCAAGGTAGCATGGAACTGCATCAGTAAGTTTGAAGTTTATCTTATTAATAGACCTTTTCTTCTAAGAATTGATGCATTTTCTCTGCAGAAGGTGTTAACAAAAGACATCAAGAAGGTCGGAGAAGCCAAGTTTGTCAGATGGCAGACTTTATTTGCAAACTTTGACTTTCAGGTAGAGCACATCAAAGGAAAAGACAATAATTTGCCTGATTTTCTTAGCAGAGAATACATTGAAACAAAAGATCATGTCATGATGATCATCACAGAATGGGACCAGCACCAGAAACAAGAAGTCTTGAGAACCGTGCTTGATGACCAAGACTGGGAAACCTACAAAAGAAATTGGAAACCCATGTGGCAGCTCCGAAATACGAAGGTGCTAGATGCCAATTTGCAGCCACACACTGACCTCCAACACTTTGTTCCAGAAAGAAAAGTATACCCTAAAGGAGGAAAGTGGATTCATGATATGATATATGATAAAGCAAGATGGGATGGTGACCTTGCAAGACAGGCTTCGGAATAAAATTTTCATGAAATTGCCACTATTTGGTGCCATGGTGGATGCAACACAGGAATGTATGAAAGGTATGTCTGCATATACAGGACAAGAGATCTCTGGAATGAACCAGGCCATGTTAGAACCTAGCCAACTGCCAGATGGCCAAGAAATGATCCCAAGATCATATTTCCAGATACAGTGTATAACTTTGCAGACTACAAATAGCTCTAGTGGGAATTTCTCAACCTCGACGACAAGATCGAAACCTACTACACCAGAGTCAGGTTCAGTGCCATCAGTCATTTTCAAGGATATCAGCAATGTAAGTGGTTTAGAGACTGGTGGACTGATTATGGAATAAACAGAACTACCATGGACCCTATAGAACATGAAAAGTATTGCAAAAATCTTTGCAAACCATATATTGAGCAATGTAGTACAGACTGTAATCACCCTGTTTATAACACTGATAAACAAATGACTAAAGGTGTGTTGGCATTATGATTCAGGAATTGCTATATGTTACAGGTGTTGTCCTTGATGGCAACCCATTCAGGTGATAGATCCTCAAGTCAGCAGCAGAGGTTGATGATCAGCTATCAATTATTGAAGAAAATAAGGGGTACGCATGTACAACTTACAGAAAGTGCGTACCCGCAGGTAAACCATGCAGCAACCGCGTCCCGAGATGCAGGTCAGCCGTTCAGGAGGTGCGTCCACCCAGTGCACACATTTCAAGGCAGAGAAAAGCACACGTTGGGGTTTCTTGTGTTTTACTCCTGGTATCTAGCCCACGGTATTGTGTTATTATGGTGTCGGCTCGTGGTATTGTTCCATGATTTGAGGAGGAGCTTCCCTATATAAAGCAAAGGAGATCACTTGGATAAGCATCTTTTGCAATTGAATATCTTTAGATCTGAAATTTTGGGTTATGGTCTTAAAAGCTTGATCTATATGAAAAGGAAGTTGAAGGCGAATATATGAAGGGTGATCTTCGAGCGCATGATCAGATCTGAGTATCTGTGCCACTCTAGTGAACTGTCTATTAAACCCTAATCAGAAGGTCGCAGGTGTTTATCAAAAAAGCTGCGTGGGGATGCAGCGCAGTAAAAGGCGACCTGCGTGGGGACACAAGGTAGACCAAGTTCAGGTGCGCCCGGAACGCAGTGCAGTAACAGGAGATCTGCGTGGGGGCGCAGAGAGACTAAGGTTCAGGTGCGTCCCTGGAGCAAAGTACACGGCGCGATAGTGTTTCTGGGTGCGTCCCTGCAGCAACAGGACGCAATGCAGTTCAAGGAACAGTGCGTGGGCATGCAGTGCAGTGGAAGGATACCTGCGGGTGTACGCAGGAAAGCAGAAGGTGAATTGCGTCGCTACGTAGGCCACAGAAGGGAAAACTGCGTCTGTGTCTTAAGATGTTCTGTTGATTGAATTTCTCTGTTGATAAGGTGTTCTGGGTTAGTTCGGTTATTGCTGATCTGATAACTGTAGTGGACTGTAACTGTTATATTCTTGATGATCATTTGATGCTTTATGAAAAGAAGTAGGGGGTTGTAGCTCCCTTCCAGGAGAAGACTGGAAAACGAGAGAGAGTTGTAGCTCTCTGCAGGTTGCAGCCTGCGTACTGGTAAAGGACTGCACCATTACAAAATCATTGTAAAAGGAGTTTCTAATTTGAAAAAAGATAGAGACATATTGCAGCAGGTGGTTTTCACCCACATTGGGTTTCCACCTTACATCTTGTGTTCTTTGGTGTGACTATCTGTTTTCTTGATTCATGCTCATTATTTTATGGTACTGACATGCAAAAATAATTCAAAGATCAAATAAAGAAGATTTATTAATTGCTAGATAATACTGATTCACCCCCCCCCCTCTCAGTATTACTTCCAACAATTGGTATCAAAGCAGGTCCTTCAGAGAAGCTTGATCGCTTGAAGGTAGATCGTTCATCATGAGCAACTACGAGAGAGAAGCATCAATCAGGCCACCGGTTTTTGATGAGACAAACTTCAATTATTGGAAGGTAAGAGTTAATGCATATCTTCAATCTCTTGGTACTGAAGTTTGGGACATTGTAGAAACAGGCTACGCGTTTCCTTCAGCTACTCCTACAAATGCAGCTGAGAAGAAGAAGTATGAAACAAATGTGAAAGCAGTCAGTACTCTATTAGGATGTATATCCCAAATGGAGTTCATGAAGGTAATGCACTACAAATCCGCAAAAGAGATATGGGACAAAATTGTCACGAGCTATGAAGGAGATGAACAGGTAAAGCGTGCTAAACTTCAAACTCTCAGGATTCAGTATGAGACTCTCAAGATGTATAATGATGAAAGTGTGGCTAATTATTTTCTTCGGGTAGATGAGATTGTTAATTGTATGAAAAATTTAGGTGAAGAAATAAAAGAGGCTATAGTGGTTGAAAAGGTTCTAAGATAATTGTCCCCCAAGTTTGAATCTAAAGTATCTGCAATAGAAGAAAAGGAAAATCTACGAATTCTCACTATGTCTCAGCTACATGGAATTCTAACGGCCTATGAAATGAGAAAGGGAGGTCCATCAGACAGAAGAGAAGCTGCTTTCAAGGCATCAGGTAAAGAAGATTATTATGAAGCAAGCCACGTCCCAGAAGAAGAAGAATCAAATTTTGTCAGAAATATTCAAAGGGGTTCTGGAAGATTCAGAGGTAAGTTACCTTTTAAATGCTTTGCTTGTGGAAGACTAGGTCATTATGCTGCAAAATGTCCTTATAAGGATAAAGGAAAGGAACCTGCTAGATGGAACAAGAAACAAAGTGCAAATAAGAAAAGCTACTACACCCATGAAGATAGTGATGGTCTATCGAACAGTGATGAAGATGAACGAGGTAATGAATATAAGTTGTTAATGGCATTTGAATATGATGACTATATGGATGTTGTAGATGTGGATAACCTTTATGAGGAAATTACTAGACTCAAGAGATGTATAGAAGAAAAGAATGTGATCATTGATACTCTACAATTTCAAATTGATGAAAAAGAAAAACATCTTGAAAAACTAGAAGGTGAAATTGTTGGTCTTAGAAAAGAGATTGAGAAAACAAAAGCTATTAATCTTAAGTTTGTCAAAGGATCTGAAACTTTGGATGAGATTATCAATGTGCAGCGGTCTCCTCTAAACAAGACAGGTCTGGGCTATAATGGAGAAACCTCTCAAGCATCCACCTCAAAGAGTTATCTTGATGCGGCAAGAAGAAATGGGCAAAAGAACAATGAAGATCATCAGGTAAAGCAGGGACGAATTACAAACAGAAACTATCAGGGGCAATCCATCTTAAGGGTGAACAAAAGCTACAACCAGCCACAGGTAAAATCTTCTCAATTTGGTTCAAGAATATATGAAAATAGAAATTACAATCAGTTGGCTGGTAGATTCAATAACCGCAGAAGTTTCTTCAATGGAAAATGCTTTTCTTACCATAACTTTGGTCACAAAGCAGCTCAATGTGTTGCATATAAAATGATCATGACTAGTGAAGCTCAAAAACAAAGAAGTATGACAGGGATTACAAAAAGGACCTATAACAACTTTTCGGTTCTTGAAAATGAAGTTGAATGTTCTATTTGCAATAATTTTGGTCATGAAGACTCTGAATGCAGGAGCAGGTTTCAACAGAAAAAGGAACAAGCCTCAAGCACCAAAACATGGAAAATAAAGGAACCTCAAACAGAAAGATGAGGGATAGCTTTTTATGCAGAGGGATACGAAAATCTATGGTACATTGACAGTGGATGTTCGAAGCATATGACAGGTGATAAAGATAAACTTGAATCTTATTCTGCTCTAGAAAAGGGAAAGAAAGTCTCTTTTGGAAATGATACTCCTACAACTATAAAAGGAAAAGGCATTGCTCAGTTAAAAGAAAAGGTCAAGGTTGGAAATGTTTTGTATGTTGATGGATTAAAGCATAATCTTCTAAGTGTGAGCCAGATGTGTGATCAAAGAACCGAGGTTATATTCAGATCGAATGGATGTCTTGTTCGTGATCTTGATACAGGTAAAACAGTGCTCAAAGGCAAAAGAACTCCAAATAATCTTTACATATTTGAAGAAGGACAACAACAATGCTATCTGAGCAAGGATGAAGAGCATTGGTTATGGCATCGAAGGTTGGGACATCTAAGCTTCTCACAAATAAGGAAAGCATGCAAATATCAGGCAGTTCGCGATCTTCCAGATATCAAAATTCCTGACAACACCATATGCAAATCATGTCAGTTTGGAAAACAAACCAGAACGAACTTTCCAGAGAAAGACGGATCAGCTAGCATGCCTCTTGAGCTAGTACATACAAATACATGCGGTCCCTTCAGAAAACGAACACCTCGAGGAGAAGAATACTTAATATTATTCATTGACGATTTCTCCAGGTTTGTCTGGCTAGGACTTGTGAAGCACAAAGATGAAACATTCGAAAAATTCAAATCCTTCAAAGCCTTGGTTGAAAATGAATCAGGTCACAAAATTAAGTGCCTCAGATCCCACAGAGGTGGGGAATTTACTTCAAATGAATTTTTCGATTTCTGTGAAGAACATGGGATAAGAAGAGAATTCTCTACAGCAAGAACTCCCCAGCAAAATGGAGTTGTGGAAAGAATGAACAGAACAATCCAAAAAATGGCTCGTGCTATGCTTGATGAATCAGGAACTCCCGCAACTTTCTGGGGTGAAGCTGCACATGCTGCGGTTGTTATTCTCAACAAAACAAATGTCTGGGTGAACAGCACTCAAACTCCTCATGAGCTTTGGAGTGGTAGGACTCCTTCGGTAAAGCACTTCAAAATCTTTGGGAGCAAATGCTATATCAAGAATACTGATGAGCAGCTTGGAAAACTTGAACCTAGAGCAGATGAAGGCATTCTTCTTGGTTACTCTCCATATAGCAAAGCATACAAATGATACAATAAAAGACTTGGCAGAATTGTTGACAGCATTGATGTAGTGGTTGATGAGAAGGGATACATTGCTAGGCAAGTACATCGTGAAGACATCGAAGAAGATGAAGGCTACCCTCAAAGACAGAATGATGAAGAAGAAGAATCTCAAGAAGAACCTCAAGAAGAACAGGAGGAGCAAACAAGAATAGAAGAAAAGACTCCATCCAGATATGTTCAGAAGAACCATCCAGAATCTCAGATTATGGGACAGAAAGAAGCAGGTGTACAAACTAGAAGAACAGTTGCAGAAGCTTCAAGCTATTTGGCATTACTCTCCTCAACGGAACCACAAAATGTGAAAGAAGCATGCAAAGATGAATGTTGGGTGAAAGCAATGGATGAAGAACTTGAGCAGATCGAAAAGAACAACACTTGGGAGCTTGTTCCTAGACCAAAAGATAAGAATGTTATCGGGACAAAATGGGTCTTCAAAAACAAATTGAATGAAAATGGAGAAGTAATTAGAAACAAAGCCAGGCTTGTTTGTAAAGGGTATGCGCAGCAAGAAGGAATAGACTTCGAAGAAACCTTTGCTCCTATTGCAAGACTTGAGGCCATCCGAATGTTTCTTGCTCTCTCAAGTTTTCAAAACTTCAAAGTATTTCAAATGGATGTGAAATCAGCCTTTCTAAATGGAGACTTGGAAGAAGAAGTATACATTGAACAGCCAGATGGGTTCATTCTTGGAAATGATCCAAACCTTGTATGCAGATTGAAAAAGGCCCTCTATGGTCTCAAACAAGCTCCAAGGGCTTGGTACTACCGCTTGGACAAATATCTTCATCAACAAGGTTTCTCAAAAGGTTCAGCAGATAGCAATCTTTATATAAAAGTTGCAAATGACAAATTGCTAATACTTGTTGTGTATGTAGATGACATTATTTTTGGCAGCAATGAAGAAGCTATGAGTCAAAGCTTTGCCTTGGTCATGCAGAAATAATTTGAAATGTCCTTACTAGGAGAACTGACATATTTCCTTGGTTTGCAAATCCAACAAAAGGAAGGAGGAATCTTTTTATCTCAAACCAAGTATCTCAAACAGATTTTGAAAAAATATGGCATGGAAGATGCAAAACCAGTATGTACACCCATGGTCACAGGATGTAGCCTTAGTGCAAATGATGAATCTGCAGCAGTACATCAACCAACCTACAGATCTATGATTGGAAGTTTACTTTATTTGACAGGTACCTGACCGGACATCATGCATGCAGTTGGAATAGTTGGAAGATTTCAGGCAAATCCGAAGGAGACTCATCTTCAGGCAGTGAAGAGAATTTTCAAATATCTTCAAGGGACTCAAAATTATGGCTTATGGTATCCTAGAGATACAGATCTTACTCTTCATGCTTATATAGATGCAGATTGGGCCGGAAGCGTGGATGACAGGAAAAGCACAAGTGGTGGTGTGTTCTTTATGGGTTCCAGACTGGTATCTTGGTTCAGCAAGAAACAAAGTTCAATTGCCTTGTCTACAGCTGAAGCGGAATATGTTGCTGCTGCATCTTGTTGCACCCAACTCCTTTGGATGATGCAGACTTTGCAGGATTTTCAAATCACTTGTACACCACCAATACCCATCTTATGTGATAACACAAGTGCAATCAGCATCTCCAAGAATCCTGTTATGCATTCAAAAACCAAGCACATACCAATCAAGTACCATTTTCTCCGGGAACAAGTACTTGAACAGAAGGTCAAGTTGGAGTATGTTCCTTCTAAAGAACAAGTTGCGGATATTCTCACCAAACCATTGCCCAGGGACACTTTTGAGTACCTCAGGCAAAAGCTGGGGGTTGTTGATGCATCATCTTATTGTTGAACCTTTTCTGATTGATGGTATAGGTTCAGGGGGAGCATATAATGCATTGTTGGCATTATGGAGGATGGTCAGAAGAAGATCTTGGAAATAGCTGCAATATGTCTCTATCTCTTTCATGGTGGATTATGGTTCTTTGTTGTAGATCTGGGGGAGCATGAGCTTAGGGGGAGCATACCCCTTTGCCCTTGATGTCAAAGGGGGAGAATGAAGCTGAAGTTTGTGAGGTTGCCATCAAGTCCAAAGGGGGAGATTGTTGGCATTATGATTCAGGAATGGCTATATGTTACAGGTGTTGTCCTTGATGGCAACCCATTCAGGTGATAGATCTTCAAGTTAGCAGCAGAGGTTGATGATCAGCTATCAATTATTGAAGAAAATAAGGGGTACGCAGGTACAACTTACAGAAAGTGCGTACCCGCAGGTAAACCATGTAGCAACCGCGTCCCGAGACGCAGGCCAGCCGTTCAGGAGGTGCGTCCACCCAGTGCACACATTTCAAGGCAGAGAAAAGCACACGTGGGGGTTTCTTGTGTTTTACTCTTGGTATCTAGCCGACGGTATTGTGTTATTATGGTGTCGGCTCGTGGTATTGTTCCATGATTTGAGGAGGAGCTTCCCTATATAAAGCAAAGGAGATCACTTGGCTAAGCATCTTTTGCAATTGAATATCTTTAGATCTGAAATTTTGGGTTATGGTCTTAAAAGCTTGATCTATATGAAAAGGAAGTTGAAGGCGAATCTGTGAAGGGTGATCTTCGAGCGCATGATCAGATCTGAGTATCTGTGCCACTCTAGTGAACTGTCTATTAAGCCCTAATCAGAAGGTCACAGGTGTTTATCAGAAAATTTGTGTGGGGACGCAGCGCAGTAAAAGGAGACCTGCGTGGGGACGCAGGGTAGACCAAGTTCAGGTGCGCCTGGAACGCAGTGCAGTAACAGGAGATCTGCGTGGGGGCGCAGAGAGACTAAGGTTCAGGTGCGTCCCTAGAGCAAAGTATGCGGCGCGATAGTGTTTCTGGGTGCGTCCCTGCAGCAACAGGACACAGTGTAGTTCAAGGAACAGTGCGTGGGCACGCAGTGCAGCGGAAGGATACCTGCGGGTGTACGCAGGAAAGCAGAAGGTGAATTGCGTCGCTACGCAAGCCACAGAAGGGAAAACTGCGTCTCTGTCTTAAGATGTTCTGTTGATTGAATTTCTCTGTTGATAAGGTGTTCTAGGTTAGTTCTGTTATTGCTGATCCGATAACTGTAGTGGACTGTAACTGTTATATTCTTGATGATCATTTGATGCTTTATGAAAAGAAGTAGGGGGTTGTAGCTCCCTTCCAGGAGAAGACTGGAAAACAAGAGAGAGTTGTAGCTCTCTGCAGGTTGCAGCCTGCGTACTGGTAAAGGACTGCACCATTACAAAATCATTGTAAAAGGAGTTTCTAATTTGAAAGAAGATAGAGACATATTGCAGCAGGTGGTTTTCACCCACATTGGGTTTCCACCTTACATCTTGTGTTCTTTGGTGTGACTATCTGTTTTCTTGATTCATGCTCATTATTTTATGGTATTGACATGCAAAAATAATTCAAAGATCAAATAAGGAAGATTTATTAATTGCTAGATAATACTGATTCACCCCCCCCCCCCTCTCAGTATTACTTCCAACAAGGTGAATGGTCAACTTACAAGTCCTGCCCATATAATAATTCCCTTGAAGAATATATGAGAGAACACATGTAATGGCTTGTATTAACCAAAGTCCAGTACTAGATTGTGCTTGGGAAGCCCATGATTGTCCGCAGGATTTACATAAAAGCCTAGGACACAATGCAGTATAAAAGGGATAGATTCCCTGATCTTACTATTTTTTGATGTAAATAATATGGACCAGTCACAAGGGCTTAATTGTGACCAGATTTCCCGTGGGCTTTACTGTATCTATAATGTAAAAAAATATAATTTTCTCATGGGCTTTTATGAAAAAGCATCCACTTTGTTTTGTCGACATGAATAATTTTCTTGTGGGCTTTGAAAGAAAGCATCCACTTTGTTATCTTCCATAGGATTTTCTTTTTCAGACAGAATCTACTATCAGATTTTCCCTGGCGTTACCCGAAAGCAACTATTCCTTTCCTCATATGGGAATCTTTGTGTGGACGTCGCCTAGGCACTATCCGAAAAGTAATGATTCTATCCACCGTTTATGGATGGCCTACAGTAATGTTTGTCCCCTCTCATTCCTATATAATGAGGGTCAGGCTCATTGATGAGGCATTCGAGTTTAGATTGAGTCTAGAGTTTTGTGTGTTTGAGTCAAGTGCCTCGCCTTCTCTGCATCTACGGACATTCTGTCTAATTTGCTTGCATCTCGAGAAGAACTTAAGTCCTTAGGTGATTTGGGAGCCTGCGCATCAGTGTGCTTGGCACTGGTGAGAACCTAAAGTGGCTTAATCATATAGAGATTTGACCAATCTGTATATGTGTCAAAGTCTGATTCTGAGACAGAGTCTATCCTTCGCCAAGTAGCCTCCAGTATTGCTTGTTCCATGCGAACAGCATAAAGCCCGGTAAATGCGAAGATAGTCAATCTCTATAAGGAAATTTCTATGTAAGAATTCTTCTGTAGACAAAGTTATATCCATTCTGAAATAAAACGAGTACACCATTTTGTATCTGAATACATCATCTGCACATTAATATTGTATGTTGTGGTAGTAGTTGTCTTTGTGCCTTCATCCGAAGTTCGCAGGAAGTTCGCCAAAGGAACGAAGGGACACCAAGGCTGTTGTTAGGCGAGGAAGCTGTTGTTGAGGCCATAAGAGTGTGAAAGTTCTGAGTAGGTTCACCATTGGTTCACCAGGAGTCAGTTGTCAAAGTCATTCAAAGAGACGCAGCAAGTAGCAAGCTTGTGATAGGAGCCCCTGCTTAAAATTGGTATCAGAGCCAGTAACATCTGTTTCTTGAGGTTGGTATTCAAAACTAAAATACTCATTTAAGAATGGACCTTTTCAGAAAGTTTGTTTCCTTCCGAGAACTTGAAGAGAGAGATTCACAGGCTAAGGAATACCCATTAAGGGAAATGTTTGCTAGTAGCTCCAGTAGAGTTTTAAATTCTGTTGAACTTTCTTATGAAGAATCCCAGCCATCAGCCTGATGGGAACTACCCCAGATAGCTCCCTCATAAGTGTATAGTGACCTTTATTCTTTTCATTTGATTGCACCCACTAGAATAAGAATTAAAGAGTTTGTAAGCCACGTCCAGGAGAATTCAGATAATATATAGACTATATCTTTGTTAAAGCCCAAAGAACGACACGCAGAGGCAAAGAGGCTAAAGACAAATTATTTGCATTTAAGACGTATCTGAGTAGGGATCAATGCCTTAACCCATAAAGGCTTAAATACTTTTGTGCTTGCTACTGTAAGAGATATGACGTACAATAAATATACAGATTCCCTAATAGGAGGGATTGTTGCTCCATTATCCGATGGCCCAGTATACTTTGACTGTTACCCCAATTTCTCTGTGTATACCTTTGACGAAACCATAGATCAGATTCTGCAATTATAGATCCAAAAAACTGGTTTTGATATGAAGAAAAAGAGAAATAATATAGCCATCCAGACCAAGGGTTGTTTCCGTCACACCAATACCCTTTGGACAGCCATCCGCCATAAACCCAGTAGAGACTCAAAGTCAAGTATCGTTGTCCTCACTGATGCAAAGAATCAGAAAATTGAGCATCAGACCATTCGATGGGAAGACTTGACATTTCCAGAACACTGGGTTGTAAATAATCCTAAGCCTCTCATTCCTAAGGCTATTACCTCCCCTGATATTACAAAAAATCTGTCTTCTGCAGTTATTTCATTCCCCATAAGATCTACTATTGACCGGAGAAGAATAGAGTTAGCCTGTAAGCAATCCAAGTATTACAGAGATCCTTCCACTGTAGATACAACTTGTTCCTCTTCATCTTTTTGTAAACATAATTCTTTATATGAATTAGCCCAACTTGTAAATTATTCTTCTTTAGAAATCAAATGCCCAGATTGTCATGAACTTGTTAATCTTCTTACTCTGGTTGAGTATAACCTCCATTCAAATCATAACCGCATAACTGGAATGCTCCTCATACTACATCTGTAAAATCATGCCCAAATCCCAAATCCACAGATATTCCTTTCCCACATGAATCAAATCCGGATCATGTGCTCATGATGCATGAACTTACCACTCTCGAAGGAGAAGATATAAGGTTGAGAGAGATGATGTGGTTAAATAGGGAGTCCATACAGGTGAAGATGGTTTTAGATAGAGGAGGAATGACCTATTGAAGAGTTTTGTGAACCCTACAAAACTCTTCAACAGGTCATTCCTCCTCTATCTAAAAAGAGATGATGTGTTTAATGACACCAGCCAAACCCAGATATGGTTTGGGATACCTTGAGCAGGCAAATGGCTTGATTCCAGATTGCAGATTTCACCCTGTTCCTTCTGACTATAAAAAGCCCGTAGTAATGGAAATGCATAAGTTCTTCTCACTTATGGATGGATGCTTGAAATCTGAGATTAATGCCTAATGGATGAAATCCATGCTAAATTGGGATCTGTACACTAATCCTAAAGCAAATGAGTTCGATCAGAACTATACTCCTGCAGAGAAGAAACAGTTTGCTGACGATTGGAAGCATTATATGGAGATGAATAACACTTGGATATCTTTTTATTCATGGAAATATAATATTTCTCCCATGAATGTCTTTACCGGTTCAACCAGCACCTCAGCAAGAAAGCATGCTTGGACTGCACTTGATGGATCAAAAATTGAGATCGCTACAACCTTTCCTCCTTACAAAGGATTTGTCATAGGAGAAAACATAAATGCAGCCAAAGCCATCCCTTTAGTCCAAAAAGATGACAATGCCTTTGGCATTGATGGAAGAATTTAGAAAGCTAGTGAACAACTTAACTGGACAAATACTGCAATAAAAGGATTGGAAATGAATGTTGCAAAATCAATGGAAGTCAGGGAACAAATTGATATTGTCCAAGTATCATTAAATGATGTAAATAAATGTTTGAACAATGTACAATTTGAAACTAGCATGATTTGTTCTCATGCCAGAGAGTCATTGAACAAAATAGAAGGAGTAGAAGAAAAGTTAGTTGGTCATTTAGACACAACCAAAAAAATTATATCTGGTTTAACTGGCAAATTTGAAAATATAAGTCTGTCTAAAATTGAGAAACCAGTTCCAAACTCCTTTCTTGTAAAAAGAATCATAAGAATTCAGGACCCTGTGAAATCTGTAGACATGTTTCCTGCATTATTTCCTAAAGAAGTAGCCATGTCTTCATCAAATACTGAGGCTACAAATAAGATCACAATAGCATCCTTGTTTAAGGATGAAGAAGTAGACATAGGGAAGGAACATAAAGACCAGGATACACAAATCCTCCCTATATATGAACCGCTTGAACACAGGTTCAACAGATATCAAGCACCTGACATAGAAGGCAAAGGAAAACTTCCTGAAGCGGACACATTTTTTCTAGATTCCCACAGAGAGTGGAATATAGATAACATGAGTGTACGCCAAATAAGGCAAATGATTGATATCATGTACATAGAATATAAACTCATGTGTCTGTGAGGGAAATCTGAAATTGATGCTTGGAAGACAATTATTCAGTGTTTTACAAAGACACTCCTCAGGTGGTGGGAGATAGAATCATCTCCAAAACTCATAGAAACAATGGAAGCATAAGTGCTAAAAGATGAGAAAGGAGATGTGATTCATAATCCTGATGGCATAGTTGTCAGCAACATGATAGGAGCACTTACATCAATGATCTTGTAACATTGGTGCGGCAGTGAAACAGAAATCGCTAATAAAAATGAAGTCATTCTGATGAATTTAAAGTGCCACAAAATGTCTCAATATGATGTCAAGTAAAGATGTCCCTTATTTGGTATTGTTTTTAGCATATAAATTGATAGGCTAGAAGAGTATTTGGAACATTGAGTTTTTTTTGTATTATTCTCATTCATATAGTCATAATTGTTCTTCTATCGCCTTTATGGTAACAATATTGTTCTTTCGAAGAGGAGGTAGTATGATCTTGGCAATCAATTAAGAATCCTTTAAGATTATGATCTTGGAATGAAATTAAGAATCCTCCAAGATATCTTCTCTAGGCTGAGTATCACTGTTAATATTGACAAGACTAAATTCATGATAATTAAATCTAGGAATATCCCATAAGATATTTTTATACTTGACAACAAATACTTTGTGGAAGTTCCTTCATGCAAATACCTTGTAATTGGTTTTCATCACAATCTCAATTGGAATTATAACATTGAGAAAAGGATAAATTGAGGATACAAAGCTTATTATGGGCTTGAAAGTAATTGTAAGTCAACAAATATTTGTATATGGGATTAAAAAAACTCCATTTTGAGACTCTCTTTACTATTTTTATTTTATATGGATGTGAGGTTTGGGGTTGTAGTATATGTAGAGGGTCATGGATGAAGATATAACACAATCCAAAGCAATTTATAACCTTCAATTTCAAGACTAAATGAAATACTCAGTATCTTATTCCTTGGATTCAAGCAAGTCTTTACACCATTGAAAGAATTTATATTATTAAGTATCTAATGTATAAAAAATGTTAGACAACATGAAATCCAAAAGGTTTCCTAAAATCACTTCTAACTCTAGACAAAATCCTCATCTCTAGCTCAAGAGGGGATAACATATGAAGCGAAGTTTTCCCTAAAGGATAATATTAAAAATATTATTTCCTCTTGTGGGGTGATAAAGAGTTAGAGGGAAAAAGGAAATTAAGATATTAGAAGGACATTCTCAATTCCAATATCAAAAGTAAAAAATATCTATTTTTCTTCACAAATCTTAAGACGAAAATGAGCATTTCTAAACTAATAGAAAATTCTCATGAGATTCGTAATGAAACTAAGAGTAAATTCTCATAAGCTTGATAATGAAACTCAGCCTCAGTCAATTCCCAAAACATCATACCATGAAAGATTCTATGGTAGAACTTACATTATAGTACCAACTTTCTTGACTTTTTAAATGACCTAAAATATCATAATCATGGAACTCTTCTCTTAACACTTTAATCTCTTACATTCTTAAAATTTTACAGTTAATCATAATTATAAAAATATTAACTTCACTTATATGAATCACATCATTTATCTAAAATTAACATAATAATAAGCACAAATATAAACCAAAGTTCCCTTAAATAATTAAAAAAATAACAAACATACTTCAAGAAATTTGATTTACTGTTATTGTTTTTGATAAATCTAAACTTATGATCCATCTTAAAAGCATTCAACCATATAGAATACTTATCAAATAGACTTAAATACATAAAGGAATTTCTTTGTAGAAAACCCAAATAGAGGACAAAAGTAGAAGAAATATAATAGGTTGAGTGAGCAGAATATGACATTGTATTCACTGAAACAAGTTAAACATCATAAGTGAATGTTATGAGTAAGAGGCAATCTACTAATGCAGTGAACTCACATAACTCTATGTGAGTGATGATATCTCTCATAATAATGCTTCTAACTCTTGATTTCTTCTTCCAGTTGTTGTATATGGTTGTTTAGCTGAATCCCGTAATCTTTTGTTGTAAGAGAATTGTAGCTCTGCCCGCCTTCTATATCACAAGACAGTTAAAAGTTAATGAACAATTAGAACCACTTGTAACCAGTCACAACACAAAGATCTAACTAGTTCCAATGCCAAAATCTCAAGGAGGGAAAAACGAAAATAGTTACCAGACATTAATAATTCCAACCATTAATAATTCCAACCACCTACATTAAAAGCAGAGACTAGTTTCTTTTGGAGAATTCGGTGGAAGTTTCAAGAGCTAGATAGCTTCCTGAAGAAGCCACCGACTCCAGAAACTTCTCCACTGTATATAAAAATCCTCTTTGGCAATCGAATCAGGTAAGTGTTCTGTTTTTTGTGTTCAACATTCTGTTCCGCTTTCTAATATCGTATTAGAGCGAGGTGAGGTTGAGTGCTATGAGTGTAAGGTTCTTGTGTGGGAGCGATTAAAGTTAGAGTGAGAGATCATTGAACCAGTGTGTATGTGTGCAACACAAGCTTTTGGTGAAGGGTGATTTGGTGGTCAAAGTTTTTAGCTTGTTTGACAGAAGAGATTTTTGTATTTTCGTGAGAGCGTTATTGCAAGAGGAGTTGTGGAGAAGTGCTGGTGAAGAGCTGTGAACTTGTCTATAATGCAAATTTGGCCCGCAACATCTGAAATCCAAACAGAAAATCAATTCTTTCTTACGTTTTGTGGGTGTGGAACCGAACCAGAAGTTCCTGTGGTATTCTTGGCATTGCGTTAGGTGGTAATCTCATAAAATTTCAAATTTTGTAGGCAACAAAGTTATATAAATTGTGCCTTATCTTTTGCACCCGTTTTACTATTGTTTCATTGATTCTCGTGGATTTTCAGTGGTGATCATATATTGCAAGGGTTAAATCTTGAATGATTTTTCATATTTATTAACCCAAGCTTCAAGTTTGAAATTTGAATAGTAGTTACAGTCTCTGTGGAGAAGTTTGTTGTTGCGGAGGATGATCAGGGAGACAACATTGGTGCATAGAAGACTCTATGTTGTGTAGTTCTCGTGAGAATTTTTTTTGTAGGTGGAGCTACTGTGATTGTGCAGTCTGCTGGTTTGTGAGCCATTCGCCGCTACTGAAATCTAGCCAAAGATTTTCGATTCCCAAGAAGGAGCTGTTGTAACCCAAAACAAGCCAGTGGGGCCAATATTTTTGTTTTTAAGGTTAGTTCTTCAAAGTCCGTTTGACTAGTGATTTAAAAAAAGAAAAAGGTAGCCATATTATCCAATGATATTGGATAAAACTTTATGATTTGAGGGTTTATATTTGTGAAAATTAGTAATTTTTTTGGTGATTGGTATGGTGAAAATAAGTAACATGGCTAATGTATTGGCAGAATCTTATTTATCTGAGTCTAACAAGTTAGATGGTGAAAATTATGCAAATTGGAAGTTTAAGTTGCAGACTTTGATGGAAGGCAACAATACATAAGCGATTGTGTCTAGCGCTGAAGTTAAGCCTATGTCACCTCAAGCCACAGATGCTACAATTCAAGATTGGGAGCGATGACAAAACAAAGCAAAGGTGCTTTTGCAGATGATAGTTAAGGACAACATTATTCCACACATTAGAGAGTGCAAAACATCCAAGGAGACATGGGACACTCTCAAAATTTTTATGAGACGAAGACTAGAAATCGAATATTGTATTTAAAGAGTAAGCTTCTTTCAATTAAGATGGAAGAAAATGAAAGTGTTAGTAATTTTATTTCTAGAATTAAAGATCTAAAGGATAAATTAGGTGACATTGGTGAATCAATATCTAGTATAAACTTGGCTACTAATGACATTAAATGGAATTCTTGATGAATATCAAATGTTTATCACTGGTCTTTCAGTTAGAGAGAAGACTCCTACTTTTGATGAGTTGGCAGGTATACTTATGCAGGAAGAAGAGCGAAGAAGAAGCCTTAAACAGAAATTTCCCAATTCAGATTTGGCATTGATGGCCAAAGGGAAGCAGTCCTTCAAAGGCAAACAGTGGGAGAAAAATAAAGGCAAAAAGCCACAGTAAAATCATTTCAAGGTACACCTTTACCAAGGACAAATGCCAAATCAAGTAGAGATGATGTGTGTTATTACTGTGGAAAACCTGGTCACTTTGCTAAGAAGTGCATGAAAAGAAGGTCTAATCAATTTAAACAAAGAAGGAATTCAGGAAATTATGTTGATAGGGATGAAGCAATTAGTCATGACTTTAGTAATCTTAAATCGTTTGTGTCAAATGCTCCTTTATCAGCAGAAATTGATGATGATAAGTTTATAGATTCTGGTGCATCAATCCACATGTCATGCAAAAGAGATCGGTTTGATACTTATCATGAGATTAATAATGGTGGACACATCTATTTAGGAGATAATAGATCACATGAAATTAAAGGATATGGTGATATAAATGTTACGATGCCTAATGGACAAGAAAAAAAAATTCAAAATGTGGTGTATGTTCCAGGATTAAAAAAGAACTTAATTTCAGTCTCTACTATCACAGATCAACATTTAAAAGTTGAATTTGTGAAATCACATTGTTTGGTAAAGGATGTGCAAGACAAATACAAGGTTGTTGCACAAAGAATGAGAGTTGGAGGCTTATACAAGTTCGATGTAATGAAGAATGGGCATCAAGCTTTGGCATCAACAGGCATGTCAACTATAGAGCTTTGGCATCAAAGGTATGGACACTTAAATCATAATGACCTAATGTTACTACAAAAGAAATTGATGGTAGAAGGTCTTCCAATTATTAAGGGTGAACACTTTGAATGTGAAGGTTGTGCACTAGGAAAACAACATAGGGAAGAATTTCTTGTGCATGAAAATAGAAGAAAACGTGAAATACTTGAACTAGTGCATACTGATGTATGTGGTCCAATGCAAACTAAGTCACTTGGTGGAGCATATTACTTTCTTATATTTATTGATGATAGCATTAGATACACTTGGGTGTACTTTATAAGAAACAAAAGTGACGTGTTTGAATACTTTAAAGAATTCAAGAGTATGGTTGAAAAGAAAATAGGAAAGATCATTAAAATTCTTCGATTATATAAAGGTGGTGAGTACACTTCAGGAGCTTTTATCAAATATTGCAAACAAATTGAATTATGCGACAATTTACAGTACCACATACACCTCAACAAAATGGAGTAGCTGAGAGAAAGAATAGAACATTAGTTGAATGTGATCGTAGTATGTTAAAAAGTAAAGGACTTTCTAATAGTTTTTGCACTGAAGCCATTAATACATCTGTATATCTTAAAAATAGAAGCCCTACTAAGTATCTTGAGCACAAAACACCATTTGAAGCATTTTATGGTTTTAAACCTAAAGTTAGTCATTTAAGGATATTTGGATGCAAGGCCTTTGTTCATAATCCTAAAGAGGATAGGAGAAAGTTAGATGCCAAAGCCATCAAATGTATTTTTATTGGATATTGCACTGATAAAAAAGCATATAAAATGTATGATCCAAGTACTCACAAGGTCTTTGCAAGTAGAGATGTTATATTTCATGAGCATGTAGATAAACAAATAAAAGAAGATGAACATAATATATGGTAGTCTCCTTATGAAAGCTTTAAGGAAGAAGAAGAAGTTGTGGAATCAACTCAAGAACAAGAACACATGGACATTCCAGAAGACACATCAAGGAATCAAAGTCCACAAAGAAGTGATGAAGGCACACCACAAAGAAGAAAAGGAGAAGGTACTCCACAAAGTAATGAACCTCTAAGAAGGTCAACACGATAGATTCAAGCCCCCAACAAGTATAAAGATTATGCTTTAATGTCTCAAGTAATGACTATTTTTGAGCCCTTAAATTATGAACAAGCCAAAAACCATAAAGAATGGATGGAAGCTATGAAAGAAGAATATGGCTCTCTAATGAAAAATGAAACTTGGGAATTAATAGAATTACCTTAAAATAAAGTCCCTATAGGATCAAAATGGTTGTACAAGACAAAATTTAATGCAGATGGTAGCATAGACAAGTATAAGGCAAGATTTGTTGCAAAAGGTAATTCAAAAAAAGAAGGTATAGATTATGAAGATACTTTTGCTCCGGTTGCAAAAATGAATACAATCAGAATAATGATAACATTGGCAACTAAATATGATTGGAAGCTACATCAATTAGATGTAAACTCAACTTTTCTAAATAGTGACTTAAAAAAAGAGATTTATCTTGTTCAACCAGAAGGATTTGTAAAGAAGGGTCAAGAACATCTTGTATGCAAGTTAAAAAAGGCCTTATATGGACTAAAACATGCCCCAGATATTGGTATGAGAAAATCGACAAATTCTTCTTTCAGCAAAGATTTAAAAAGAGTAAAAATGATCCTAATTTGTATGTCAAGACAGATAGAAATGGGGATATAGTATTACTATCTATATATGTTGATGATCTAATAATAACAGGGAGTGTTGATAAGTTGATTACAGATATAAAAATAAAGTTATCACAGGAATTTGAGATGAAGGACCTTGGTGAGATGCACTATTGTCTAGGTCTTGAAGTATGGAGAGATGATGGAAGAAACTTAATCACACAAAGCAAATATACAAATGAAGTACTAAAGAGATTTCATATGAATGGATGTAAAGCAGTGAGTACTCCATTGGAACAAAATATCAAATAAGAAGTGATGATGGAACGAAAGAGGTGAATGGAACATTGTATCGACAATTAGTGGGAAGTCTGAATTATCTCGCTACCACTAGACCAGCCATTGCTTATGTAGTAAGCATACTTAGTCAATTCATGGCTAAACCTCATGAAAGCCATTGGATAGCTGCAAAAAGGGTTCTTCGATATTTAAAGGGAACTATCAATTTTGGTATTGAATATACTAATGCTTGTAATGTTGAATTGACATGTCATTCTGATTCTGATTGGGCTAGAAATCGAGATGACAGGAAATCCACCACAGGATACATCTTCAATATAGGATCGGTAGCTATATCATGGAGCAGTAAGAAACAAGCAACAGTTCCTTGTCATCAACTGAAGCAGAATATAAAGCATTATGTAGTGGCACTTGTGAAGCTATATGGCTCAGAAGAATACTTGAAGATGTTGGTGAAGGTCAACAAGAACCTACAGTGATCACAATCAAAGCACCATCAAACTGGGAAACAATCCTGTATGTCACGCAAGGTCAAAACATATAGACACACAATATCATTTTGTAAGAGAAAAGGTCCAATCAAAATAAATTTCTCTAATACACTGTAATACAAATGAGAATGTAGCTGACATATTCACTAAGCCTCTTGGAAAGGCAAAATTTGAGTTTTATAGAAGTAAGTTATGTGTTGTAGAAAATAAAGATTATATTGTAAGCCTAGCTTAGACTTAGACGAGCAGTCATGTCAATTAAGAGTATGTTTACAGTGTCTTATGTATTGTGCTATAGTATATTTGTCATATGGTTGGAATTAAGGGGGAGTGTTGGAAAACATTAATAATTGCAACCACCTACATTAAATGCAGAGACTAGTTTCTTTTGGGGAATTTGGCAAAAGTTTCAAGAGCTAGATAGCTTCCTGAAGAAGCCACCGACTCCAGAAACTTCTCCACTGTATATAAAAATCCTCTTTGGCAATCAATCAGGGAAGTGTTCTATGTTTTGTGTTAAGCATTCTGTTGTGCTTTCTGATAATCACAAAATAGTTAAAAATTAATGAACAATTAGAACCACTTGTAACCAGTGACAACATCAAGATCTAACTAGTTCCAACACCAAAATCTCAAGGAGGGAAAAACGAAAATAGTTACCTGATAGAATTACCCTAGGTTTCATTGTCACTATAGCCCATAGAGAACAGAATATATCACTCACCTGTCCTCGACTCTTCTATTCAGATACAACATGGTAATTATTGGGAACAGTCATCAACAACGGTCCAATTTTATGGTTGTTGATGTCATGGAGAAAACGGATCCAATGTTTCTGTAAGGATGGATATTTTAAGGGATGGCGGGAATGTGGTAGAAATTTTATGCTTGTTGATGTCACGTAGAAAACAAATCCAGCATTTCTGCGAGGATGGATATTTTAAGGGATGGAAAGAACGTGGTCTATTAGGGTTTCTTTCCTTCCACACCACAAACACGTTGTTTCTTTTATGATTAAACGGTAAACCCTGCTAATTAGGGATGGTCCCTTCAATGGAAACTCTAACAATGAAATCCTCCCATTGCGCAGAGGGCTGAAAATTATCAAAGGCCATTTGGTCATGTATAAGGAGATCTGAGGAAGATAAATCATTACATGGATGAGAAGAAAAACAACAGGAGAAATAAGCAGCAGTAGCAGATTCAAACAACCCTGCTTGCCAGTTGGTCATTGGGTCGATGAAATCAAGTTCACAAACTTTGTAATCATCAATTGTGGTGAAATCTATGGTATCCATAAATGTTTCGTAGATGTTTCAGAATAACAACTTTGAAGAAGACGTTGGAAATCTCATGCTATCTACAACTTTAGACAGTTGTAGAAGACCAAAACTGGATTTGTCTACCCTATTGTTATTATTATCCCTAATTATATCTACTCTATCCATAAATTATGTTAGATCAGATCTATTTTTATCACACCATTATCGGCAGGCCCATAGAGAAATATTGATCTTTGATAGGCCCAAAGAATTTAGATGGTGTGAAAGATGGGACTCACTTGTGAGCTGTCAGCCAGTCCGTTATACACCTCATGCTCATTGATGATCACCAGTACGCTATAATAATAGAATTTTTAAAACGTAAACAATGTGCTAATCTACCAATTTTTGAATGAAATCCATGATAAATATAAGAGTCTTTCTGCAAGTCTAAAAAATCATGGGTCAATACCCTATCAAAAAAAAACTGGGACTATTCATAGTCATAATATTTGCTAAAATGATTCCCAACGTGCTTCAATTCTCAGAAGACCTGGACAATCACAGAATAGATGCCAACGTGCTTCAATTCCTGTACCATCAAAACATAGATGCCAAACGTTTCTGAATATTGAAGTCGTGACCAATTACACAAAAGGAAACACAAGTATTCTCCTCAATTTGACATGTTTTCCAGAATTTAGAATGAAAATAGCATCCAAATAAAACAATCAGTGGTGCATTAGCAGCCATAATAAATGAGTCATACATTTCTCCAATGAATGAATGGAGATCATTACAACAGAGCTTGCTAATGGTCCCTGAGATACCTGAAGGAGTAATGACAACAAAAGAAACTTGATGGAGCGGGAAGGAGGGTTTAATTTGCAGCAACTGTAAAGATATTATAACATAATAATGACAAATCAATGAAAAGAATACCAGTCTTGGGATCCATGGCCAGAAATAGGGCTACGAGCTTGGAGAGATTGTTTGAAGGAGTAAAGGAGGAGGTGTAACGTAGTATTTTGGAAATAATTGGAGGAGATCCATGGAGACATGGCAGCTGCCCAGAATTGAACCCTCAACCTCCTTCAATGCCTCTCTCCCATCCCAATCCAACTCTGCAAACCTCCAACCGAGAGGGTGTTAATCTCGTCGTCTGAGCTCACTTGTTGTGGGTATAAACTCATGATGTTTCTCATGCTAGAGATCAGTCAATGGTGTTGCCATGGACTTGCTGCATTGCTCTAAAATATTTAAAAGGAAAAAATAATCCACCAAAAATAGAGGTAAAGAAACCCTGTGATAATGGCGAGCCCGTAGGAAATCTATGGAAACACTATGGGAAAACTAAACATATGTCAAGCCTGGGTAGATTTTGATTCTGGATTCAAAAAGCTGCAACTTCTATAGCTCATGTACACACGCTTCTGACGACGCGGGAGCCGAAAAGAAAAAATAGGAAAGGCTCTGTCGTTAAGGTAGATGTATAGTTAGTTATTCGTTAGGGTAGATGTATAGTTATTTGGCGGAGTAAGTGAAGCAATCTGGTATATTCCAGTTAACAGTTCATATAGGCGGTCGATCAAACGATGTAAAATATTTGAATCGTCTAACATTGAATTAGACAGAGCATAGAAAAGACAACAAGGACAAGTGGGGAGTTCTTCTCACCCAATACTATACGACTTAATAATAACTCTATTTGTTGATGGTTTTTTTAATAACATATTTGTTCATTTTAATTTATTATTTGTATAGATTTGTATGGAAAATCTATCATTTTTTAGACAAACCTCATCCATCCGTGTGAACAGAAGATCATGCATAGATGGAGAGGAATTACGTGTTGAATGGTATTGTAAATAAAATCAAACAAAAGATATATTAAAGAGTTGAAAAGCAAAGCCTAAAAAAATTCATAATATACATATTACATTAAAATAAATTTAAACAATAATAATCTTAATTATTTTACTTCAAAACTTTATTTTCAAATTTAATTAATAAACATGTAAATATTTAATATTTACAATAATCTCTCTATACATATAATCTATGTTATGGATATCACATTAAAAATTTAAATTTAGAAAAATTATAAATATTGTATTTAGAATTTATAATTTGAAAATTATAATTTATTTTTCATATTTGTAATTTTAGATTTTATATAAATTTATATATCAAATGTTATAGAAGTTATAAATATTAAAACGTATATAAATTAATGATTATAAATTTTTTATAATATTATATAAATTTATTTTCATACTTTTTTATCTTTTTGATATTCTTATTATTCAATTTTTTATTAAAAAAATTACAACTCGTTTCAATAATGAAATAAAAATAAAAATATAGATAAAACATTTGACACTTATTTACCACTTTAGGCTCGGCTGAAAGTCTACATCTATCCTCAAAATCAGTAATTGAAACATCACAAATTTTATTTAATAATTTATATATTCCATATTAATATTAACTCATAATATATATATCAATGTAAAATATTTAATAATTTAATTCATACACAATGAGAATCATTTTAAATGAATAATAAATATCACCATTTACAAATCTTCTTAAATGAATAATAAATATCACCATTTACAAATCTTCATTACTATGTTTTCACATTTGAAGTTCTGAAAGAATCTGGTGCGACTATGATGGGTTTAAGGTTTTTAATGCCGGTGGGTGAATATTTGATGTGTAAAGTTTTTATTCACCTCACAAATATGTTTTGGGAGAGAAAAATGTCCTACACAACATTAAATTCCAAGCTTATGTCATTCAATATTATATTATTATTATTATATTATGACGACCAACCTATGTCACATAGCGAAAAACTTAGTCATCCAATTTCTTTCCAATGTAATCCAAAAATATGTAGTGGATGGCATCAAAAAGTTGATTTCGGAACATATTAGTGACTCATGTGAATGTAAATGTTAAATATTATTATTATTTAATAAAATTTTGAAGGTCAATAACATCCATAACTTGGAACCCGACCAGTGACGTGTATATACTTGTTGTGCAAGAATTAATAATTCAGTAAACCAGGGGTATTTACAGGTAGGTCTAAGTACCAGTTGCTACCGGTGTATGCCACGTATTATGAATAATTAGGTGAATCAAAGTTTTATGTAATCGTTGTCGTAGGAGATGACGAGAATAGTATATAAGTTTTGATCGTAGAATAAGAATAAAGTTAAATCAACCAATTAAAATTTAAATAAATAAAATATATATATATATTTATATATTTATTGATAAAGGAAATTTTATATATAGAAAATTAATTTTTGATCAACAAACAATTTAATTAATAATCAACGCAATATCTATTATATTATGTCTATTACAGTAAGATAATAAGATATATAACAATGTTTACATTTAATTATGTAATTAATAATAATCTAAAACTTAATTAAAATCCAAATTATTTTGGATAAAGAAATAAATCATTGTAAATAATTTAGTATACTAATTTCTCACTACGAGATGGCCCTATTATGAAGTAATATGTAAATAAATTGTAAGCTTGAAAATTTAATATATTAATTAATTAAGGATTTTTTAATAAAAAATTTAAGTAATAAATATAAATGGATATTAATATAATTTAAATAATATTTTAATTATAAAATTATATTTTCTTATTATTTTGGAGTTAATTTAAATTAATTTTATTATAAAATAAAATATATTTTAAATTTTAATTTATTTTATATATATATATATATAAAAGGAATGAATAGTACTTTTATATTATAATCAAAGCTTATATTCAATGTCATAATCTTTACAAAATTCATCATGTTATGATGTTGCATTGTTTTTACATTTCTAACATATTTCTTTTCTATATGTATGACCTCTTTTGCCCACTATCCTATAATGATATTTACCATAAACCTTAAAATAGACTCCTAAAATCTACTTATATTTGCAATACATCAACATAGATAGAATGATTTCAATTAACTGGGGTTTGAAGGTATAGCTTCAGGATCTTCGATCATTCATCCATTAAATTTGTTGTTTGCCTTCATTCCTTGTTCTACTATACTTCATATCTTCTTCTAAGATGGAACCTTGCAAGTGTCCCAGTGATTCTATTTTCCCTTTAACTCCTTGTTGAAGTTGACCACCATCTTATTCAGCCTGATTTCCAAAATAGAGAGTTATGATTCCATAATTTCCTGCATTCTCTCAATTATCCTCTGTAGCAGTTCATACTTCTTGTCCAACAACTCCATATGTGCCTTCTAATCCCTATCAACCACATTATCCTTTTTTCTTCGGATGATTACCATGTCTCCAACACCTAAAAATGTATTTCCAACAATTGATTCATTATTTCATGTGTATGCATGCGGGGTTTCATGTCATTGTGCACCATTGTAACTCCTTGATGCACTAGTATATTTTGAATGCTACCTATAATGCCCATCTTTCCCACATCTCAGGTGGTCGCTTATTCTTTGGTTCTCCTTATATTAACTTTGCAAGGGAGTTCCATCGTATTCCTTCCCTAGATTCACTAATCGAGAACAAAAAATTCCATATCCTCAAGGATCATGTCATTGTTGGTGAGGATATCCGTTGTAAACTCATTCATGTGGTGACCTATTTGGAGAGAGTGGGCATTTAAGGAATTCCTAGAGTGGATTACTTACTTCTTCATAATTAACTGTGAGCGCAGCTGACACCACCATGTACTACCTTGAGAACAAATGCCTTGCCATCGCTTGCTTGTCCAACTACTATTAGCTATTAATCATAAATGAATGCATTGAGCCTAGGGTATGTCATCGTTAATCTGTCATTATGAGAGGTGGGATTGAACCACCAATCCTCTCTCCAATGTAATGGACTTATGATCTTTGCTGATAGATTTATATGTTGCCTTGTATTTCTAGTTCACCGTTATATTATCCATTGCAATACAAGGAAAATGACTTCTAGTGGAGGTTTTTGTGAAATCCCCTATAAAATTATCCCAATTATTTTTTGTAGTGGAGGTCCCTAGTGAAGGTGGGCGGGCATATGTTTTAGAGGATGTTTTTTTTGAAGTGCATCTACAATATATAAACACACCAGTGCTCTCCTATACATATAAGTACTAGTGCCACATAGAACATGGTGCACCATGGCAGATTTATTTTTTTAAATAAAATAAAAATTAAAAAAACAGTGCGTTAAATAAAAAAGAGAATTGGTGTGTATACTACTTGATAGCACCAGAAAAGGGTTAAATTTACAAAAAATTAAGTGATAAAATTCATTTTTCCCAGTCCCGTGTTATATTTTGATAATGAGTCAATGCTAAACCAATACTATAATGCCTCGATGTGTGTGTGAAAATTCTAAAACTGAAATCCTATTGCAGAAACTGGCATTATTTATCCTAATTGTTAATTAATTTAGCAATTTATTTGCTAGGACAAATATCGAAATAAACAAACTGCAACCTTCACAAATAAAAAACTCCAGAAAAATAATGCGCTCGAAACTGAGAAATGCTAGCACACACACATAAAATTAACACAATTGGTTTTGGACAAAAGCCCCCGGAAAAACCCAATGCAGGAAAACTGGTGCAGCAGCTGAGGTTTTTATTATTATGCAATAGTGAGAAATTATAAGTACAACTAGATGCTTAAATCTAGCAATCCTACAAAAAAAATACCGAAAAAAATCTAGTGAGAAATTTCCTCACCCCACTGGAAAAGCTGACACAACTTGCCTTCATAAACTCGGCCCTTTAAACCTCTGTGCAATATTCTTGACATCAAGCCTCTAACTGGTCTCTGAGGAAGTCATTCTTCCTTCTGATGACTATAAAGTTGCTTCTCTAACACTCTAGGACTCCTTCCCTGCCTCTAGAACTGAAGACATCTCTCCCTCTCAACAAATCGAAGTTGCATCTAGAATTTGTTTCGTTGCCCTTGTGTCAGCTTCTCTGTGGCTCTTCCGCCTCTCTTAAAATGCACTCACTAGATCTGGAATATGTCCTCTAGCCTCACTATCTCTACATCTCTCTCACTACTTTGATATCTAGTTCTCTTCGAAAACTAAGTGTTACTACTCTAGAAATCAAACTACTCGAGTTTGTTCTCCATCACCACATCAAAATCCTCTTATAATCCACTGTTGAATCACCAATGGCCAAAATTAAAACTTAATCGACGGCTAGGATCATATTGGAATCAATCTATGTTAGATTCTAGATGATTCTCACCTTGACTTAATTAATATTGATTAATTAACCAATTTTCCCAAGTTTAGACTTAGGAAACATTAATAATTTGGTAATAATCTAATTAAGTCACTTCTAGGAGGAATTTCGAGAAATGATTTCTAAGTTTTGGATATATCATGTATTCTAGCCTCTCCACCAAATTTTGTGGCTAAAACACATCCAATGCTATAAAAACTAACACTCCCTCTTAGTGACGAATCTATTCTAGTGATGCACACACTGCTACAACACCATGTCTTTGCACCATCTCTTGTCACATTGTTGATGTATCGCTGCTTCCCACCAACCACTTTGCAACACTGATATATGTTGCATATGTGTTGTTGTTGACATTGCCATACTGCTTCCAACATTGCATCTGCACTACAACTCCCTCTCATATGTTGTTGTTGCAATTGCAACATCTGCAACTGAAAAGAATCCAAAATACAGAATCATATGTGATCAATATAATGCATCTGTCTCCTAAGTCTCTGACTATTACTAACATATGCACTATCACTCATAGCCAGGAACCTCTTCCTGTCATTCGCCTGCGTAAGTAATCATTCCTCCACAAGGGGGATTCCCGATGACCCTGTCAGACAATGACATATATACATGGATACATAAATACATATACATAAGCATTAACATAAACAATCACGATCTTATCAGTCAACGACATTCATACACACATATATGTATACATATATTAAACATCAACATAATCATGATCACATCATAGTTACCAGAATCATAAGGTCAAGGTTAAGAGAACTTCCTTATTTGCGAATAACATGTATAACATTGAGAACAATCGTTCCCAGCATAACCAGGGCATCTCACACCTCAGATCCATTTACTTTACCTTTTTTAGTTATCTTTCTCATGTTTTTACTGCCATCGTCCATTTACCACAATCGACCAACTATTCCAACCGACTGTCATAGTCTTACCTTCCGCTGCACTTACTCATGAACTGAGCTTCATCTGTGTCTTACATCACTTGTTGGATACCACAGAGCTCTCCCCGAGCTCCCTTAAATTTCCTCTTCCCCAAACCAATTCCCAAGACTCAAAACATAAAAGACAAGCCAAGAAACAAACAAGAAGAAAACCATGAAAACCAATAGCAACAATACGACACCACAATCAAAGTGGCATGATCATGCACTAGACATAAAAAAACTGCAAATCAAGCACAAGAAAATTACAAAAGACCAAAAGCACAAGACTAACAACAGACACCATGACTCAATCCCCATGGTTCCGAGTGTTTCCAAAGGAAAACTCAACCTGAGCCTTCTTCAAGATTTCATGGAAACCTCTCTTGCCATGCAACTCCTTGCATCATGTTGTCATTAACACATAATTGTTAGTGCATAAATAAACATAACAATAAACCAGTTATCTCATCTTGTTTTGCCAAGCACGTTGCTTGCAACTGAACAAATCCACGCCATCTCTCAAGGGACTCCATTTCTTTGACAATTCCACTTGTAACTAAAGACTAGCTAATATACATGTCAAGTACATGTTCATAAATATAGCATGTATCCACATAATGTGAGACAAGATTAAGGTTAAGAAGACTTCTTGTATGCAAAGGACTCATTCGTTTGGAGTTAGAATTTCCAAACATAGTCAAAGGAATTATTACCCCTATCTTTTCTTTTACCATTTATCTTGTTGCGATCTAATCTTATTACATGCTATCACATCATCCAACTATTAGTTATATAGGCAAACATATAAAAATAATTAATATAAGTACAAAAATAAAAATATATTTTCCTATAATGTATAGCCAAATATATTTAAATTATATTAATTATTTTTATAATTAATATTTATAATAATTTAAAATAAAGTTATAATTTAGTCAAATATATTTAACTTATATTGATTATTTATATAATTATTAATAATAATAATTTAAAATAAAATTATAATTAGGTTAATTTTATGATTTTTTAATATTGACAATAACACGTGTATTATTATGAAGTAGATGTTTTGATTATTATGGTAAATTGATGTGTATCAATATTTATCAACCATTGGATTTATATAAATGTGTTAATTACATTGAAAAAAAACTATTTTTATGATAAATCTAAACTTCCATTCTAATAACTATTAAAAATATTCAACATAAATTAAATCCTTAACCTTAATTTATTAATTATTAATAATTAAATTAAAATTATATGAACCATTAAAAATACACATGTTAATACCAATTCAATGAATCATGTACGGTAAAGAAGTGATTTCTTACTAATCTCAATTATTTCACTTAACGTGGCGAGAACATCGCTGTAGGGTGACGATCGCGGCGTTCAGTGGTCATGCTGATTCAGGCTCATACGTCACTCTTCTTCCCATAAAAGTAAATGACAGACACAGATAAATAAACATTGCCTTCTCTTGGACACGGGCACCGCTGGTAAAAAAAAATGGTGCCTTTCCATGTCCCTTTCCAATAAAAATATCAATGTACAACTCAAACTTTGATGTTTGCATCATTTTTATTTATTTATTTATTTTTAAAATTGGTTTACTGTTTTGATTTAGTACTAGTTATAATATTTATTTGTTGATGATGATGGTTAACGTCTACTGAGACCAAATTAGTCTATCGGACCTATGTTTTTCTTAATTTCTAACTGTCTGGTTCCTGGTCTTTCTTGACGAGATTAGTGCTGTAGCTTTCTTTTTTTCTAACTATCTAAATCCTCGTTATTCTGATTATAATATTTATATTTATTTGTTATTTTGAGGAATTAAAGTAAACCCAATTTAAAAATATCAATGTACAACTCAGACTTTGATGTTTGCATCATCATCTTTTTTTTTTTTTGAAAGTAGTTTACTATATTGATTTAGTACTAGTTATAATATCTATTTGTTATTTTGATTATAATATTTATATTTATTTGTTATTTTGAGGAATTAAAGTAAATAATTTCGTTATAAACAAGCATGTTATAACATGAGATTAAATATTTGTTATAGCATAAGATTAGAATTTCTATACAAACATGTCATAACATGAGATTAGAACTTTTGTAAATAATCTAGTTACAAACAAATATGTCATAACATAAAATAAATATTTATCATAACATGATATAAATAATCTAGTTACAGAAAAAAAAGAAATTATATATTTATTTTTCTATTAAATAATGATAAATCACTTAGCATGGCCAACAGCCCTTTGGATTGAGAGTGAATAAGTGCACTATTAAAACGATTAATCTTATAAATATGCTCTTCCGACATTTTCGAAAACAATTCATGATACTAATCAATTAATGATGCTCTGTCTGAAACATTTTCGAAAGCAATTAATGATGCCTCAACCACATGTTCGAAAAACACAGCATGCAAGATATTCAACCACATGTTTGAAAAACACAGCATGCAGGATAATTTGTGGTAGTCGTTGGATACTTTTTTTGGACGATCCGCTGAGGCCAAAATTTCAAATTCAATGAGTTGTTGGATTTTCTTATATATTTTTAATTACAATGTAAAATTCCAGTGTAAATTAAAAAGGCCATTGTCAGAGTAGAGAATATTTTTTTTTGGGAACTGTCAATTTTTTATTAATTTTTTTTGTTATTTGAAAGGTAATTTTGATGGTATATATGTCAATTTTTTTCATTAAATTTTGATTTTTTGTTATTTGAAATATAATTTCGATTATGTATGTAGATTAAGTACGGTCAAAAAACTTGAAACATTTTAATGGTCGAGAATTTACGATTCAAATTTGTAATTTCAAAAATTCCCCGCAAAATAATTTAAACCTAAAAATATAACTAGAAAAAACACCAAAGGTCTAACCTAAAAATATAACTGGAAACCCCAAAACGTCTCACCAATGAACTACAGCATTAACCAGTATAGAAATTCGCTTTTTCTTTCGAGGAAACTCTTGGATCGAATGCTAATAATTTCGACGAAAGTCACAATTTGACACGAAGCAATAAGACCGGACAAAATAGTGGGATTATAAATATAAGCACCTTCCTTTCCTGGCATTGCATCCCTTTCCCTTTTACATAGGTTTAAAAGGCCAATTCCCAAGTGTTTGGAGTCTTCCCTTTTTAGAGAGTCTATTGAGAAAAATTGGTGGAGAAATGGATTGTTGCAGAGGCAAGAATCAGAATGCTTGCATTGATAGGTGTGCTTCTGCGGGGAAAATGAAAAATGGGAATTGTAAGAATTCAAAGGGATTGGCATCGGATGCTCTGCCACTGCCCGTAGGACTGACCAACAAGGTGTTCTTTGTCTTGCTTTTCTCTTCTTCCTATTTTCTCATGAAGAGATGGAGGGAGAAGAGCAGGACCGCAACGCCCCTTCATTTGCTCACCTTATGGGAGTTGGTGGCCATTGTGACTCAGCTTGCTTCCTTCATATATTTGGTGGGATTCTTTGGCATTGATTATGTCCAGAATTTCGTCACTGGGAGCAATGATGATGATGATGTGAGTGAAGTAGAGTTGATGAGCCTTGCTCCCAAGGAAGAAGTTGTTGTTAAACCTAGTCCTCCTCAAGTACAGCTCAACGGGAATTTGTTGGGGGATAATGACGATGACGATATTGCAGCTGCTGTTTGCAATGGGACTGTGGCTTCTTATTCCCTGGAGTCTGCTCTTGGGGACTGTAGGAGATCTGCATGGGTGAGAAGAAGGGCCTTGGAGATGATAACTGGGACATCTCTGGATGGGTTGCCTTTGGAGGGATTTGACTATGGATCCATTCTTGGCCAATGCTGCGAACTACCTGTTGGGTATGTGCAGATTCCTGTGGGGATTGCAGGGCCTCTTCTGCTTGATGGGATTGAATACATGGTACCCATGTCCACCACGGAGGGCTGCTTGGTTGCAAGCACCAATAGAGGTTGCAAGGCCATTCATATTTCTGGTGGTGCTACCAGTGTGCTTCTCGGAGATGGGATGACCAGAGCTCCTGTGGTCAGATTCCCCACCGCCAAGAGAGCTACAGATCTCAAGTTTTATATTGAAGATGTCAATAACTCTGAGAATTTGTCTGCCATATTCAACAGGTATAGCCATGTGTTTCTGTTGTACTTTATAACTCCAATTTTACGAAAGTTAAAATTTCATCTAGAGATTCATGAATTTTGATCCTTTTGCGAAAGAAATCATCAAATAGGATGACTAATAATCATTATCTAGGTGTTGAATCTTTCTTGATCCTTTTCGGAAAGAAACCATCAAATAGGATGACTAATAATCATTATCTGGGTGTTGACTCTTTCTTGTTGATCTGAAAACACTTGTGAGGAATAACAATTTTGTGGATGTTCACTCTTTCTTGTTGATCTGATCTGCATAACAGCACCAGCAGATTTGCCAAGCTGCAAGGCATAAGGTGTGCAATTGCAGGGAGAAATCTGTACATGAGGTTTTCTTGCTTCACTGGGGATGCCATGGGGATGAATATGGTGTCCAAGGGCGTGCAGAATGTGTTGGATTTTCTTCAAAATGAGTTTCATGACATGGATGTTATCAGTGTTTCAGGTCAGTTTGTCTATGCAGTTGGTATTTGGCTTTTGGCTCATCCCTATTTTGAGTTTCGTCCAATTCATTGGTTTTTTTTTGGATTTTGCTATGTTGGGCTTTTTGTCTAATGTCAAAGTTTTGGCCAGGCAATTTCTGTGCAGACAAGAAACCTGCAGCTGTGAACTGGATTGAAGGGCGTGGAAAATCAGTGGTGTGTGATGCTGTCATCACGGAGGCAGTTGTTAGCAAGGTCTTGAAGACAACTGTTCCAGCTTTGCTGGAGCTGAACATGCTCAAGAACTTAACTGGGTCTGCACTAGCTGGTGCCATGGGGGGCTTCAATGCCCATGCATCCAATATTGTCTCTGCTATATTTATTGCAACTGGCCAAGATCCTGCCCAAAACGTTGAGAGTTCTCATTGCATTACAATGATGGAGGCTGCCAATGGTGGCAAGGACCTGCATGTATCAATCACAATGCCTTGTATTGAGGTAAGAAAATCTTCGCAGATTACTTTTCTAAGACCACCTTTAGGTCATGTCCGTAAAGAGAAGCAATTGAGGTCTATTGGATTAAGGCCGATTTGGGGTTTTGGGGAAATTGAAGAAGATGATGGTGGTAACAATTCTAGTTAAATTTATAGAGAAATCTTTCTGTGCATAGCTAGATTTTGTTGAATGTAATCGCTTGTTGATTTTGATGGACAAGGTTTCATAAATTTAAAGCAGATTTGGTGTATTATGACTTAAGGGCTGTTTATCTCTGGGGGACTTTGATTTGCGTAGCTTAACCATCGTTTGAGTCATCAAGTAGGATTGAAAAGAAAAGTGATTACTGCCCTTCAACCTCCTTCCAAATTATTCTGAAAGTTGCCATATTTGTATGCATTGCTTGCAGGTGGGAACTGTGGGAGGAGGAACGCAGTTGGCTTCACAAGCTGCTTGCTTAAATTTGCTGGGAGTCAAAGGAGCGAATGCACAATCCCCTGGTGCCAATTCTCAACGCTTGGCCAGAATTGTGGCAGGAGCAGTTTTGGCTGGAGAGCTGTCTCTAATGTCTGCTCTGGCTGCAGGCCAGCTTGTCAATAGTCACATGATGTACAACAGATCAAACAAGGATGTGAAAGCAACCTCGTGAGACCTCATAGTCTATAGAACCCAATAAAGTCAGCATTGTTTTCGGAAGGTTTCCCATCCCTCCATGACACCAGATGCACATGTGGCCAATGTGCATGAACTATCAAGGATGACTTCAAAGGGTTGTAAAGTTAGCGAAGTTGTTAAGTTTAGGTCTTTATGCACAATTATTAAGGAATAAATGATACTTTAGTGGAGAGTATTTGAATATTATAAGCCATAATCTATTAGTCCACAATGTAAGGATATCAACTATAAATAGGACGGAAGAAAGGATATTATTTGAATATTCTTAGCAATAATATATTATTGCACAATGTAATAATATCCTATATTCTTAGGATGAAGGAAACTTGGTTTGGATTAAATATGTATATGAAAGAAGAATAAATATGAAAGTAACTTTGTGTATATATGTTGTGCAATTGACGGCCACCCATTTTTCCAATATCATTACTTACACCAATCCGTACAACGCTTTACAATTAAGATGCTTTCATTCTAGCATGAAGTGGTTGAAACTCGATCCAAAATTCCATATTCATCAATATCGTTTTCACTTTTCAGAATGGTTCGTGTTAGATAAATTTCCTCATTATGGGCGAAAGCCACCATAAAAAAAGTTTTGTATTCCTCTACTCTTCCACTGTTCAAAATATTAGAGTTTTAGGTTTTTGCGTTTTTTTAATTGGAAGAAATCATATGTGGAGGAGTTTTCAAATTTATATAGTTTTGCTTGGGATTGGGTTACAAGATTTGTGAGATCCAATTTTGGATCACCACGACCAGATTGTGCCTTCAGGTCTTACCACTATCACAGCAAACAGTAACAAGGCAGCAAGTGCTTTGAAATGGATTTTTAGATAAAAAGTAGAGAATAATGTATCTTCCGAAGAACTAGTACAATTTTATAATAAATTTCAAGTCTTTGCTTTTGGCCACTCTCAATTTTTTTTTATTGCAAACTGGAGTAAGGTGTCGGTATTTTGAAAAGATTTTTAATAAACTAGCTTAGATCTACCTAACACCGGATTTATTATGCGTTGAGAGGGATCAAATCCCTCAGGTGCAAACCTTCTTTTTGGTGTGTTGGGAGGGATCAAATCCCTCAAGGTGAAAATCTTCTTTTTGGTGTGTAGAACTTAAGGAAATGTTTGCACCTAGAGGGATTTGATCCCTCTCCACGCATGATAGATCATGTGTTAGATGGATCTAAGTTGGTCCCAGTCGATGGCAATAATGTCACATTTTTAGATTATCATTATTATGTATATGTTTGAGATAAAAATCGAAATTCACATTAGGTTTCCTTTTCTTGGCATGACCATATTATTTTCTTTAATTTAGTCTGTGTTGCTTGCCTTGAATAGTTTGTACGTCTATGTTTGGATGCATTGAGGGGTTTGTGTGTTTGTGCTTGGATTTGGATGGCAATGTTTGTGAATGTTACAGTTGTTGTGTTATATTATTATGTGTATGTAATTGTTTATTAGTAATTAGTTGGTGATGAAGAAAGTAGACAATCTTGTCAATAGTTTGCAGGAGGATTGATATTGCTCATCTATTTCATTTAATTTTAGGTATCACAACTTTTGATGGCTAATTAATTCTGAATAGTGTTCCTCCAAGTATTACAAAATATATCTTGAAGAGTAGTTTTAATAATTTATTGCTTTAAGATTACATATTACTCTTGAAATAATTTGATGATTTTTTTTATCTAGAGTCTATTTTGCAAAGTCAAGAAATAATGTATTTTTGAATTTCTTTTAATGAGTGGTCAGATTTATAAAATCTTTACATTATTTGTTTCTCCAAACAATTATCACACCTCCAATAATATTTGGGTTTGTTTTCATGTCTATAAATCTATATTTTCCTTTTATAAATATTTTTAATATATTATTGTACGCAATTATTTATTAGTAATTTTGAATATATGTAATTGTCAATTAGTGACAATCTTGTCAAAGATTAATTTGCAGTTTGAAGGAGGATTGATTTTGCACATCTTTTTCATTTTAATTCTATGCATTGCAACTTTTGACAACTAATTAATTCTTATAGTGTCCTTCTATGTATTTACTAAATATATCTTGAAAAATATTTTGACAAAAAAATATTTCTTAATAGTATCACTCTACGTATTCACTAAATATATCTTGAAAAATATATTTTTTAATAATCTACAGCCTCAAGATTAACAACATCTAATGTAAACAATAAAATAGGATTAGAAACATCTACACTGAAATAAGTTCATCTAATGCAAGAAATTAAATGAGATTAAAAATCAACGTCTACATTGAAATCAATGCATCTAGTGCAAGTCGTCAAATAGGATTAGAAATCCAAATCTACAATGAAATCCATGAATTTAGTGCAAGAAATCAAATAGGATTATCAATCCATATCTACAATGAAATCAATGCATCTAGTGAAAGCAATCAAATATAATTAGAAATCAACATCTACACTAAAATTAATGCATCTAATTCAAACAATAAAATAGGATTAGAAATCATCATCTACACTTAAATCAATGCATGTAGTGCAAAAAATATTCTTCCCTCTCTCCCCCCTCCATCTAATCTTGAAAAATATTTTTAATAATTTATAGTCTCAAGATTAACAACATCTAATCCATCTAATGCAAGCAATCAAATAGGATAAGAAAACAACATCTACACTGAAATCAATGCATATAATGCAAGCCATCAAATAAGATTAGAAACAAACATTTACAATGAAATCAATGCCTCTAATGCAAGAAATCAAATATAATTAGAAATCAACATCTACACTAAAATCAATGCATCTAGTGCAAGCAATCAACTAGGATTATCAATCACATCTACGTTGAAATCAATGCGTCTAGAGAAAGTAATCAAATAGGATTAGAAATCAACATCTAAACTGAAATCAATGCATCTAGTGCAAACAATCAAATATAATTATAACTCAACATCTACATTGAAACCAATGCAGCTAGCGCAACCAATCAAATAGGATTAGAAATCATCATATGCACTGAAATCAATATGTATAGTGCAACAAATCTTCTTCCCTCTCTCCCCCATCCATCTATATCTATATGTCACTCCATCTCTCCTTTGTCTCTCTATCTCAATCCCCAAAACACACACACGCTCTCTCTCTCTGTATCTATCTATCTCTCCCTCCACCTCTCTACCTCTCTCTTCACCTCCCATCTATATCTCTATCTTTGTGTGCTTCTCCTTTATCTCTTGATATTACCTCCAAAACATGCAGACTCTTTCTCCATATCTATATATCTCTCCCCCCTCTTCCTCTCCCCGTCTCTTCCCCTTCACTCTATCTCTCTCCCCTTTCCATCTCTATTCCCTCCTTCTCTCCTCTCTCCCTCCCTCTCTATCTCTCTTTTCACTCCCTCTATCTCTCTCCACCTTTCTTTCTCTATGTCTTTCTTCTTACCTCCCTCTCTCTTTCCCTCCAATTCCATCTCTTTCCCCCTCCCTCTCAACTTACCTCTCTTCCTTCCTCTCTCTCCCTTTCTCTCTCACCTTCCTTTGTCCCTCCGGCCCCTCTCTCTCTAGACCTTCCAACTATGTCACTATCTCCCTCCTCGTCTCTCCTTCTCTTCCCCATTCCTTCCATCTCTCCTCTCTCTCTCTCAACTTTTCTCTCTCTATGTCTTTCTTCTTCGCTTCCTCTCTCCCCCTCCAGTTCCATCTCTCTATCCCTCCCTTTCCATTATTACCTCTCTCCCTCTCTCTCAAGTCCTCTCTCTAGTCCTTCCCCTCTCTCCTCTTCTTTCCTACCTCCCTCTCTCACCCCCCATCTCTCTATGGCTCTCTCTCTGTCGTCCAACATTGTCCCTCTCTGCCCCCTCTCTCCCCCCTCCATCTTTGTGTCGCCCTCTCTCTCCCTCCATTTCTCCTCTCACTTCGCCTCCAATTTATCTTTATCTCTCCCTTATCACTCCCTTTATCTCTCCACCTCTATGACTTTATGTCTTTGTTCTTCACTCCATATATATCTAGAGTTAATATATATCATGATATATTAATATATATTATAATATAACAAATTGAATATCATATTAAATTTAATATTGCATTAATCAAAAGTTATTAAATTTAATAATATTCATATTAGATTTAATCATGTCTTTTACATGGCATGATAACAAAATCTATAATAAAACTACATCAAATTAATATTTTCAAATGTTAGAACTTTGATGTGGAAATATTTATATCTTTAAAAAATTTAATATATCTATAGGATATGGTTTTTCCGTTAAAAAATCATTTTACAATATTTAATTAAAAAAAACATTGAAAACTTTTGGAGCGATTTTCGATTCTTTTTGTTGAAATAACCTTTTTCCTTTGATTTAAAGGATAGCAATGGCTTTAGTAAAGAGTAACAATGATTAAAATTTTACCTAACTTAGAATTTTGATGTGATAATTTTTTTTGTTAAAGGTAAATTTATTATCCATTCAAATTCACATATACGATAAAGAAACTACTAAACTCATGAGATAATCTATTCTCCATTCAAATTATATATAAGACTATATAGTTATATTTTGATAATTAATCTTAGTCCATTAATAACTTTTAAAAGTTATATATAATGTCAATATTCAAGTTATATATAATTTAAGATTTAAGCTTAGGTTTTGATGGACAATAGTAAAAATTATTTTTATTAATTTTTTAAGATATGACATACTTACACATTGTGGTCATAGTAAATTGTAGAATGTGCCAATCGATCTCTCGACAGAATTAGATTTTGGAATGAGAAAATGATTGGTTTAATGTGTAAAATTCCCCGGTGTAAATAGAATTTTACCAAAACCATTATGCGCATTTTAAGTGAAAAATGAAATATAATATGATTGAAAGATAAAATAATAATATGAACACCCAGTGATAAGGCGATGAGCATTTTATTGATGAATATGGTGGATCCACATTGATTATGCGGCATACATAATCGAACGCAAAACAGAATAATACCAACCATGAACTATAGGATACACAAATTTAATTGTCCAAGCAATTACTGCAATATATCACTCCATATGGAGTCAGTCCAAAGCGTGGAGAAATTAAATCAAATCACGCTTGGCCAAGAAAATGTTTGTCACCCAACCAATGATGCGCTCAAGTAACCAATCAATCCCACAACTGTTCAAATTTCAAGCTCCTCTGCAAACCACTGGACGGACTTGGGACTGTGCTGCATCATTAATTGCGTTGTCTTGACCGGTTGGCGTTACCCTCCAGCACGCATCTCAAAAATTTTCTTGGTCAACAAGGGTCCCGTGACCTTCCAAAATTAAAGATTCTTCCCTTGCTGCCTCTCAGACTCCAAACAGTGGATTAGTTCCCTGGAGTTAGTGTCTCACGGCTTCCTGCAACCGAATAATGGCTCCTCGATCCCTGCGTGGACGACTGGTCCATCCTCCGCCTTCAACCTCTGATTCACGATTTTTTATTCACCTTGCAATGATGTTGTCTATCAGTGCGATCTTCGATAACATATCCCTCAGAATATTGAGATCAATCTATCGCTCCCTTCTTTCGATCCCGGCCCTGGCAGGTGTGATCAGCAATACCAAGACTTCCCTTGTCAACCTTTTCGGTGAGCGTGGCTCCTCACCTGCGATAAATTGTATAGGGCTTTAGCAGCTATAATGAAATAGTTCTACACTCACGAAATAGATACCCTCACTCACGAAATACGGAACAAATGAACCCTGGACTAGAAATGAGAAAATAATGAGTCAACTAGGGTGATTTCTAAACCACCGAAACTAAATTCGCTAACTAGGGTGAGGCTTAACCCCAACCGAAGCTAGTTTGAAGGATCTCACCTTAAACCCTTTCTCCTTGAAAACTCAGGTGATCCTTCACTTAAATGAAAAAATAAATTATTCAAATCCATGTACGCTATCATTGCTCATCCGTCCATTTTAAAGCTTGATGACTTGAAAAAAACCACCGGCAAATACCTTGGTTGAAGATTCCCTCTGCCAAAACCATGTGCTCTACCCCTCTTATTTATTTTATTATTATTATTATTATTATTATCATTTTTAATACTTGGTTTAATTGGGTCAATTGGTTAGGGATATTACAATATCCTTGCTCGAAATCACGTGCCCTCAAGCAATTTCAATGCTAAATGCTGCAATATGTGCTCTCTTTCCCAAGTGGCGTCTTCGACAGGAAAATCTTTCCATCGTACCAAATACTCACAGATGGTCTTCCTCTGAAACTTCCTTTATTGAACCTCCAACACCTCCTTTCGAATTAGTTTAAGATGTCCTTCATTTAATTGGGGTAAATCAAGTGATGATTTGACATTCTCCCCTACCGTCTTCTTCAAACAACAAACATGAAATATGTTATGAATTATTCTCTCTGTCGGAAGCACCAATTCATATGCCACTTCTATTTTTTGGATAACTCAATAGGGCTTGTAGAACTATGGCTTTAATTTTTCTGCTCTTTTATGCTTGTAGATTGTATGTATGGTTGTAGCGAGACTTAAGCTACATCTCCTACTTCGAAACTCCTTTCTAGCCTTTGTCGATCTACATATAACTTCTATCAATTTTGAGAGTGCCCGAAGAATACCTTGACATCCCTGAATCCAATCCTTTACTAACGTGCCCTGTTGTCTCCAAATGTTGCGTCTACAAAAGACATTGCCTCATATCCATAGAAGGCTCAGAAAGGTGACATCCCTATGGACATGTGATAAGTGGTGTTATAGCAATATTCTCTTAAATACAACCACTTGGTCCATGCTCTTTGTTTCCATGTGGCATAGTTCTGTAAGTAACCTCCCACCATTCATTTACTACTTTTGTCTATCCATTGGTTTGAGGGTGGTATCTTGTACTAGGCGTAATTTTTGTGCCAACTACCCTAAATAACTCTTGCCAGAATTCTCCCATGAACCTGCTATCATGGTCACTGACAATGGTTTTGGGAAAACCATGTAGACGGAATACTCCTTGGAAAAATATTTCTTTTATCTGAGATGCAGAGCTTTTAGAGGAAATCGCAAAGAAGTGGGCATATTTGGTCAGATGATATACCACCACGAAGATACAATCTTTTCCTTGGGATGATGGTAGCCATGTAATGAAATCCATGGAGACACTCCCCCATTTTTGTTCTGGAATGGGTAAGGAATGTAACAAACTTTCTTGGTGTGTATGTTCAACCTTATTTCTCCAACATACACCACATTCCTGGACATATTTGATAATGTTCCTCTTGAGTCCCTTCCATGTGAACCTCTCCCTAGTGGTCCTATAATTCTTCAAAAATCTTGGATGTCCTACTAGAGGGGATTAATGGATTGCTTGTATGATCCTCTTTTTCAGCTAAGACTCTGGTACTAAATAGATTCGGTCCTTATACTAGATAATGTCGTTGACAACTCCATATCGATTGTATCATGACTTTCCATCAAGATTCTCATAGGCTAACCAGTTCTTCGAGTATTCCACTAAAAGAAGGGACTTCAAGTCTTCCAAAATGTCTATGCGGGAGAAGGTAGTCGGTCTCATGGATAAGGCATCTGCACCTGCATTGTTTTTTCCTTCGACATATTCAATCTCAAAGTCATAGTATTGAATCTTTCTAGCCCATTTTTTATGCCTCTTGTTCAACCCCTTTTGATCTAGGAAGTATAACTAAGACTATTATGATAAGTTTTGACCCTGAACTTATTTCCCAGTAGATATTGCTGAAACTTGGCCAGAGCATGCATAATTTCGAACATTTCTTTGTCATGGATGAAGTAAGAGTGCTCATAATCCTGGAGCTTCCTACTGTCAAAAGCAACGAGACGAAGATTATGTGTTTGACTGGCCCCAATTCCTTCCCTAGAAGCATCATACTCTAATACGAATGGTTGGGAGAAGTCTAGTAAGACTAGAACTGAGCATGAACTCATCACTTCCTTCATTCACTCAAATTTCTCTTGTGTTGTCTTTATCCATACAAAGTCTCCCCTTTTTGTCAATTCAATGAAAGGCACTCCAAGCTGTGAATATCCCTTAACAAATCTTCTATAATAAGTACAAATACCCAAGAAGATCTTTAATTATATTACACTTTTGGGAGTGGGCCATTTGATAATTGCTTCAATCTTTTCCCAGTGCACTTTGACGCCTTGGCCTCCAATTATGTGACCTAGATATAACATCTTTGTCATGCCAAACTCACATTTGGAGATTTTGGCATAGAATTCTTTTGCCTGTAGTATTCCCAAAACCTCGTCCAAATGTTGTAGATGCTTCTCCCATGTTTGACTATAAAACCAGGATGGTATTGAAGAAGACAAACACAAATTTTCATCGCTACTTGTTAAACACGTGGTTTATACATGACTGAAACATTGCAAGGGCATTGGTCAATCGAAAAGGCATCACTAGGAATTCATAGTGTCCATAGTGGCATCTAAAAGTTGTCTTTGGAATGTCTTGATCTTGAACTCTTATCTGGTGATAACCTGAGTGGAGGTCAATCCTGGAGAAGTATTTGGCCCCCTTCAGCTCATCCATTAGCTCGTCGATACTGGGGATAGGATATGGATTTTTGATAGTCCTCTTATTTAGTGCCCGATAGTCTATGCACATCCTTCAGGACTGATCCTTCTTCTTGACCAAAACCACAGATGAAACAAAAGGTCTTGAACTTGGTTGAATGTGTCATAATTATAGCAACTCCTAGATTTTCTTCTCTATCTCATCCTTATATTCTTTGGTATGTCGATAAGGGGTAATGATGACATCTTGGTCCCCTCCCTCTAGTTTAATGGCGTGCTCAAATCCCCTATCTCGTGGCCGTCTTAGTGGTATATCTCAAAAAACCTTTTGGTACTTTTGCAACAATGCCATGATGTCAAGGGGATACTCCTGGTGTTGCTCCGTTGGTCGCTTCTCCATGATTCTACCATCTAGGGCCCATACAATATCCCCATGTCGAAGATTTGCCTCCATCCTATTGGATATCACAATCTTGGGGCAGTATAAATGCATTCCTCTTAACATCACCTTCTTACCATCTAGACCTGTAAATGCAAACTCCAACTTAGTCTTGATATTTCACGGTATGAGTCCTAATTGAATATAGCCATTGAATCCCTAATACTACATGGGAGTCAGTAGACAATACACAACAAAAAAATTATCTATAACCATGTAGTTCCACATTGTTAGAACCATATTAGGGACTATTTTAGTGCATGGCATGTGGTTTTTCTCTTTCTTCCCAGGAATCAAAAGTATAAATCCTCCAAATTCTTCAGTTGTTAATCCTCTTCTAGCTACAAATTCTAGATCAATGAAGTTGTGGAAGGCCCCACCATCAATCACCACAGTCACCTTTTGTCCTTGTATGCTGCCCTTGACTTGAAGAGTGTGGTACCTTGGGACCCCTGTAAGAGAAGAAATAATCCCTTCTTAGGTCTCCTCCTGTACTGCCCCCATACCTTGTGATTGTCCCTGATCTGGCTCTGGCTCTTCTTCATTGTCTTCTCTTTTAGAGAATACTTCAATATAGTGGGCCTTTCCTTTAGTACAACAATGCACTAGTGCCCAAGTCTCTTGAGAAGAGAAGCATAGCCTTCTTTTCCTGAGATCTCTCCTGGTTTCATCATCCAACTTGCTTTTCCCTGATGACTCCCTTTACTATTACCTAACTTCCTTTCCCTTTTGAGGAATAATTGGTTTGGGTAGGAATTTGGCCTTTGGTACTACATCCTGCATATCCCTTGCCCTGTTAATTACGTCTCGCAAGGTCGCGCATTGGTAGGACTGACCCAACCATGCAGAGGTTCTGACAATCCTTCTATGAACAACATGATCATCCAAGCCATTGAGAGGTTAGTGACCATCACTGCAAGTCTCTGAAATTTAGCTATATAATGTTCAACACTTCATGTCTGTCGAAGTTGGGTTAGTTCCCGGAATTACAAGTCAAGATCCTTCTTGTCAAATCTCTCGATCAATCTCTGCATTTATTCTATATAAGAGATTATATTTGCATGTCCTAGAGTGACCATCCCATGTTTCCACCATTCATGTGTTTCTCCATCAAGATGACCCTTGCCATATTTAATGGCATCTCTCTCTTGCATGGGATTAAGTTGGAAATATGTTTCCATCTTATGCACCCATGATCTTGTAGAACACTTTGTTGATCCATCAAAGTAAGGAAGAGATAATTTCCCCACAAGGCTTTTGCAGATATATGTTTCACCAAGGGCCCCCATATACTCTTGCCTTCCTTTGTTGTTTGCTCCTGATGAAATAATATGCCTTGATGGTTAAAGTTGCTTTCACCTTGGGGGGAATGCATCATATTCCTTCAACCAAGTTGTAATTGTCTCCGCAATTAGTGAAGGAGGGTCTTGCTCCCTAGAGGAATCATCCAAGAATGGAAGCATGGTTGGTTGACTGACAGGGATGCTTTGAATTTCGGCATGTTCATGTGATATACCATCCCCTCCTAGATGAGAGCCACCTTCCCCATTATTACTTTGCAAATTAGGTTTTCTGATCTACAATTTGAAAAGATCCAAAATCATGTCGTGAGTGGTGACAATCTTTTTTAATGCATCTTCAAGCTTGGTACTTTCGTGGTCACCCATTAGTTCGTCGAATTCTTCCGGCTCTCCCTGGTCCTTAGTGATGATCTCTTTGTTTTTCCCTCCTTGACTTCTAGCCTTTTTCCCCTTCCAATTGATAACAATCCTTTTTGTTTTGCTTTTCTTGGCACCCCACAACTGGCCAAAATTGTGGTTCTGATACCACTTAAGGATTACTGACTGTAAATATCCTAAAATTTTACCAAAACCATTGTGCACATTTTAACTTAAAAGATAAAATATTAATATGGACACCAAGCGATAAGGCAATGACTATTTTATTAATGAATATGGTGGATCCACACTGATTATGTAGCATACATAATCGAAGGAAAAACAAAATAATACCAACCATGAACTATAACATACACAAATTTAATTGTCCAAGTCAATTATAGCCATTGCATAATCACTTCATCATGTCACTCCATATGTAGTCGGTCCAAAGCATGACAGATTTAGTCAAATCTCCCTTACCCAACCATCGAGCTGAATAGAAGTTTGTCGCCGAAGCAATGATCCGCTCAAGTAACCGATCAATCCCATGACTCTTCACATCTCAAGTTCCTCTGCAACCACCAGACGAACTTGGGATTTTGTTGCATCCTTAGTTACGTTGTCTTGATCCGTTAGTGTTACCCTCCAACACGCATCTCAACAATTTTCTTTGTCAACGAGGGGCCCATGACCTTCCAAAATCACTTATTCTTCCCTTATTGCCTCCTGGACTCCATATGATGGATCAGTTCCCTCGAGTTGGTGGATCATAGCTCCATGGTGTCTCAATACTTCCTGCAACTGGATAATGGTTCCTCCTCGGACCTTCCAAAATCCGTGATTCTTCCCTTATTGCCTCCTGGACTCCATATGATGGATCAGTTCCCTGGATGGTGTCTCACTGCTTCCTGCAACTGGATAATGGTTCCTCCTCGGACCTTCCAAAATCCGTGATTCTTCCCTTGTTGCCTCCTGGACTCCATATGATGGATCAGTTCCCTGGAGTTGGTGGATCATAGCTCCATGGTGTCTCACTGCTTCCTGCAACTGGATAATGGTTCCTCGATCCCTACGAGGAGGACTGGTGACTTCAAGCTTCGTCCTCCGCCTTCAACCTCTGATCCACCATTTTTTATTCGTAGCCTGGTGCCTCACCTTGCAATGGTGTTTTCCATCAGTGCGATCTTCGATAACGTATCACTCAGAATACTTAGGTCAGTCTCTCGCTCCCTTCTTTCGATCTCGTCCCTGAACGTTGTGATCAACAATACCAAGATTTCCCGTGTAAACCCTTTCGGTGAGCGTGGCTCCTCACCTGCAATCAAGTGTACAGGGTTTTAGCAGCTATGATGAAATAGTCCCTCTTATGCAGAGAAACTTATGAAATAGATACCCTCACTCAGGAAATACGAAATAAATGAACCGTTGACTGGAAATGAGAAAATACTGAATCAGCGAGGGTGATTTCTAGAACCACCGAAACTGAATTCACTAACTAGGGTGAGGCTCAACCCTAACAGAAGCTAGTTTGAAAGATCTCACATGAAACCATTCCTCCTTGAGAACTCGCCTGAGTCTTCACTTTGAAATGCAAAAATGAAATTATCCAAATCCCTGTTGGCTATCGTTCCTCCTCTGTCCTTTTTAAAGCTTGGTTAAGAATTCTGGGTCTAATGCTTCCCATATTTATTTATATATTATTATATATTATTATTATTTTTATATTTGATCCAACTTATTTGTGCTTAAATGAATTTTGGCATATCAGGTGCTTTTGTGGCATACTAAATAAAACCTCTAATTTGATTATATATTGGAAAATATCTCTAAATATCACATTATTTAACCCCCTCTACCAATACTAACCCAATACAACTTTCAAATTTTAAAAAACCCTACTCTCACTAGATATTGTAGGTATCTATTTTTTCATTAACATTTTTTATACCCCTCTATATTTTTCATTAACTTTGAGATCCATTTTATAAAAAAGCTCTCCCGTATATATACCCCAATACATTATGCAATTTTTTACTCAATATATATCCTCCAATATGAACTCATGTGGTATGGTATTGCTCCCCCAGTGAAGCTCCCTTGGTTCAAGGGGGATATTACATAATGTAAAAAATATTACATAATGTAAAAATGAATTCAAGTCGATCAAAATTTCTAATATTAAGATTTGATATTTTATAATTACATTAAATTTAAAATAATTTTTTATTAAATTTCTAGAAAAAAGAATGTTGATTTTTTTTCTTATTCTTTTTCGAAATAATACAATAATACAATAATATTTGTTTTAACAAACTTAAAATTAGTAATGAAAAAAATATTTTAATATGGAAACATAAATAAAATACTTCAATTCCAACCTTATTTTTACATCAATTCTATATAAAGATAAAGTAATTAAAAATAAAAAGAAATTAATTTGATCTAGAATTACATTTTATTTTTAAATAGAAGGAAAATTATAATTTCTTCATTACATTGTGCAATATTATATTAATAATGAGTTTTAGTTATAAATAAAATATTTTAATAGCTATATTAAGTAATATAATTTTATATAGACTTTATATGTAAAAAGTTATAGTTATAAATAAAATGTTTCAATAACTATATTAAGTAAGATAATTTTATATCAACTTTATATATAAAGATAAAGTAAATAAAATTAGTTTTATTTTTTTCAAAAATGTATAATTTATTTAATTTTTAAATATGAAGTTAACATGCAGTATTTAAAAACCATAATATTATTGAATTTTGATTATTATGTAATATTTAACTTATTTATCAATTTGAATATAAATGGGTACTCTAATTGGCATGTATAAGTTTATTAAATATTATTAAATTTTAAAAATTGAATTTTAATATTTTTAATAATAAGATTTTTTTGAATAAGTTTATTAAATATTATTAAATTTTAAAAATTGAATTTTAATATTTTTAATAATAAGATTTTTTTGAAAAATTAATTACAAATAGGTGAATTTTCATCTTGAACATGAATTAAATTTTCATTGTTGTTTTCATTTTCTCATATTCATTAAACAATAAGGTTTTGGAAAGCAATAGTTATGCCCAACCTTGTAAGATAAAAGGCAGTGCTCAATTGAGTATTCTTAAAATCATGTTGTTTAAAACAATATCCATTACAAAAAGTTGCTTTAGCTGCTTTCTTCATGTTGAGGTTGTTCTTTTTCCTATTCAAGGTGGTTTGAGTACTTCATATGGGTTAGTTATCATCATTGTTGTTAGAAGAAGATTTTTTGGTAAAAGTTTAATGTTTCTTATGGATTATGAGATTTATGAAATTTGTTGGAAAAAATAATACTCTAATCTTTAGATAGTAAAACAAAGTCGCATAGCTAGCGTCCCTGTCGCTTAGTTTAATTATTGAATTTCAAAAAGTATGAACCCAGTCTCATTTGAACAAGGGATACAATGTAGCTACTCTTGCTTAGTTTAAATATAGTTAAATTAGAGTACAAATAATAAAAGACATACAACTTTATATTAATAAAAATTACAATTAAAATAGCAAGATAGATGATGATTTCATTATATCTGGCTAGACCGATATAACTAGCAACTGCACTAGATGTTGCAAAGGAAACATCGTAAGGTAGTAGAATAGGAAATAGTATAATAAAAGAAATAAGATGTGACCAAAGTAATCTATAGGGAAATGGGAGATAGGGGTGTCAGGCTAGGCAGTAACTCCACAAAGAAAAAACTGATTCGTATATATTCCACAATGTATATCTTCATTATATACATGAGGGAGAGACTGTTCAGTTCATCTGCTGATGACTGTTCATATTTCTAATTTGTTTATTTACATAAATTCACCTAATCACAAGGATTAGGTGTCAACATTTCCCCCCTTAATTTGAAGGGATGTTGGTGAGTCCAAGCATCATTCTGAATCGTTCAAGTTTTTATCTTCCAAGCACTTTGGTGAAGATGTATGCAATTTGCTCATTTGTGGAACAATGACGGAGATGGATTGTTTTGGCCTCAACATGATGTCGAATCAGATGATATTTAGTATTGATGTGCTTCGTTCGATCATGGAACATTGGGTTCTTGGCCAACTTTATTGCAGAGGTATTGTCAATCATGAATGGAGTTGATTGTACTTGTTTTACCTGCAAATCTTCAAGAATTTTCCTGAGCCACACAATTTCTTTTGTTGCTTCAGCTGCTGCCACATATTATGCTTTTGTTGTGCAATCTGCTGGAACTGATTGTTTGTGTGATCTCCAGGAGACAACTCCTGATCCAAGACTCATAGCATATCCTGAAGTTGATACCGTGGTTTCTTTGTCTCCATCGAAGTCTGAATCAGAGTATCCAATCAAGCTGAAGTCGTCCACCTGTGTATACTTGATTCCAAAGTCTTGACATACCTTCAAGTACCTTAGAACTCTTTTTGCAGCAGACCGATGTCCCTCACAAGGCTTTTGCATAAACCTGGAGAGGATTCCAACAACAAACAAAATGTCTGGTCTGGTAGTAGTGAGGTAGTTGAGACTTCCTACAAGCTGTCTATACTTTGTTACATCCTCAAATTCTTTACCTTCAATAAATGTGAGCTTTAAGTTTTGTTCCATTGGAGTAGCAAGAGGATTGCACTCTGTCATGCCAAACCTGTTCAACAAATCTCCAATGTATTTCTTTTGAGAAAGAAATATGGACTTTGGATGTTGGGTTACTTCAATGCCAAGATAGTAATGAACATAGCCCAAATTAGTCATTTCAAAACTTTTCCCCAATTCCTTCTTTATGGATGCAATGTAGCTTTCATTGTTCCCTGTCATCAAAAGATCATATACATATACCACAAGATATACAACTGTTTTGCCAACTTTCTTGACAAATAAAGTTGCATCATCAAGATCAAAATGTTTGAAATTGAGTTTCAGAAGATTCTCAGTTAGTTTTTCATACCAGGCTCGTGGTGCTTGTTTGAGGCCATACAAGGACTTCACAAGTTTTCATACTTTATGTTCATGTCCTTTCACAGCAAATCCTTCAGGCTGGGACATAAAAACATTCTCTTTTAGATCTCCATTCAAGAAAGTAGTTTTTACATCCATTTGATGGAATTTCCAACTGTTCTGAGCTGCTAGTGCAAAGAGTGTCCGGATGGTAGCCCATTTTGCTGTGGGGGGAAAAGTCTCCTCATAATCAACCCCTTCCTTCTGTGCAAAACCTTTTGCCACAAGCCTAGCTTTGTGCTTGTCAAGTGAGCCATTAGCTTGACACTTGTTTTTGTAGACCCACTTGCAGCCAATTGGTTCGGTTCCTAATGGAGGATCAACCAGCTTCCAAGTGTCATTCTTTATGAGGGCATCATACTCCTTTTGCATCGCTTCTTTCCATTCATCATGAGAAGCAGCTTCTTTGAAGGAAATTGGTTCAAAATCTGTAGACAAGTTCAATTCACAATCATAAGAAACATCCATATCAACAGGTGAATTAGAGTCATCTACATCACCTCCATTTTGCCGGTTTGAATTTCTGGTTCCTGTCTTTCCAACTTCATCAGGATGAACACTTTCAAGTGTCTTTGTCAGCCACTTTAGGGGACCTTTCTTAGATGGTCTAGGTTGCTCCATTGATTGAGTTAAGACTGAATCAAGATTGAGTCTCTCAATTCTATCAATTACATCACTTAAAGCATCATTTGTTGTTGGCGTTTCATGCGAGGGGAGAGTGTTCTTCAGAAGAAGATTCCACATGTTCATCTAGTATAGGAATCCCCCCTTCAAGATGTGGAATCTGATTATCAAATTCTTGAACTGATTTTGCTTTTGCAAATCTATCCAAGCGTTCAAGTTGACGCTCAACATCATTGTCAGTTTTGGATGATTCAAGAAAAATTACATCTCTAGATAGAGCAAACTTTTTATTTACTTCATCATAAAGACGGTATGCTTTGGAGGTGTTTGAATATCCCAGAAAGATACACTTATGACTTCTAGCACCAAGTTTGTTTCTATGTACCTTTGGTATCAAGGCATAACAGGTGGAACCAAAGACCCTGAGATGCTTTACCGAAGGAACATGTCCATACCAAATTTCATAAGGAGTCTTGTTTCTAATAGCATTAGATGGACATCTATTCTTTATATATGCAGCACATAGAACAACATCAACCCAAAGCATTATCTTTACATTCTTGAAGAAGAGCATGGATCGTACCATATTTAAGATTGTCCTATTCATTCTTTCAGCTACACCATTCTGTTGGGGATTATAAGGCACAATTGTTTGATGTTTGATCCCATGTTGGCAAAGATAGTTTTCAAATTCATTTGATGTGTATTCTTTTCCATTATCAGTGCGAATAGACCCAATATGAGATTTTTCATCATTTTCAATCCATTTATGAAAATTCTTGAATGTTTGAAAAGCATCATATTTGTTCTTCAATAAATAAACCCAACACATTCTGGTGTAGTCATCAATAAATGTCATGATATATTTATTTCCATTTGTAGAAGGAATAGGCATTGGCCCACATAAATCTGAATGAATGAGTTCAATTTTCCTATGTGCTCTTGAATGTGAATCATGAAAAGACTGTTTGCTATGCTTTCCCAGAATGCAAGCATCACATTGCTTAAGTTTCCTAGGAATTGTAGGCAAACCGACAACACCATTTTTCTTCAACAACCAGAGACTGTCATAGTTCAAATGTCCAAATCTAGCATGCCATAATAAACTTGATGGAAGTGTACCTTCTTCATGATGAGAATTGTATGAGAAATGTTGTGCATGAGCAGAGGTTCCTTGCAGCTTGAGAATCCTTTCTTCTTCTATTCCCCTCATGACAAGTGAGTGGTCAGATGCTTTTCTTACCTCAAGCTTGCCATCAAACATATGAATGGAGTGACCTTGCTGGCGGATGTGGACCAAGGAAAATAAGTTTCTCTTGAGCTATGGGAGATATAGAACATGATTCAGAAGAAAGTTTGGAAGACTAGGCAGTTTAAGCCTGATTGTGCCAAGCCTTGATGGCTTGATTTTTGATTGATCTGAAAAGTATACTGCTCCATCAACATTGTTAGTGAAATCTTCAAAAAAATATTTCTATGAGTCATGTGGTAGGTTGCTCCTGAATCAAGCAACCAATCATTTTTCCAAGAAGCAAGTGAAGCATTAAATAAATCTTCATTTACTCCAATGTTACATTGTGCCACAACATAGTGAGAGGATTCAGGTGCTTTACCTTTGTCTGTATCATCGGTTTTACCTTTCTGTTGGTTTCTTTGCTGCTCAATGTTGTCCCATGGTAGCTTGCAGTGCAAATCTGCCTTTTCTCCTTAAGGGTGTCTGCCCCCCTGCCTCTGAAATATCTTTCTCTTCCTCTTGAATGCATACTGTAACAAAAAAATTTATGCTGCAAAACTTTTACTCTTAATGGGAAAAGAAATATAGTTATGATATGATTGGACAAAAAACTCAAATATGGCCTAAAGTGGTAACTTCAAATCTCCTTGTTGTGTAATCTTGCCTCTTTTCTACTCAAGGACCTTATAATTCAATTTTATTGTTAAATATTTCCTCCATCAGGAAAACCAAATAAAGAATTTATCATCATAAGTGATTTGAAGAAATATATAAACCAATCCAGTCTATCAAAACATGACTCAATTGAACCTATCCCTCAAGCATGGCTTTGCAGCCAAACTAGGCAAATTTCAAACTATATTTTGTTACAAATTTTGCGTCTTCTCTAGTCAAACGAAGCATAGCTGATAGAATATGATAAAGGAGTTTCTTTCTTAATATTAGTGTCAGCTTGTGCATGGCTTCGGATATGCTATAGGAAACTCTTCTTAGTGATAAGTAGCTTCGGTGTGGTCAGGGAAAAGCCCCGATCGTCCACCACGAGCTATGACCAGGGGTTCTTTACGTTAAGAGTTCTTGAATCCACTCCGCTTCAATCCCGCATCTAAATATAAATCAATCGACAGAATTAATGCCGCGACTCTACTTTCTGCCTTCAAAAGGCCGAAGGTTCGAGAACTAGTCCACACTCACTGCACCACCTTATTGTAACAGGAATTTCAGTGAACTTTTCTCTTTCACCGTCTCGCAATCTGTGAGCAAGAATGAAGTTCCCGCTGAAGAAACTTTTAGTTTTTAATAAGGACAAAAGGGAGCAGAAATCTTGACGATGCCATCATAAACAGAAGAAACTTCAACCATGCCAAATGAACCACACGTTCACTTCAACACAGGTCTGAGCACTGTTACACACATTACACAAGTCTCTAGGAAACTTTCAATGAAAAACAATTACTCAATGTTTCTCACGGTTAAATACAGTCATTCACATGCTGGTCTCATATGCAATGTAGGAAAGCTCTATGTAAATCAGAAGTTATCAGTGTGAATACCATATCAGAACGGCGTGAATATCATATTAAAATAATGTTAGTACAATAGCATTCAACTTATGGCCAGAAACTTCAACAGATAGCCAAAGAAACTTCAACGCATAGCTATACCAGCATAAATACCATGATTGCAAGTCATCCAGCTGATCTCAAGGGCATTCAACTCATCGACTCAGAGGACTCTCCAGGCCAGCGCTAAAATTATGAAATGTTTATGGACAGTCAGGACTACCAGAGAGCGCAGGCAGTGTCAGGCAGCAGTGTTCAGGTTATAGTGTGGAGCAGGCTACCAACATTTATGAACAGGTATCATTTTTGAATGGAGAGCAGAGGAGCAGAATGGGGAGTTAGAAAGGGCATAAAGGCTAAAAAAAGGAGTTGGCTATGATACCATGTTAGGCCGGGCAGTAACTCCACAAAGTAAAAATTGATTTGTATATTATTCCATAAGGTAGATCTTCATTATATACCTGAGGGAGAGACTGTTCAATTCATCTCCCGACGACTGTTCATATTTCTAATTTATTTATTTACATAAATTCACCCAATCACAAGGATTAGGTGTCAACAAGGGGCACCCTACCTACCTAAGTAAATGTCTAAACCAAATGGTGGAAAACTATGTGAGGTAAGAAAGGAAGTAGTATCATAGAAGAAAGAAGATGTGACGAAAGTACTCTATAGGGAGATGGGAGATAGGGGCACCCTACCTACCTAAGTAAATGTTTAAACCAAATGGTGGATGATTATGTGAGGCAAAGATTTTATGAGGAGGCACTCGCTTTTTATTGTGAGATGTAAAAAAGCAGGTATCCAACCTAGCCATTTCACATTCATCGTTGTTCTCTCAACATGTGCTAATTTGGTAGATCTGGAAGATGGCAAAGGAGTCCACCATGACATAATTTCTAGTTGACTAAAATGTAATGCCATTGTGTGTAGTGCTCTTGTAAATATGTATGTTGAATATGGTTGCATAGAGGCTGCATAGTAAGTGTTTGACAGAAACCTTGAATGAAATGTAGTATCTTGGAAAGTTATGATATCAGGGTATGTGTAGGATGGGAACATAAATGAGGCCATGAAACTTTTTCTTCAATTTCCTGAATGGGACATGGTTTGATGTGCTGCAATACTTGTTGGATATGTACATAAGGTGTATCTTGATAAGGCTATGGAGCTGTTTCTGTAGATGCTAATGCACATAAAATATTTAGTAAAATTTCTAAACAGGATGTTGTCTCTTGGAATTCTATTATTGTAGGATATTTTATTGACAAATTTGGCAAGGAATCCCTTCAACTATTTGAATAGATGCAACACTCTGGCATAAAAAACAAAAACAGTGTCACCTTTGTTGGTGTTTTGTTTGCATGTGGCCATGTAGGTTTAGTAGACCATGGTAGGAAATACTTCTATTGTGTGAATAAAGATTAAAATATCATCCCTACAATAGAACATTATTTTTTTTTATGGTTTATCTTGTAGGTCGTGCTTGAGAACTTTATGAGGCACAAAATTATATCAGTAGCACACCATTAGAACTTGATGCAATTGTATGGGGTTATTTTCTCAGCGCATGCAGAATCCATAACAACATAGAGCTTGCTAGACATGAAACAAACTAGATTTTTGAGTTAAACCCCTAAAATTCTACACATTATATGTTGTTTTCAAACATATATTCAGAGTCTAACGTGTGGGATGAAGTAGAAAAAATAAGAAATTTTATGAAAGACCAAAGGGTGGATACATTACCACGACACAGTTGGATTTAGATCAATAACAAGTTATATTCATTCCAAATAGGAGATTGAATACACTCACCAACACCAGATATTTATGTGCAATTGGAGTAACTGGATGAAGATATGGAGATAGGCTATGAAGATATGAAGATATGAAGGTTCATAGGCAAGAATCTCCTCCCTAATTTTTTTTAATATTGTAGGACAACTAAAAAAATATATATGCTTCCACATTAACATCACGACCACGTGGTTTGATCTATAAAAGTTGATGTGGAGATCATAGGCAGAAACAAAACCATATCATACCTTGCTCACAATCAAGGAAATGCGTAATTAACCTGCAGTGAAACATAGCGATTAATATTGTTATTGTGAAAATATTTAATAGATTCTGAATGCTAAATAAGAAAGAAGTTGATATGATATGGTTGAGGGTTATAACATACTAGTGGAGATACTCGTCGCCGGGAGCGTCAGGATCCATCATAACCTAATCATGTGGATTTATTAACAAGTTCATAGTATACATTTTAATTGGACAACATATAAGTAATTATTTGATCATTAAGAAACATATGGACTAAAACAGAATTAAACTTACCAGTGTTACCAGTTTCATGTTCTTGAAGGTTTCCTGGTTGTCCTTGGCATCTCTACAATGTTCAACCCTAGTAAGTATATGTTGCATTTTGGCAGGCGTTACTTGGTCACATAAGTTGATTCACTTATCATCGTATAATAGGGTTATCTCTATAATAGGATAGAAATTGTCCACATCTAGGAAAGCCCCTTCACTATCTCCCCGCATCTGGGAATCTAAGTTGTCAAATGCAAATGTGAAGGTCAAGCTCACCATCGTCGAGGGTTATATGGCATGTTTTTTAACTACATCAATTTGAAACAGTTGAAACTATATGAATCGATCTACAAATAATTTTTCATTCTATAACACTCAATTTGATGAACCAGTGTAGAGTGACAATTAGGGGAGTTTTTCTCAAAAGAAAATCCTTAGGCATAATTATAATATATTTTCATCCTAAAAAATAGTTAACAATATAAAAAAGGGAAAAAGGAAACCATATTGAAACATAACAAACATATATGTATCGCATACTTTATGGTTGCATTTGCCTCTTGGTGAATAATCTAGATGCATTTTATGAAACATGAAAAACCCATATGTATCACATACTTTATGGTTGCATTTGTCTCTAGGTCTATGGTTGTATTTGTCTCTAGGAGAATAATTTAGTTGCATTTGTTTCTGGGTGAATAATTTAGTTGCATCTTATGAGTTCAACCAACCAACATGCTTGTCCACCTTCTTTCCACCTATTTTTTCTCATCTTAGATACCTTTTGGTAACACTATTTAAGAGTGCAATGAGGTTCACCTGTATGTGAGAGTTAATACTAAAAGTTTGGTAAATTTGTGGTCTTTTTGTGAGCATACAAATTTAATTTAATTTAATTTTTTTTTTAACACAATTACATTACTAAAATGTTGTTGATATAGGTGAATATGTTTATATCAATTTCATATTAATCATATATAGAATCACATTTTTCTTTTTCATTTTTTTCAATATTTATATAAAAAATTGTTTTATTAAATTTATAATGTTGAAATTAATTTAATAATTAAATGAATATGTTTCCATTCAACTTATTGTAGCATATTAGACACATCTGAATACCATAATTTTCATTTGAATAGATGAAGTTGTTGTTACCGGGAAAAGTGTCTATTTAGAACTGCTCTATCCCACTAAGGTGTGACAGCTGCCTTAGAAACAAACAGAGAAAACTACTTTTGTATTTCCTTTATGAACTATAGATAGAGAGGAATAGAAAGAACCCACATGTGTCTTGCGCTAATTCTTTGATCCAATCCATCTCTTCTTTGACAGCTTCCAGCTACCTGCTCCCTCACTTGCCCAGCTTCACCAAGTACCTGTAAGATCACAGAAGAAGAACACTATACAAAGACATGGATCTATATTCATAAACAACTTAGGATCAGATTTAAGTTAACCATACAAATGTAACAAGCATCAATGATACAAAAGCATGGAGGAAAAACTCAAATAGTTTTTATTGATAAACAAGAAGATCCGGGAGGAGTTACAACTGATGGTTCCTGACCCAGCATCAACCTCCCAGCAAAGAAGCCCCTCTTCACCTCCAACAAAGCATAAATCACCCAATACTCTGATGTTTGTCTCAAAACCAACAACAATTCCTTACAATGTGCAAAATCAAGCCTCTGGATCTCTGGGATGTGGGATCCATATATAGATGTATGTAAGGAGGATGAGTCAGCTTGTGATTTGATTAGTGTCTTCTCTCTGTCAGTTCTTGCTTCCACTTGGAGACTGAAGGCCTCTTACTCATCCTTGGTCGAATTCAGTGAGGCAAGTGTCATAGGAGAAGATTCTGGAAGCTTCCATTGTCTCTCCACCTCGCGGAATGACACTGCCATTTGTCATTTCTCGCCCAACGCACCCTCATAGTGCATTTAGGTGCGTTGCAACGCACCTAGCCAGTGCGTTTAGGTGCTATGAAACGCACCTAACCAGTGGAGCAGCTGAAATGATCCTGTTTTGACTTATTCTGAGCAGTTTCTGGTGGAGAACTTCTGGGAGAAGCTGTAATTTGTTGACCTTGTTCCTTTAGGGGTTAGAACAACACTTTTAGGGACTTAGGAGCCCTTGGTTTATGGACATTTCATGCTTGGAGTTGCAAGGCACAAAAATGTCTATAACAATTGCCCCCTAGAGTATGAGGCCGTTAATCAGGTGAAATGCTTTATTATGAGGATCTGAAGTTCTTTCAATGCTGGGAGGAGACCTGTAATAAGATACAATACAATACATTATCTTCATACTATTTTTCATGATCTAGCTGAGGCGGGCATTCCCATGCTCAGCTTTATAAATTCATTTTCATGTACATAGGACAGACAATCGTCTGAGTGTAGAGTGATGATTCTGATAGAGCCATCATCCTTTTGGTAGGATGATTATCTGTGCTGCAATGCTTGTACATTTAATGTCTTTATTTCCTTGAATATATATCGCAGCCCGGATGGATGAAACTAGATCCGGGGTCTTCAATCTCGTCCGATCTTCACTCAAAGTACAAGCTGATCCATGTGAGAAATGTCCTGAAGTCGAACATGGAAAGACATCGCTTGATTACCAGTCAATGATGTAAACTGTTAACAAGTGCAAGAGGAATCACCAATAATGATAATGATCCTCAAGGTACTGTAGTACAATTCACGTGGTGTGAATAAAGGAATTGGCGTCGAACACCACGAAAAATATTTCGCTTGAAGGTCATTGATGTAAACCTATTGCCGGAAGTGAGAAACTTTCCATTGAGGCATGCAAGCTTCAAAGTACTGAATGGGGTGTTCCTAGATCAACTTCTTGGATAATGAGTTGATGTCGACAAGAAGTGATCCGTCACAGGAGGGCCTTAATGAATCCCACATCAATGACACGGAACGGAGCAAATGATTTTGATGGAGGTGAAAACGATTTGATGATATACGGTTCAGGGTGGTGGTCATGAAAGAATGGAGTATAATGTATGGTAGTGGGTGGGACACAGGTGGCCTCTCTGGATGACTTCTCTTGAACATGTCGGCGAAACTGATGTGATGGATTGGTAGCATTAACCCCAAATGTGGATGGTATGGTGTGACCATGGCGATGTGACCGGTGAATGAAACAACCCAACCCGACTCGGACACGGAGTGGAAGTGTCATGTTCAAGAGCGACTTGCTACCAATAAGGATTCTTTGAGTTTTCTTCCCAATTTTTCCCCAGTCATTGCTGACCAGTACATCTTTATTTTTTTCAAGCTTGAGGAGGATAACATATGCTTGCTCTATAATTTCCCTTCGGGCAAACCCATCGCTATGTTTTAACGAGCCTAGCGATAGTGAAACTCGTTCTCGTCTAAAGACAAGTTTGTCGCTATTAATCTTTTTAACGAGTTTAACAACAAAGATAACTCGGTCCTTTTCAGTTTTAGAGAGTCTGAAACGGTACGTAAAGTTAACTCCAAAATTCCATTTTTCGTCATCTAATCCCTGAAGTCCGAAAAAGTATAAAACAATACAGAAGGGATGAATTTTTGATAGTTTTAACGAGCCGAACAAAACAAGCGCTCGATATTTTCGTGCAATAATCCCTCAGGTCCAAAAAGATTAAAATTTAGATGAGGGATAGCACTTCCTATCCCTTTAACGAGCTAGAAGGCCAAGGACTCGGCAATCTTTTCATATTTTACGAGTCAGTTGAAAAGAGCTTAAAGAAGACTCGTCTTTTGAGGAAAGAGTGATAAAATGGGTAGCAGCTGATTCCAGGTAAGGTTTGGAATTTTCCAATCACGGCAGTGTCACAACGATGGCTAGTGAAATCACTCTTCGCAGCTGTTCCTCAAAATGGGTAAACAATCAAATGGAGGTGAATGATCGGCCAAAAAAGTGGAGGTGACGGTGCAAACACGACCAAGGATTTAACGGCTGAAGTACTACATTCACGATGGTTATTTACCGGGGGAATAGTTCATTTTTTAATGACCTTAAACGCGGCTGGAAACATTTGCTCATGTCTTATGTTTATTTTGTAGCGAGCTTGAACTATGTGCTAAAACTGCTCGAGGCGGGTTTATTTTTTAACGAGCTTGAACCCTGCGGTAACACTGCTCATGGCGGGTTTATTTTATAACGAGCTTGAACCCTGCAGTAACACTGCACGTGTCTAGTTTGCATGCCCCCAACATAATAATGCAAATCGAGGTGCATGCCCCCCAAGCTTCATTGCATTCAACTCAGTGGTTGGAATGAAGGTTTACCTTTGAGATTTGGAAAAGGAATTTGTTTCATTTTTTAATGAGGTTGACACAGTAAAATAACCATCCTCAAGACTCCTTGTTTCATTTTTTTTAACGAGGTCGACACGAGATAAGAACCATCCTCGAAATCCACCATATTTACAGTTTTTGATAGAAAATAAAAAACTGAAGGATGATAAAGGTCATCAGGATTATCTTCTCCACAATCCGGAAGAAGGGAATGATGGTGGTAATCATCCCATGGTGCCCCTTCAATTACCATTGATTGAACAATTCCTTCGTCGGTGTCATGCACTCTCGACCAAGGATCTGAAGAGGTGCCATATTCCTTAGACCTATCTATCCAAACACTCGATGAGCGTTAATTTGGGTTTGCCCCCCAAGCCAAGAAAATTGATTGCTACAATATTTCTAAAATGGCGATGATCCATGCTGACAAAATGTTTAGGAATCTTCCGAATCCATTAGATATAGAAGATTTCATATTCCATTTCCGCCAAATTACTCGGAGGCGGTAGGGCAAAAGTACCCATTAAGGCAGGGTCTTTTAGGAGGCCTAGTCCAATATTTTGAAGCGAATTATTGCTTCCATGGATCATTGGAATGCTTCCCGTAACTTGTGATCTATTGGGGAGAAATGTTTGTTGGTCGACGATTGTAATTCCTCCTTGGAAGGGAAATGCAATATTTCTGAAGTAGGTCGACACAACTGCAGCCATGGCATATATCTAGGGCCTTCCCAGTAGGATGTTGTAATCAAGGTTTCCGTCGATTACTTCAACATCAATTTCTACTGTTTTGCCCCCCAGTTCAACTTGCAAGTTACTTAAAATCCCGTATGGAGTGTATAATCGTCCATCAAATGCTTTTAACATTGTTGACGATCGCGACAAGGGCGGTGAGCCTAAATTTTTCTAGCAACTCATCGACATAATACATGTGGATGCCCCCTCATCAATAATTGTTCGATGAACAGTTTTATTGAGGGCTTTCACTTGAATAAGGAAAGCTAGTTGAGCTGGTAACTAAGGGTCATATCCTTTATGGTAAAAGGCCACAAGATTGGAATCCATTGGGTCAATCTCACCTATTGTTGATAATAAAGCTCGCTCTTGGGAGAGGCAATTTTGCGGTACCTCAAATGTCGACATAACAGGCGACGATTGGGCCAGGTCCTCTATTATATTATAGTTATGTGCTATTTTTGCACAATGATTAAATGTCGATTTGTGTACTACTCCCTTTGGCGACTTTATCATTTGTTCAGGAATGATGGGTGGCAGAACTTCGGTCAAAGTTGTTGTCGAACTACTAGGTTGTTCATTAGCCTTGTTATTTGACAGCCGTGGATTCCCGTAATATTTATTCCTTGTCAAAGCATTGTTTTGATGCTTTGAGATAGACAACATAAGCACTTGGGATTGGGAAGCATTTTGATTAGCAACCAGTTTGGTTCCCGGGTTTGGAAACGGATCAGTCAATACTGCTGAGGTCTTTGAACTCTTAAATAGTTACTTAACTTCAGCTTTATGTGGACAATCTCTCATCCGATGATCCTCATTGCATATATGAAACCCCGTAGGGGGTTTCCTTTGCCCAGAAGAGTTTGCAGAAGGTTTTCCAGGAGATGACTCATCCTGCTCCTTTTTTCTCCCTTTCTTTTTCTTCTTGCCCCCTGTTTGCTTCAGTTGTTTGCCGTTGTCGATCGACACGGTATTTACTTCCGAGGCAAGAAGTTCCTCATTTTCATTTCGACTAGAAATCTTACGGGCCTTTTTGGATGTAGCCTTTGTCGATTTCGTGTCTGTCGTGCCAATCACGCCATCACCAGCATGAGAGTCATTGTTTGATTTAGGAGGAGGAGGAACTGAGAATTCCGGTCTAGGGGCGTCAGGTATTTTATCGTAGAGCATGCCAGACTGAGTGTAAATCAAGTCCAAATATTGCGCATGAGCGATAACTTGCTCTTCTGTGACGACTCCCCCTTTTGCCACATCTTCCGTGATGGAAGGCAGTAATGACTTAATAAACCATTCAGCTAATAGCTGATCGGGAACATACGTTTTCACCATTCTACGACGACGTCGCCATTCGTGTATATGATCAGATATGTGAGTGGCCGTCGTCTGTTTGAAGTTGGTAAGGAGTTTCGTTCCCGTTTCGTACCTTATCGGTAATTGAAAATGGTTTAAAAAGGTTGTGGCTAGGGTACTGAAGTTGTCGAATGAAGCTCTAGGCAATTCGATGTACCATTTTGCCGCCGGACCAGTTAACGTCCTCTGAAAAAGGCGAAGTCTTATCAAATCATCATTCAGGGTGTTTGATGAACACCACAGATGAAAGGTCATCACATGATTCGACGAATCTTCACCCGGATTTCCATTAAATTTAGGAATATCTGACGGAAGTTTATGTGGAATCGCTGGCCACCAAGGGGCATAAGCAATTGGATCATTCGTCAGCCGGTTTAGATCTGGTAATTCTAGAGTTGCTACAAAGGGCAACTGTTGATTCAGGTTAGGCGAAGCATACCCAGGATAAGATGGAATCGCCTGAGAAGTGGGTCTTTGTATACCAGCATAATGTATTTGATGATGGCAACTTTGACAAGGTTGATGGGCATAACCATTATAATATGCTTGTTGATTATCGCTTTGGAAATGCGGTTGCCCATTACTTACAAAGACTTGTTGCTCGGGTCCTTGATATGATTGTTGGAATTGCGGTTGTTGAGATTGAACCAGCCATGGTTGTTGGACGATTTGTTGTTGCCCAATACTGGATGATTGACCAAGATGAGGAGTCACAGTACTTGTTTGAGCCTGAGTCTCTCCAGATAAGGAGTCACAAACCTGAGGTTGTGATTGAGTCGTTGAGACAAGAGGCTGTTGTATTGCAACCTGAGAAACTTGGGGTTGACATACAACAGTTAGTGCTTGTACTTGCGATGCAGTCACCATAGCAGGTATAGTAGGAATATCCGACACAGGGTGGACTGTTTGCATTGAATATACAACCATTGGTTGTTGAGGCAGTATTGGTACCCAACCGCTGGATGTAATTCCAGTTTGACCTGAACTTTGTTGTAAACTCCTATATGGGATTTCTCTGGGAGGGAACAATGAAAAGGCATACTGCCCTCCATATGGTGGCAATCCAGTACTTAAAAGGTAGATTGGCCTTTGAAGACGCATTGGATCAATTTGTTGAGTTTCAACAAAAGAAATACCAGATGATAATCCGGATGAAGAAATAGGAACTAACCATGTCGTCGAAGCAGTCCCTAATTGGACTCCGCTTGTTGTTGAAAACTTGCCGGGACAGGTGGTATACCGGCGAACATCGTTGGAGTAGCAGCAGGAGACTCAGCTCCTGCTGTGTCAGACGACACAGTCCTGGATGTCGATGGCTGTTCAGACATATCTAGTCTATCCAAAAGATTTCCTAGCGATTCTACAAGAAATTGCGATGAAGGGAGACTAACTTATAAGACCAACGAGGGAACAGTGATGTTATTCCGATTAAAATAAATTTTAGACGCTTTGACACAACTTTTTTTTTCAGTTTTTAAGAGTCGAGAAAAAACAAAAGATGACTCTAGTCTCCTTCGATTTTTAATGAGCCGAAGTGACAAGTGCTCAGATGGAACTTTTCCGTTAAGGAGTCTGAAAAGGAACGAAAGGGATTGCTCTGGAGATCTAGGTAGAGGGAGTACCAAACCAATCGCAAAACTGCAGAATACTTTTTACGGTACGGCAGTCAATCTTCTCGAATGCTATGTTCAGTGCATTGCGATCGATAGGGCGGTAGACACGGCTTCCTATGGGTAAAGGATTTAAGCCTATAGGGGTCTCCCAAAATATACTCGACGGTACGTGGGAGCACAAGTCTGTACTGGCACTTATCGTCTCAAAGTGGAGGAATCACCCAACCATCAGTGAGGACAACAGTTACCAGGCTTTATGACGCCAAAATACGTCTTTAGCCTAGACCTCTAAATGTTGTGCGTTAAGTTCCAAAGCATTGTTAGATTCATTGAATTTATTTTAAGTTGATCTTGCTTACGAAGTTTGCCTTTTGGGTTCACCACGAGATGTAGATGTAATTCCTAAAATGCAATCTAAAGATGATAAACAAACTTTTATTTCTTTTGTGCAATGAAAATCCTAGCTACTAGAGGAAAAGAAAGACACAATATTTTGACAAAGAGAAAAGAGCACATTGTAAATGCACTTTCCTAAATCAAGCCAAACAGACTGTCTATATGCAAATGCACATGCATGTATTTTTTTTCGACTTTCTTATTATTGATGCTAAAAAGAAATTTGATGTACAAATCTGAATTTGCTTTGAAGCGACAAACACAAACAAGCTTCTTTTCGAAATCAAAAGTAGATATGATTACGAAACCTTGCGATTTTGAAACGAATACTAGTTTTTGACACTAGAAAATGACAAATTCAGACCAAAGGCAATAGTAAAAGTATAGTCGACCATCAACAACAATAAAACTTTCTCCTATGATCGAAATCGACACTTGCGACAGATCTAAATCAAAGGATGACAGTACGACTATTCTACTTTTGCAATGGAAAACTGTAAACGACTCAACAAACACACAAAAACATTTATAGTTCTTTTGTACAAGGGAGGCAGAATAACAGTAAGGAAAAGGGGTTTTAAATAGACATATACTGATAACAGGCTGCAAAATTCAGAGACAGAACTGGAAAGAATGAAGCATAAGAACCACAGCTACACATGACTAGTCTGATCAGCGCACATGTAACACATAGAAACTGGATTGCAGCGCAGGTTGCCCTTTCAGGAAGTGCGCTGAAATGTAGGAACTCTTAACAGTACCTGCGCTGGGCCAGAAACGAGAATCTGTCGGGTTCTGGGTCACAGTTTGCAGTTTAGTCTTTGGTTTTTGGCCGAGTAAAAGCAATCAGTAATGCACAATCAGGGGTAGATCTAAGGAGGGTTTAAGAGCTATCACAAGGGTAATCAAATAATTTGTGAATCAACTGTTCCAATCATAAACAAATCCAGTGAATGGATTCAAGCAGCAGATGTCTACTTTGCATTTGTTATGGCAAATGCAGTTCGAATACTACTTATAAGTTTATGAAACAAAGAACAAAGAGATGCACAAACAAACTAATTAGACAATCCTCCCCAGCGGAGTCGCCATTTTGTTACCGGAAAAAGTGTCTATTTAGAACTGCTCTATCCCACTAAGGTGTGACAGCTGCCTTAGAAACAAACAGAGAAAACTACTTTTGTATTTCCTTTATGAACTATAGATAGAGAGGAATAGAAAGAACCGATCTGTGTCTTGCGCTAATTCTTTGATCCAATCCCTCTCTTCTTTGATAGCTTCCAGCTACCTGCTCCCTCACTTTCCCAGCTTCACCAAGTACCTGTAAGATCACAGAAGAAGAACACTATACAAAGACATGGATCTATATTCATAAACAACTTAGGATCAGATTTAAGTTAACCATACAAATGTAACAAGCATCAATGATACAAACGCATGGAGGAAAAACTCAAATAGTTTTTATTGATAAACAAGAAGATCCAGGAGGAGTTACAACCAATGGTTCCTGACCCAGCATCAACCTCCTAGCAAAGAATCCCCTCTTCACCTCCAACAAAGCATAAATCACCCAATACTCTGATGTTTGTCTCAAAACAAACATCAATTCCTTACAATGTGCAAAATTCCAGCCTCTGGATCTCTGGGATGAGGGATCCATATATAGATGTATGTAAGGAGGATGAGTCAGCTTGTGATTTGATTAGTGTCTTCTCTCTGTCAGTTCTTACTTTCACTTGGAGACTGAAGGCCTCTTACTCATCCTTGGTCGAATTCAGTGAGGCAAGTGTCATAGGAGAAGATTCTGGAAGCTTCCATTGTCTCTCCACCTCGCGGAATGACACTACCATTTGTCATTTCTCGCCCAACGCACCCTCATAGTGCATTTAGGTGCATTGCAACACACCTAGCCAGTGTGTTTAGGTGCTATGAAACGCACCTAGCCAGTGGAGTAGCTGAAATGATCCTGTTTTGACTTATTCTGAGCAGTTTCTGGTGGAGAACTTCTGGGAGAAGTTGTAATTTGTTGACCATGTTCCTTTAGGGGTTAGAAAAACACTTTTAGGGACTTAGGAGCCCTTGGTTTATGGACATTTTATGCTTGGAGTTGCAAGGCACAAAAATGTCTATAACAGTTGTTCTTACTACTTACAACATCTTTAGTTCGAAGTTTAAAAGTTGTTTGTTTAGTCATGCATGTATCGATGCCCAGTATTAGATTTGCTGTATAAATTGCATAGATAGCATTTTGAAATATATCATATCGAATACATGTTAGATTAAAACAACTCATGATATGGATCCATTATCTTCCAAAAGTGAGAAAAAATAAAAATAAAATTGTTTAGTTGTGTATGTTTGTTGTATTATTTCTTGCTTATATCGGTGATGCCCATGAAAATTGTTTTTTTCATGTTAACTGACACTAGATGAGCTTGTATGAACCAATTTCGGGTATCATAAAAAATTTGGATGCATGGAAAATAAGGGTTAAGGCATTTGTTCAATGAGACAATCTTATATGGTTATCTTCCTTTGGTAAGTTAATTATTTTTCACGTTATTGTTGAGGAGAATAAGGAGTTTTTACTTTATTATATTTTATTTAATAAAAGGAAACACATTTTCTATTTCGTTTCTTTTTCATACTTTTTTTGTTTTTGCCCAATTAGAATACATTGCCATGTCAAGCTCAACTAAAAAGAGTATTGGGGAGTGAAAATCCTATCACAAACTTAAATGACATGATGAATTATACTGATTGGAATATTGTTGCTCAACATCCAAACTTCAACAACTTGACACAATTTTTTCAACTTCAACTACAAGCCACTTGATCCATATGCATCTTTGAGTAAGTAACTCAATACGTTTTCCCTATGTTTTCACACTTCACTGTTTTTGACAACACCTTTGCAATTTTTCATTTAAATCCTAATAAGTTAAGATATCCCCGGTATTGTTTATGTCTTTGATGGTGCCTTTACAAATGACAATGCATTTTTTGGAGAATCAAATACTACAATGATATTCTTTTGGAAGCTAAACCAGTGGGGAATGTCTAGTCTGAATCATTGCTTTAGAAGGATATGGAAATATTCACTCTAAAACAGAGGTGCGTGTTGCCTTGAAGAATCTACTTCTATGGTAAGAAATCACTCTTCATCTATGCTCTTTTTTCATATGCTACCGACTTATTTCCATTGAAACATTTGGTGCAATTGCTAGTTTATTACGTATGAATTATTTGTCACGCCTTTAAAATGACATGGGATATTCATATCAATTTGATTTCATCGACATAAAAATTCTACCATAGAATTAAGATGAGTATAAAGTTAAAGTTAAATAAATATTTTGTTATAATAATTAGTTTTTTAGGAAATGATTTATTTTATTTATATCATATATATACATTATTAATATAAGAATATTTGGCATTGTTTTTTCTCCTCCTTATTTGGTCATAGAAGCTAAAAATGGAATAAAATGTGCCCAAACACATTTAAATAAACGTTTAAATTTTGTAACAAATGATAATGTTGGGGCTAATGTTTCATCCAAAATTATATATGCACCTATCTCTATTTTTCTCCAAGATTATTTAGTCCATTAATTATCTCTATTACTTCCCTTAGTCATACTCAAATGTGTTTCATTATTAGATTGATGACTTTCTTCATACATCCAGTAATGGTTATCAATTACATTTTGCATAAAAAGCAAGTATTAAGCCAAAAAAACCATCCACTTAAAAACAAAAAAAAGTGTTGTTACTGTTAACACATTTGGTCGTAAACACATGAAAGCCTCTTCTAAATTCCATTAGAATGTTTGGTCATAAACACAGCATATTACAAGTTCATGGAATGGCCCGCTTTCCGGCCGGCACCGGCAATCTCTCCATCCTCCGCCACCATCCCCTAGATCCACCACCCTCTTTCTCCGCCACCCTACCTTGGCAGTCCTGACATTCCCTGAAAAAAATATCTGAATGCAGTTAGAGCGCCTGACATCCCCTGACCGATCGAGGACGAGCTCGAATTCATGCGGGGGAGTATTATGGCCGGTTCGAAATGGTCACCCGCGCGCGATTCCGCTCTGCAGCTCACTTCTCGCTTTGCTCTGCGATTCCGCTCTGCAGCTCGGAGGCCAGGTACTCTTCAACTCGCAAGTACCCTTCGCTATCAGACTACCTAGTCTACCTATGTATCACATTTGCTCAAACTATCACATTTGCTCCCATTGCATTGCCTTGTTACAGCCTAGGTAGACTACTCCATTAAGCTTTGGTGCCTTAGGGAGGGCCTTCTGCTCCCGTATTCTTCTTCAGCCAGTAATTCGGTAGCCCCTTAATTCCATAGAAATACGGAGAGCTCTTTGCTTTCTATAGAGATGACCTTCACTACTCCTTGAACAGAGTTCGTTGACCAAATAAGCCACAGAAAGGTTTCTTGCTTTTCAATCAAATCAGAGGTACCTCAAGATATTAAACTGTAACAGAAGGAAGAGAATGGTAACTAAGGTGGCATCATCTCCACCGAATAAGCCACAGAAAGGTTTCTTGCTTGTCAAATAAATCCGAGGTACCTCAAGATATTAAACTGTATCAGAAGAAGAGAATGGGAATTAGGGTGGGATCATCTCCACCGAAACTAATCAAGGGAAAGGGTTTTAAAACCCTCTGAGCTGCAGCTGAAAAGTAACAAAGATATTCCAATCCAAATAATGATGAGAAAATGATTTCATCTTGGCTTTGTTTATAGATTCATTTAGACTCATAATAGGGTTCTCTCTTCTTTAATCTAATGTGAAGATTTGGGTTTTTTTTTCCGCAGTCGCCCCACCCCAAATTTATCCGATGTTACCCAAAAACATGGTTCTCCTTTACCAATAACTAGTCTTCAAGGTTGGATAGGCTATTTCCTCCGCAATTAATTAAAAAGGGTCATTACAATTAACTTTGGATAAACTCTGCATAGTCCTCATTTATTTTGAATTTCTTAAACTTATTGACTATCTCAAAGAGAGATGGCCCTGTTAGAAAACAGGGTCCTTAGCTTCTTAATCCTTGAACTAGGCTAAAGCCGTTTTATCTTTATCTTTTCTGGGTCATTCAAATTACGCAATAAATTTGCTTTGTATGGAATGCATTTACTTCTACACCAGAGATTTGAATTGAAAGAGATTTTCTATGTCAATTTTTAGAAATGCACATAAAAGCAACCTGAGCAGAGGATGGCAATATGCTTGAACTGTTGAACATATGGGTACAAGTTATAAGCACTCCAGTTCATTTGAAGCCAATTTGTATGGAGCCTGATCAGACTTGAATCTAAGCCACTCACATTCTTAAAGCATAAAGATTCTTATTCCTCAAGTTCTTCCATTATAGTGATCCATGACATGAATGGCTAAGTGCCTATTTACATCGATGAGACAGCTATCGGACTCCTGACTAGGTGATTTCCATCACTCCAAGTATAGGACCCAAATACATACTTATTATTAAGAGGCTTTTGAAGGGTGAATTCTATAGTGAAAATCTGTTTTTCTCCTTTAGATTGGAAAGACAACTTCTTAGGATTGATATGTACAGATACACCTGGTGGTTCATCGACTGAAACAGTGTATTCGCTTTTGCCACCCACATTGGTGACAGTCCTGGTGACGGTCTCCTTGTTTCTCAAGTTTCCAATGGAAACTGATGGATAGTTCAGTTGATAATCTTTATGTGGATTTTTAGGGCATTTGAAACTACTGTTTCGTAAAATGGTAGAAGCATTGGCTCCACTGCCACAAAGAAAAAGGACGTAATCTTCTATTGTGGCATCATATAACATGCCTGGATCTGATGCCCGATTGGGGTTCACTTGACCTGATCCATAACTGAAAGGTGTAGCTGTATTTCCAGATGCATCTGAAATTGGATGACCTTCATTGTTTGCAACGTTTGCTGCAGGAAAGAAAATGAAATACTATGTTATGTGTGCACCTAGACTTGTGCATTTCATTCATTGAAATGCAAAAGAACCTAACAAAAGCTTTGATAACCTAAAAGTAAAAAGTAATTTTCAAAATAGATCCTTCAACTTATATCCCTGAGTTTTGTCAAATATTAGTTGTCGATTATCTATTTCCCATTACTATTAGTCACGATTCATGGCACAATCAATTACATTGATTCCATCAACACAAGGGATTTTTCATAGACATCTGCTTTTAATTAAAAGTAAATTAACGTACGACCTGATTATTCAAAGAGGGTAAAAATTATGGATTATTCAAAGAAGGTTATAGATTCTGCAATTTGGAATATACCTCAAGCATACAAGGTATTATTTAGAGGCCAAAAAATGATACCTTGGTATAATGACACCATGTATGAAAACCTAGAAATTCAATCAATTCTGTTTCAAGGAAAAATGAAAATACACATAAGCATGTGTATGGTAGCACTCAACATCTGCACTATGTCTAAGTCTAACGTCAAACCAACTATGGATCTCCAATGTATCCACCCTAAAAAATAATTGTTCATCGATTTAAGCCCTACATATACATATTCAAGATAAATTACAATAAAAGTCCTACTACATTTCTTCTACACACTGACATGAGCTTAGTTTCTTAACAATAAAACCATATTGGCTGACAAAAATAACCATTCTATAATCCTCATGAAAGTCTTCCATCACTTTGTCATATAACAATGACTTATCATCCATTGTAAGCACTGAACAAAGACAAACTACAACAAGTAGATGTAACAGTAAAGCGTACCTACAAGTATGATATCCCAAGCTTGTTTTGAGAACTCATCAGACTGGGTATTTAGTTCTATGTATACATGAGTGAAAGAGATATAGTTGAAGATTCTTTTCATTCTTTTGTTTTTGCATATACAGTTAGAAGCAGCAAACTTGTGAAGTTCATTATCACCTTGTAATCAATCAACAATAATAAGTTTGGAATCGCCATAAATCTGCAATTGTGTTACCCCTCTTTCAATAGCAACCCTTAACAAGAACCATAGACAGTTCATCTCTCCACAGTTAATGGTACCTTCACCCAGTGCAGTCTTCAAATCAATATATATGGTTTTCCTGAATAAATAGTATGCCTCCTGCCCCCACATACTCCAAGTTTTCCTTGACAGGCCCCACGAAAACCACCCATCTTTGAATTTGTTAATGTTTACTTCTGCCATTATTCTAGGTTGTTTTTTTGGTGTTTGTTTTTCTTTTCTTTTTTGACCAGCTGATCACAACCCTCCATATCAATTTGGTGACAGTTTAGGTTGTGACTTTAAAAATAGATTATTATTATTATGTGTACCTGATTTAGTGGGTTACTTGAAAAGTTGGGACTCCTTTGTTTTGCAATAGCATAGCATTCCTAGCTAGCCATTTGGCCCAAGAGACCACACAAGGTGGTGCCCTAACAGACTTGTCTTCCATCCAATGTTTCAAGCAATCCTCAACATTATTTCCTTGCCAGTGACCTAGACCTCTGTTCAGAGTCAAAGAATCGGCCTATACTTCTCTTGAGAAGGGACAGTGAATAAGAAAATGGCTAATGGTTTCAGACTCAACTTTCATCTTTAGTTTTACTAAGAGTGCGTCTATTAGGGCCATGCCAAGTTCATTTTTTCAAGACCCCCCAAGTCAGGTTCTTATTCACAAGGGCTAGTCACATGAAAAGATTATTCTTCCATGGAAATTTAATAGATTTCCACCATCATAAATACCCACCCAAACCTCCCATAGGAAACATAGATTTTTGTCCCAAGTGTTCCAAGATCAGTGTATCACCCTGAACACTGTTTTGGACCAGATTAATGTATCCTCTTTATCTCTTAACCTGATGGAACTCTGTTGTAGTCTCTAAATATAGGAATTCCACCTTAGAGCCCTTATCCCCTTGCAGACTTGGACTGTCAGCCTTTTTCTATCCCTGATGCCATAGAGAGGATGAGGTAGCATCTGCAGCATCAGCGAAATAGTAATTCCTTCCAAATATTTTGAAACTTGCAGGCATGTTAGTGCACTTTCAATCGTTAGGTGAAAATATGATTTTTGTCTTCAGTGTAGCTTGCACAACAGTTAGTGGGCAATGGAATAACAAGATGTACCTTTGTTGTTCAGTATGCCAATCAGGGCTTTGAGTTTTAGTTTTTGTGTTCAATGCAATTTTGAGTGAAACTTCTCTACGATCACCTCTATATAGGCCACTCAACCTAACTAATATGGTCTAACAATCCTTCTCCATGAAATTCATAGAAACACATAGAAATTGAAACTCTCTGCTATCAAATACTGGTAACAAAGAAACTGAATCAGTAAAGCTTCCAACCATTGAAACAGGGTAATGGGCAAAACAATTTTATAAGAAGCGTCAAGGGTTCAAAAATAAGAATGTTTGGAAATGATGATGCTGTACAGGATGGTATTTATGACACACAATAATACACTATAATTCTCCAACCTTAGTGTAATGGTACCTTTGTGAGGGGAATAATATACAGAAATGTTTGAGAATAATGAAGCAATATGTTCACTGTGATCTGAATTAATCTATTCACACATCCCAAAATAAGGGAATCTATACTTACTATCAACAGACACACCAAAGAATGATGTGAATTAGTCTATGATCAGAATTATTTCTATTCACACATCCAAAAATAAGGGAACTGCATACAATATTCACTTCCTTGAGTATCATTTATTTTAAAACTCATAGATGTATTTGGGTCCTATAATGAGCATTTCATCTATATAAAGAGGTGATTGCTAAATGTGTTTTTTGCAGAATAGTTTCCAGTATTAAAAGTGTTGCAGTGTAAATGAACACAAATTATCTGCTTTTTTTAATTATATATGATTGAAAAACATGTTGAGTATTAGGAAATAGATAATTGTCTACTTGTTTAACATGAATTTATTGTTATTTGTTTTTCACGTTTTTGAAGTGTAAAAAATGGTGCAAAAGTGGCATTTATGCATTGAAGTGTCTTGCTTTCCAAATCTTGGTCGAGCAGTTATTAAATTCGTCCTTTACAATATGGAAACAATTATAGAGTTCAGGCTTCTATGATCCATATCAAGTTTGTGAGAGATTTTTCGGCGAAAATCACATGGAATACCATTTGTTGACGCGTTTCGAACCAACTTGTCCTGACGATGAACCACACTAGTTGGTTCGAAACGCGTCGACAATTGGTATTCCATGTGATTTTCGCTGGAAAATCTCTCACAAAATATGGCAACAAATCATTTATTTCATGGAAAGAGAGAAGTGCCTGGAATGATGACAAACAATGAGGCATATTACATTGCCCTTGTTGAAGGGTTAAAAGAGACAAAACAACATGATGTCAATGATATTGAAGTCTTCACCAACTCGGAGTTGATATGTAATCAGATGAAAGGCATCTATCGGGTTTGGAAGGACAATTTAAAACCTCTTCATAAGGAAGCAATAAATTGGAGTTGTCAATTTCAACATTTTACCATCAATCACTCTGCAGATATTAGAAAGATGTCCACTGATATAATGTCCAAAGCATTTTTAAGCACATATAGATGCCAAATATGACATAGGATCACCATCCACTGCAACAGAAATCATTTATCACCATCAATATAAATCCCAATTGTGTGAATGGGTTGTTGTTATCATTTTTTTGGGGTCTATCATAGCATGGTTCTTTCACTAAAGAAGAACCTATTAATTTTTTATTTTTCCCCAACATGCAATGATTACAATTTTTTGTATGGGAGACAAATTTATGGACAAATGTAATATATTCCATGTACATGGACAAATGTCTTTTGAGAAAAGTAATTGGTTCATGATTTTGTAATTATCATCAATACATTATGATGTTGTCTGATCCTTCCAAACACCTTCTCAGATATTTATTTCTGGAGAGATATTGATATGCTATGTGATTTGTTCATTGGTTGTTGATCAGTGATGAAAGGTTTCTTTACCTATGTGTCCTACTCATCCAGTAGATAATAGATAGTTGTCTACTTGGGGTGGAAAATCTATAATGGTATGTCAATGAGGTTTATGCATGCTCCCTCTTCAATTTGTCTCATCTCTTATAGTGAAAATATAGACATCCTTGTTTTAGGCACTGTTTCTATCCTTTAATTGTTGTTATCTATTTATAGGAAAAGTGCATGGTAGATGAGGTTTCCAGTTTTAGACTAGTGTGCATTAGCCTAGGAGTGAGGCTCTCTATTCTAGGAAACTTCTGAAAGCACCTTGGGCACACTTTTCTAGAAGTGAATTAGGGTTGAATTAAGTTAATTAGGATGGTGCAATAGTAGTAGTGTCCCTCTACTTTTGTTATTCATTCAGTTTAAGAAAGAGCGGATCCACTTTGTTTGGTTTTCTTTCTGGAGTTAATAAAGAAAACAAAGATGTTTTTCTAAGTTCCGTTGTTTTCTTTTGTTTTTCAATACTTTTTGGTTAGCTTAAATGTCAAGCAGCCTAGAAAATCTATCTTTATACTTGGACTGTGGCAAACTGCAACATTCCATTCTTGAAGTTTGAAAGTCCTCCATGGGGTAAACCATTTTTTCCTTGGCAATCCTCATCCAGGAGAGCTAGTAGAGCTTCCAGATCTTATAGACTAGATATGCTTTTGCTTTTGTCTTTTTCTTTTCTAGGAGTGACCTTGGCACTTCCACTTTGTATCAAAACTTTTATGCTGAAAAGTCGCATTGAATTACTTTGGTTATTTATTAGACATTAAAAAACTTATCTAATGATATAAAAAAACTATTTTTTATTATTGAGCCAAGAGGCTCATTCTATAGCCCAGTGTGAAGGCGATGTGTAAGTGCGTGCATGCTCAGGTTGGAGTTGACACATGTCACTATTAAAATAAAATAAAAATATTCTCTAAATAGAAAATATATGTGGGCTATAATAAAAAAGTAAAAAGAATATGTTATGCATGTTTAATTAGTCATCTCAAAAATACAATTTAAACAATAAAAAATTACACAAATTTTTTGCACTTTAAAATAAGTTTGTACTTGAGGAAATTTGATCCATCTCGGCTCATGTTAAATCTATGCTTAATATGGATCAATGCTGGTCATTTTACTGTAGCCTATAGTCCTGGAACATACAGATTTGAATCAGAGATATTCTATGCAATCTATGAAAGTTGTAAGTTGTTTTAGATGGCATGAGTATATTGACTACCATACAACTACATTTGAGTGTGATTGCACCCAATCACCGATGCTCAGAAGCTTTTTCACTGTTGGTACATAGCTCTTTCAGAAGCTAGAACCTGTTACGTTTTCATCAATTTCATTCTTAACTTCTTTGTAATTCATCTATGGGGCTGTGTTTTTCTCAGTATGCTAAACGGTATATTTATGAATAATGTTGTTTCAATATAGTATAATTTTTTATTTTGGGAGATTTCAATTTTCATCTTTCCTTCTAAATTATCCCCCCTGTCTCAACATCATCAAGGCCTTCCTCAAGGACAATCACATTGTTCCATAAAAACAGCCAAATGCCATAAACTTATAATAAATCTCTGGGTTATAGAACGCCTGGCAAATGGACTAATACCTATTTCTAGTTTGTGGAGAATTCCCCATTTCCAATCTAGGAGGTGCTGTATTTTGATTACTAAAAAATTGCCATGAGGAAAAATTTAAATCAAGTGAATGTTGGCCTATGTTGCATGAGTTTCTAGAACACATAGGGGTGCAGGTGTTAGGAAGAGATAGAAGCTTTCCCAAATTTCAAATTAACACGGCTTGGGAGTGACAAGATATATATTAAAAAAAAAAAAACAAAAAATTTAAATCCAAAAAATAGGGGAATAAGGGAAATTTCTAGAAATACATAAGAAATTATTAATTAATTCCACAGTAACATACATACCGCTATCATTCATGATATCTATAATATTACTGAAATAGGCCCATTATTATTGACCAATTTTAACCAGCAGTGGCCATTAGTAAAATCTATCTAAATCCATATTTAAAATCTATCAAACTTTGCAGCATGGAAGCCTTCAATTGGTTCTGTTCTTCCTAAGATTTGATCAACATTTCATTATCTGCTCTGCATATTTGAAGTTATAATGTCAAGATCCTCATAGTTTCTACAATATTGGGAGAGGCCTTTTTATTTGTTTGTCCATTGGACTCAGTTTCTGAATTTATCCCATTCAGGTCCTCACCTATGATGTCTACTTCATGCTCACAAATATTACACCTGGCTCAGCCCAACAAGACTAAGCCTTTGCCACCTTGATTGAACAGTAGGCACTATGCACAACAACAACCCGCTAGCTTAAATGACAACAAAACATCATTTTAACATTTGATTTGATTAACATAGGTAGTGTGAGCCAAGTGAGTTTCCATAACATAGGTAGGATAATTTCTTTTCTTGTATGCATAGAGTAGTTAGATAACTACTAAATGTATGTAAGTGTAATGTAGATAGCCTGAAATCATTATGATTCTTCTAGGAGACCTTTTCCAATCACGATGTCCAGAAGAGAAGCTTGGCAGGACAAAGCCTGTGGTTAGGCAAATGCTCCATTGGGATTTTCTTAACTTGGATTTACCACTTGAATAGATCATCAAACATTTATATGGTTTTGTTCCTAAGCCAATTGCATAAAAGGTATTTACTTCCATATTACTTGAATGAGGGGGGAAGATCAGTTTTTTTCACTGGAAAGATTAGAGTGAAGTTGCGGGATCAAGTTATGTCATAAATATATTTATTTTAGATTTTAGAAAGCTAGAAGCTAATACAAGAATATTTAGCAAGATATTATAGTTCATTATGATGTCACTAGCTCAGATTTGAACTTGGGAAGGGAAAATAAATCCTGAGTTAGAAAGATAGTGGTCATTCCATCGAACAGCTAGAGATACCCCAATTAACATCTCCACAAATAAATAATTTACATACTTAAGGCTCTACTTCTTTTCATAAGATTTGAATCAATAAATTAATGAAACTAAACCTTACATCAACACACTGATTTATTTTTCACTGTAATGAGTATCTAGTTGATTGCTTAGAGTTGGCAACTTGGCATTACCTTGCATTGCAGATATGATAGAGAAAATAGAATAAAAACTATTTTCTTTTGATTATTAGAACTTACAGCCAAATTTTTCTTCCCTAAAATTGTTTTTTGTCATTTGTTTGTAGCATAAGTTATAAAGCCACTAATGCCCTAAACTCTGCATATACAGTGCTTGTATCCTGCAAGTCTACACCCGGAAATTGGTAATTAAGTGTGTAGGATTTAAACCAATAAATTAACCAACATTTGTGTTCCTTGTTGTTTAACTTGGTTAATTCATGTCTTAAAATATTACCAATTTTGTGATATGTCTACAAGAAAGTAAACCAGCATGTCAATTTAATCAATGTCAAATCATTGCTCACTAAGGGAATGTTTTTTTCACGTCAAATGCCTACCTATGGAAAGAAAATTGCCCATGAGTAGCACTTCAGAATGTTCAACATTCATGCAAAAGATGAGTGTTATCTTCCATTTAAGGTCTGGACTTAATGAAATCCCTAAATAATCATGATTATAAAGCTTTTCTGATATAAATCTACATAGATGTGGGTCAAAATATTAGACACATTGATAATTAATAACATGGAATGCTATCATCAATTTCAATGCTGAACAGGGGTTTGTCGAATCTTATAAGTTTTTGCATTAAGATGAATCACATCAGTTCCTCATTTTCCGAAGAAGTTAGATAAAAATGTCATAGTGCACAATGAGGCAGTGTTAAGTTAGTGGTTCAGGTCATTAATTGACAAGAGGAGGGATCATCTACAACACAAATGACATGAGGAAGGCATCAAAAGCATGGACAACACCATGATTTCTTATGTAAAGGAGACAAATGTGTTGGTTGGTATGGACATATTTTTTATTTGTGTACTTTATAAAACTACAAACTTGTATTTATGTAAGCATTGAAGGTTATAGAGTATGGACAGGATGCATAATGTATTGGTTGTTATGGATGTTAGGGTTTATTTGTTTACAAGGAGAAAAAAGAAACTATAGCCTCTAGAAGTGATTCATTATGTCCATCTAAACAAAGATATGATATGCAGATCCATGATGGAAAGATAATAAATTCACACAAGCATCCAATGTATCAAACATTGACACTTGAATATGCAATACCAAGCTTTCAAGTGGTATCAGACCTGGGCATGGGAAAGTGTGTAATCTTCTTCAAAAATACCAAATCAGGCTTCAAAATTCCAAATAAGGGGTTTGATTTGTGTCTTGTTTGCTTCATGTTTTTAGAACTCATGGAAAAGTTGGTTGTGCAGTTGGTAACAGAGTTCATAATTGAAGCATTGGAATAACTAAGAATGCACATTTCAGGTTGACTTGGTTCAAAAGCAACAGGTTCAGAAAACTGCACATCAAGATGCTATAAACCCAAGAGCTTCTTTCTTAAATATGAACACCATAAATAAAATTAGATTTGTTTTGATCATATAATAGATCTAACATTTGAGAATATATTTGAAGAACAATTTAGATTGATGTCTAAAACACTAATTCATTCCCAAATCATGGTGTGTATACAACATTGTTACAGCTTAGTCTACAGTATTAGACCAATTACGTGAGAAAATACAGAAACATTGCAATAAAATGAACCAACAATTGAATTTGTTGAACAATTACAGAGCCATGTGAATTAACTTGACATTCCATGTCAAAGTTCAAAATTTCATGAAACTTCAGGAGAGTAGTGGCATATAATTGAACTTTTACTTTTGCATTGATGAGAGCTCAAACATTCCTCGGTGCTCATCAGGCACCCATATTTTTAATATTGCACTGATGAAGGCTCAAACTTTCCTCAAATTTTGCAGGCACCCATGTTCCCAATGTACCTAGAGCCTTCTGAAACAACCCAACATTCCATGTCAAAACACAAAGTTTCATGAACTTTAAGAGAACAGATTATGAAAAAGGTATTTTTATAACAACATAACAATGGGAAAACATAAATATACTTATCATATGATAAAGGGCCACCTGACGACGCCTTAATAACCTAGCTTATCTATTCTTTGTGCATACCTCATTGATTCCCACTAGAGTTGAAGTCCTTCTGTAGATGATCAGTCATGGTAGAAGATGATGCTTCTCCACTTATTCTATAGTTACCTAGAAAAATGTCAAACGTTATCACAAAGAAATTTTCTAGAGCATCAAGGTATATGTGCACACACAATGAAAGAGTGTCAAATGTACCTGGCATGGCAAGTAAGGTTGGATGGTCTTGCATCTCCCTTTGGTCCTGGGTTATTGCCATGGTTGGGGATTGTTGCATTGCTGTAAAAATAAACATACCACATGTTAATGAATAGTGATGATTAAATACTTAAATCTAAAATCATGACTCTATTCAACACATGAAACTAACCTGGAACCATAGAGACGACATTATTTGATCGATGACATCCTCGCTTATTGAGGTATCGAAACTCAAATGGTTCATATTCTGATGGATCAACATTTAAATCAATTTCCATACCATTGTTTTTCTGTTGCTTCTTCTTTTCTTTGTGGGGCTACGGAAAATCTTCTTCCTCTTCAAAGATGGATCAAGAGATTCCAATCTAGGTGTGAAGTCAAAATCAATAACGTGCAAATTATTGGCTTCATCCAACATTTTTTTAGGCATATCAATCAACTGGATTGTCTTCGCCAAAGTAGTAGGAGGGTTATCTAAAATGAGATGTGTATAGCTAAACAACTCCTCCCTTTCCAAATGAAGTGCCTCGGCATCTGCGTCAACAACATTTGTGGCCATAAGAGTAGCATCGACATATTCATCATGGTTTTGAGGCTCTATATTGATCTCAGGTGGGTCATTGCATATGTTATCCTCTGCATGATGATGAAGCAATGGATTTGAATTATCCAATTGGAAATACAACCAATTAACCTTTATGGCATGCTTGCAAATGTTTCCACCGATAGACCATGGACATTCACACGTTATAAAATCCTTACGATACCAGGTGACAAGGTATTTTTTACCTCGATCTGTCTGACTTCTCACCCAATAATCACAGGTTATGTTCTCATGAGGACAACAATCAGTATCCATAATTTTTCTTGCTCGTTCCACTGATGATTCTAGCTACTTTTCTCTCTTGTAGTTGTTTAGGAATCCTTCTTCTTTTAAGATTTCCTTGAACCGATAACAAGTTTCAACTGTTGTTAGTAGCATATGTAATAACCAATCCATCCTCCGGGCACATTTTTTCCTTTTATCAGATAGAAATGTTGTTTTTAGGTAACAATGGTATGACTCAACAGCATTATTGGTCTCCCGATTTGCATGAGGAAACTCCCGAAAACCTTTCACCCACATACCTAATTGCAAATAGAACGATGTCAGTCTCACTCTATCACCTTTATAAAAGAAAAAAAATACATATAATATGAAAAAAATGTTTACTTACGAATCTTATCTCTAGTGACCCAATTCTTGTTGAAATAGTATAAGAACTTCTCTTCATCTGCAAACTTGATAAAAAATTGATTGATTGCATCTTCCACTTCATAATTGAGAGTGTGTTTCATGATGAAACCTAGCTCACTGAACATCTCTTTGGCTCTTATGGAACTAGTGGCCAACCGATTCACATTTTTCAACCAAGCCCTCCGTACATGCCAAACACATAAGATCACATCACAACCTGTGATCCTCCTGCCATATTCAATGCATTTTAGTGTGATATTTTTAGAAAAAATGCAAGTTTGGTTATATCATGACAATGTTAAAGTTACCTCAAGGCACTGATTTCAGCCAGTGCGTCATCAACCATGAAAGCATTGACTTTCCAATCAGGACGGGTTTGGAAAAAATTGCGCATGAGCTGCTCCAGCCATATTGCAATATCATCTGATGTGTTTCGTGATGCCACGACCCATGCAATAGGCACCCCGCTTTGTTTTTCATCAAATGCCACGAGTGTATACAACTGATACTATCATTTTCAACTTTACATAAATTCAAATACAAGTTATTAATCATTTTTAATGGATACAACTTAAATAAATATATTCAATAAATCATTGGCATCTGACTTACCCCATATTTGTTTGTGTTAAATGTTGAATCCATGTCTATTAAGCTATTGTGCGATAGCTTGACCATTGTCTCCAACATCCACTTTGTTTGAATCCCTATTATAAAAGGGACCTCCACACCATTGGGCTTTTCGTAAAAGAAAAAATCTTCCCGATGCTTTTGATACCAAAGGTTTACAATAATTTCATCCTTTTTGTGAAGTTGATAATTTCCCTTTGCCAACCTATTAAAAATGTTTACAATATCTTTCCTGCATAAGAAGAAATCTCTATCTCGAGCTGCCACATTGATGTCAACATGTCTCTTAATGTGGGTTCTATACACTACATCAATAGGCACTCCCAAAAAGAAACAACTCTCTACATATGCAACAATGTCCCTCGAAAGCTTTGGCCTAAGTAAGGCCCTGGTCTCACCTGAAGTGTCACATTGACCATGACAAGCCCAACCTTCCCCATCTTCATGTTCATACATATTGAAAGTTAATATTGCTTTATCAGGAATTTCATGCATAACTTTCACAATAAAGTGGCATTGGCAACCCCTCTTCTGCACAAATGAGGTCCTTTGTTTAGCTGAAAGATTTCCTCTTTTGTCCTCTGGGCCAAATGAACAATAATAACTAAACCAAAAATTTAAATTGTTAGTACATACAAAGAAAGATAACCGTGGTTTCAAAAGATCTAAACAATATATAGTTTAAATACTTACATATCATATTGCAATGCAGTAGTATATCTTTCTTTTGGTTTACCCTTTGCTTTTCGTACGAATTTACATGGAGCAATAGGATTTTCTTCCTCTCCTTTTATAAAGTCAGCAACTCATCGTAACGGGATTACAACAACATGATCAATACCATTGTTTTTTGTATTTATTTCTTTCCAAACCAAGTCTTTATTAGAGAAAGTCATTTTTCCTTTGAGGTCTTGCACCTCAAGATCCATGATATATTGCCATTTATTTCACTTGCCCATTTTGAACTAATCTGGTCAAACAATATGCAAGGAAATCAAAACCAAAATTTCGATCTTAGCAAGTTATTCAACATATATATAAATATAAAACCTCTTTTATGCTTTTTTTGAGGTCTAAAATATCAATCACTCAATAATGACAAAAATAAATAGCACAAAAGGATGCAAAAAATTTGGGATGTAAGCATTTCCTTTAAGATGTTTCTTCTTGCCTCATTCACTTTCAACAAGGCATTCCTTAAAGGAAAGATTCCTTTGACAACATGAACAGATGCAATCCAATGAATGTTGGCCATGTTTTTTTAGGGTCACCATTCGCTAAGCAAGACTAGACTTGAATGAAAGGGATTTCTACAATGTATGTTTACATCACAACTCTACAAACATGAAGCAAACAAGACACAAATCAAACCCCTTCACGTCACCACTCCTATGCGTTTTGATTGGCATGCGAATGAAGACTACTACTCCTCTCACTGTTGTACTTGCACCTCATTTTATATCTTCTATTAGCTAGACACTTAGATTTAAACTACTCTATTAGTTCTTTATTGTTAATTTTAGGCAACAATGGTATGTTCTATGCTTTAGAGCAATTTTACTTCAATTTCTTTATTAGCCCAACATCAATATCCAGATTAGTAATCACATCAAGTAATGTGTCTTTTTATGCAAGTATAAGTAATGGCATGTTGAGATATATGGTAAAATAGAATGAGTATTGTTTGTGTTCCCCCATGTTAGCATTCGGCGATTTGGCTGAGAGTAGTTTCCCCCATGTCAGCATTTCGAATTAGAGAATACCTCATCACTTCAGCATTTCAACCGAGAGTTGACCTATCAATGTCAGCATTTGGCACTGGAGTGACAAACACACACATCATGTTGTGCTCTTGTTATTATGTCACGGATCATAATTCTTCTAATTTTTTTACTTTAACAAACTGAAAATCCTGCATTGCTAAAAACGTTAAATGCCCAGCATACTATTGACTTTGAGCTGTTATAGTTGATCTCCACTTTATTTCACTTTATATTTCCTTCTATATTCTATTTTTTCCTGGTAGGGGAAAATTGGAAATTCTTCCTTGCATTAACATGGGCATAGTACACTGTCAATGGCCCTAATAGACACACTCTGAGTAAAACTGAAGATGAAAGTTGAGTCTGAAACCATCAACCATTTGCTTATTCACTATCCCTTCTCAAGAGAAGTACAGGCCGATTCTTTGACTCTGAACAGAGGTATAGGTCACTGGCAAGGAAATAATGTTGAGGATTGCTTGAAACATTGGATGGAAGACAAATCTGTTAGGGCACCACCTTGTGTGGTCTCTTGGGCCAAATGGCTGGCTAGGAATGCTATGCTATTGCAAAACAAAGGAGTCCCAACTTTTCAAGTAACCCACTAAATAAAGTACACATAATAATAATAATCTATTTTTAAAGTCACAACATAAACTGTCACCAAATTGATATAGAGGGTTATGATCAGCTGGTCAGAAAAGAAAAGAAAAACAAACACCAAAAAACAACCTAGAATAATGGCAGAAGTAAACATTAGCAAATTCAAAGATGGGTGGTTTTCGTGGGGCCTGTCAAGGAAAACTTGGAGTATGTGGGGGCAGGAGGCATACTATTTATTCAGGAAAACCATATAGATTGATTTGAAGACTGCACTGGGTGAAGGTACCATTAACTGTGGAGAGATGAACTGTCTATGGTTCTTGTTAAGGGTTGCTATTGAAAGAGGGATAACACAATTGCAGACTTATGGCGATTCCAAACTTATTATTGTTGATTGATTACAAGGTGATAATGACCTTCACAAGTTTGCTGCTTCTAATTGTATATGCAAAAACAAAAGAATGAAAAGAATCTTCAACTATATCTCTTCCACTCATGTATACATAGAACTAAATACCGAGTCTGATGAGTTCTCAAAACAAGCTTGGGATATCATACCTGTAGGTATGCTTTACTATTACATCTACTTGCTGCAATTTGTCTTTGTTCAATGCTTACAATGGATGATAAGTCATTGTTATATGACAAAGTGATGGAAGAATTTCACGAGGATTATAGAATGGTTGTTTTTTCTTAGGGAATTTTTGTTAGCCAATATGGTTTTATTGTTAAGAAACTAAGCTCATGTCAGTGTGTAGAAGAAATGTAGTAGGGCTTTTATTGTAATTTATCTTGAATATGTATATGTAGGGCTTAAATCGATGAACAATTATTTTTAGGGTGGATACATTGGAGATCCATAGTTGGTTTGACGTTAGACTTAGACATAGTGCAGATGTTGAGTGCTGTCATACACATGCTTATGTGTATTTTCAGTTTTCCTTGAAACAAAACTAATTGAATTTCTAGGTTTTCATACATGGTGTCATTATACCAAGGTATCCTTTTTTGGCCTCTAAATCAGACCTTGTATGCTTGAGGTATATTCCAAATTGCAGAATCTATAACCTTCTTCGAATAATCCAGAATTTTTACCCTCTTTGAATAATCAGGTCGTAAGTTAATTTACTTTTAATTAAAAGAAGATGTCTATGACAAAACCCTTGTGTTGATGGAATCAATGTAATTGATTGTGCCATGAATCATGACTAATAGTAATGGGAAATAGATAAGCGACAACTGATATTTGACAAAACTCAGGGATATAACTTGGAGGATCTGTTTTGAAAATAACTTTTACTTTTAGGTGATCAAATAGTTTGTTAGGTTCTTTTGCATTTCAATGAATGAAATGTACAAGTCTAGGTGCACACATAACATAGTATTTCATTTTCTTTCCTACAGCAAACGTTGCAAACAATGAAGGTCATCCAATTACAGATGCATCTTGAAATACAACTACACCTTCAGCTATGGATCAGGTCAAGTGAACCCCAACCGGGCATCAGATCTAGGCATGTTATATGATGCCACAATAGAAGATTACGTCCTTTTTCTTTGTGGCAGTGGAGCCAATGCTTCTACCATTTTACGGAACAGTAGTTTCAAATGCCCTAAAAATCCACATAAAGATTATCAACTGAACTATCCATCAGTTGCCATTGGAAACTTGAGAAACAAGGAGACCATCACCAGGACTGTCACCAATGTGGGTGGCAAAAGCGAATACACTGTTTCATATATGAACCACCAGGTGTATCTGTACATATCAATCCTAAGAAGTTGTCTTTCCAATCTAAAGGAGAAAAATAGATTTTCACTATAGAATTCACCCTTCAAAAGCCTCTTAATAATAAGTATGTATTTGGGTCCTATACTTGGAGTGATGGAAATCACCTAGTCAGGAGTCGGATAGCTATCTCATCGATGTAAATAGGCACTTAGCCATTCATGTCTGTTATAGACATTTTTGTGCCTTATAGCATTGAGCATGAAATGTCCATAATCTAAAGGGATCCAAAGTCCCTAAACATGTTGTTCCTACCCCTAGAGGAACAAGGCCAACAAACCACAGCAATTCACAGAATTTCTCCACCAGAAACTGCTCAAAAACAAGTCAATTCAGGATCAATTCAGTGGCTCCACTAGCTGTTTGCGCTGAATGTCAAAGCCAACACTAGCTACCTGCGCTGAATGTCAAAGTCAACGCTGGCTACCTGCGCTGAGCGAGAGTGGACATGTGGCAAGTTCATTTCTCAAGGTGTCAAAACCCAGGAAGATTCCAAAATGACACTTGCCTCAGGGAATTCGACTATGATGAGTAAGAGGTTCCAAATCTCCAAGTGGAATCAAGAATTGATAGAGGGAGAGGACACTAGTCAGATCACAAGCTGACTCATCCTCTCTCCAAACATCTATATATGGATCTCTCCTCCATGAGATCTAGAGGCTGGAATTTTGTTATTGCAAAGAATTGCTGTTGGTTTGAGATTGGAATCATTGGGTGTTTAATGCTTTGAAGGGGGTGAAGATAAGAATTCCATTTGCTGGGAAGGAGATGCTGGATTGGAGCCCTCTGGGTTGTATCTCTTCCTGAACCTTGTTATTCATCAATAAAGGTATCTTGTTTTCTCCTATATACTGATGTATCTTGATGTACGATTGCATTAGTATGTTTAGTTTATTTCTAATCCTGAACTAGTTATGAATATGAATCCATGTCTTGTGTAGTGTTCTCTTCTTGTGATCTTGCAGAAACCTCTTGAAGCTGGGCGAGCGAGAAGGAAAGTAGCTGGGAACTCTCCAAGAGAAGAGAAGCCAGATCGAGGGACAAATGGAAGACACCGGTTAGTCCATCCATCTCTCTCTTCATTCCTAATTCATAAAGGAAGAATACTAGAATAGCTGTCTCTGTTTGTTGCTAAGGCACTATCACACCTTAGGTGGATAGGATCGTCTTGCATAGGCATTTTTCCCCACAAAAAATTGGCGACTCCACTGGGGAGATTTGTTTAGTCATTTTATTTGTGTTTCTGTCATTGTTTGTTTCATAGACTTGACAGCAACAATCAAACTGCATCTGCTATTCCCAGATGCAAAGTAGACAGTTGTTGCTTTGATCCAATCACTGGACTTGTCTATGATCTGAACAATGGACTCACAAATGATTTGATGATCCTTTGTGATAGATCTTAGTACTCCCTCAAAGCATCCCTTTGATTGTACCTTGCTTGTTGCTTTTATTTGGCCTGAAACAGTAGATTAAATAGCAATCTGTGACCCAGAACCAGTGAGAAACGAGAGTTTCTCCTTCAGCGCAGACCCTGTGAAGGGATTCTGCATTTCAACGCAGGTCCCGTGAAGGCTACCTGCGCTGAATGTCAAAACCCCTGTGTTGAGGTTGCGCTGAACTAGTTTGGCCTTGTGCAGCTGGGGTTCTCTGCTCTGTTTTGCCTTGTTTTGATCTCCGATTTTTGCAGCCTGTTACCAGCATAGGTACCAGTCTGATAACTCCTTTTCTCTGCTTAAATTCCGCCTCCTTTTGTACAAAAAGACTGTGAGTGTTTTTATGTGTTTGTGGCGTCACTTGCAGTTTTCCTTTGCATGAGCGAAATAATCATCCTGCAGACCTTGATTCAGATCTGTTGATTGTGATCTTAGGAGAGAGTTCATTGGATGTTTGCAGTTGATTATACATTTATTTTTTCATTTTGTTTGAGTTTGTCTCTTTTAAGTGTCGAAACAAGTATTCATTTCGAAAATCGTTAAGTGTTGTAATCTCTTCTACCCTCTCTGATTTCGAAAAAGTAAACTTGTTTGTACTTGTCATTTAAAAGCAAATTCAAAGTTGTACAAGAACCTTTCTTTGTAGGCATCAATACTAAGAAAGCGGAAAACAAACACCTGCATTGTGCATTTGCATCTTGATAGTTTGCATGTTTGATTTAGGAAAAGTGCATTAGAGTGTGCTGATTGCTCTTTGAGAAAAGATGGTGTCTTTCTTTTCCCTTAGTAGCTAGGATTTTCAAAGTTGAAAAGATATAGAGCTTGCTTATCATCTTTAGACTGCATTTAGGAATTGTATCATACATCCCGTGGTGAACCTCAAAAGGCAAACTTCTAAAAAGATCAACCTAAAATAAATTGAATGAACTTAACAACGCTTTGCAACATAACGCACAACATAGAGGTCTAGGCTAGAGACGTGTTCCGACGTCGTAAAGCTTGGTGACTGTCGATCTCGTGGGTGGTGGGTGATTCCTCCGGAGGGACGAAAGTGCCAGTATGGATTGTGCTCCCACGTACCATCGCGTATATATTGGGAGACCCCTATAGGCATAAAACCTTTATCCTTAGGAAGCCGTGTCGGCCACCCTACGGATCGCAATGCACTGAACACAGCATTCAGGAAGATCGACCACCCGTACCCTAAAAAGTATTCTGCGGTTTTGCGAAAAGTTTGGCACACCCTCTGCCTAGAACTCCAGAGCAGTTCCTTTTGGCCTTTTTCAGACTCTATAATGGAAAAAGTCCATCCGAGCATTTGTCACTTCGGGCTCGTTAAAACACCGAAGGAGACTAGAGTCATCTTTAGCTTTTTCTCGACTCTTTAAAATTGAAAAAGCAAGTTGTGTCTAAAGTGTCGTTAAAATTTATTTTAAACGGAACAATCACCCCTATTCCTGTGTTGATCCTTAGGTTGAAAAAATGGAGCACACCAACCAAGGAATTCCCCTTGGTGGAAATCCTAGTCCCTTCTCCTCTTGGGGAGATGTTGGTGTGCCCCATATGGCCACATTGTCGCTTCCAGGACTGACGATTGGCCTGCCGGTCTGGCTCTTTTCAACCAATGTCGTTCAGAACAACACTATTCCTGAACAGTCGAGTCAACAATTAGACCAGACCAGAGTTGCCCACCAGCCTTCTACTTCATCTAATTCTTCCTCTCCTCCTTCCTCTTCGCTTGACGGAACTGGTAAAACAAAAAACCAAGTTCCTAAGGAGAAGAAGGAAAAGAAGAAGAAAGAGAAGAAGAAGAAGGAGCCAAAAGCGACTGGGGGCAGACGAGTGTCGTCTGACAAAAATCCACACACATCACTGACCAGGCCTAAATCGCCATGTGTCATATGGAAGCGAGACCACTTCCACAGAGATTGTCCCTGCATCCCTCGGATACTAAGGGACTGGTCTCCCCGTTTGCACAATTCGATAGCATCAACCTCTGATAGCCATGTTGACTGCTCACCGTCGACTAGTGAAAGTGAAGTCCCAGGACAGAGAGGAAAAGCTAGATTTCCCTACAAACTGTGTGAAGGTGACCATGCCATCCACCGTTGTCCCTTCTTAGATGAGGCTAAAAGAGTTCTGGAAGATCGCCCGATTTTACGAGCGCAACTTCCTCTTGGATATCAAAAACTCCTGCCAAGTCCTTCACTAGTTGAGAACCCGGCTGGCCCGCCCAGGTGGTCAGCCGAAGCACCTATCGTTGAAGATGAACCGTCTGGATCCATGCCTGACGAAAGTCTAAAGGTTGAGATGGCAGTTGACCCGGTTTTGCCTTCAGAGGCTCTATCTTCAAATGATACCATCACAGAGGAGAATAAAGACGACACCGTCCAAATTCTCTTCATCAACACTGACTCCGACGAACACGGGGGCAATGCACCCATTCCTTTATCGCAGGAAGGAAGTTCGTCAGAGCGATACCCGGCCGTCTACTCGGTCCCACCGCCAAGCAACCTAGTTGTCTCGTTTGACTGGAACCAACTAGGCAGACCCCGGTTGCCAGCAAGCATACCATTCAGAATTATCGTTCAAATATACAGAATGGTAATGGCTGGCACTATCATTGATGAGGGGGCATCTGTGAGTATCCTTTCCTCTATTGCTTGGAAAGCACTTGGTTCGCCAGTGCTTTTTCCTGAAATGAGAAATCTATCAGGTTTTGGTAAAGGAACCAATCGACCTTTAGGGATCCTCCCCAATGTGCCCATAACATTGAAAGGGAAGACCGTTCAAATGAACGTGATGGTCGTTCAAGGACCCTTGGATTATAACTTACTCCTTGGACGAGACTATATATATTGCATGGGGGCCCTCGTCTCCTCACTCTTTAGAGTAATGTGTTTTCCGCACGAAGGAAGAGTGGTCAAGCTCGTGGACCAACTTTCATTTCTCGGATCACGCATCGCAAATAGTCATGTACCATCCCTAAATGGTCTATTCACGCAAGAAGTGTCTCAACCCATGGTCCGTCCTCCTGATGAGCGCGAGTAATACGGGAGGATATGACTGGAACCCAGGGGGCATGCATCTTGGCCTGCTTCGGCAGGGAAACTTTGGGTATAGAGTAGGTTTCCGCGGGAGAATATGAGTAGTCTGTACCCCATCCGTCTAGGAAGAGGGTTATTCTAGAATAAGATTCTTTTGTCAAAGTTATGTGAGCTGGCGGGCTACGTCGCTCACCTTTGTCTATTTCGGTAGACATTTCCAAGGAAGTGTTTTGTTTGAAAGATTAACGAGACAATCTTTGGGTAACCTGAAAGAGGTAGGCCTCTCTCGGTGAAACGAATTTTTTGACGGAAATGAAGTAGAGGTAACCTTGAAATCGTACTTTATGCCTGGGGGCATGCAAACCTTTTGGAGTGCAAGCAAGGGGCGGCTATTTATTTTTAAAATTTTTAGGTCCTCCCTTTAAACCTGTAGGTCTAACCCTTTAAACTCGTAGGATTAGTCGTTTCCGAACTTGCATAACGAAAGGATCCAGGGCAAAGCTTTGTGAGATGAAGCTCCATAAAAAATAGAATCTCAATGAGACACTCTTATCATATGACTGGGTTGATCGAGCAGTTTTAGCACATAGTTCATGCTCGTTAAAAAATAAACGCAAGATCCGAGCAGTTTTAACGCGGACTTCATGCTCGTTAAAAAATACACATAAGCAATGAGCAAATGTTTCCACCAACGTTTAAGCTCATTTTAAAATAAAAAATGAACCACTACCTGGTAAATAACCACTGTGAATGTAACCTTATCAGCCATTAAAGCCTTGGTCGTGTTTGCACCATCACCTTCACTTTTCATTTGGCCGATCGTTCACCTCCATATGATTGTTTACCCATTTTGAGGAACAGCTGTGAAGAGTGATTTCACCTAGCCATCCTTGTGACACTGCCGTGATTGGAAAATTCCAACCTGTACCTGGAATCAGCTGCTAACCCTGTTTATCACTCGTTCCTCAAAAGACGAGTCTTCTTTAAGCTCTTTTCAACTGACTCGTAAAATATGAAAAGATTTCCAAGTCCTTGGCCTTCCAGCTCGTTAAAGGGACAGGAAGTGCTATCCCTCCTCTAGATTTTAATCGTTTTGGACCTGAGGGATTATTGCACAAAAAGATCGAGCGCTTTCTTTATTCGGCTCGTTAAAACTATCGAAAACTCATCCCTTCTATATTGTTTTATACTTTTTCGGACTTAAGGGATTAGATGACAAAAAAGGACCTTTGGAGTTAACTTTATGTACCTTTTCAGACTCTCTAAAAATGAAAAGGACCGAGTTATCCTTGTCGTTAGACTCGTTAAAATCACTAAATAGCGACAAACTTGTCTTTAGACGAGAACGAGTTTCACTATTGCTAGGCTCGTTAAAATATAGCGATGGGCTTGCCCGAAGGGCAGGTTATAGAACAAGCATATGTTATCCTCCTCAAGCTTGACAAAAATAAAGAGGTACTGGTCAGCAATGACTGGGGAAAAATTGGGAGAAACTCAAGAAAACTTTGATGGTAGCAAGTCGCTCTTGAACATGACACTTTTCCTCCGTACCACAATCGGGTTGGGTTGTTTCATTCACCGGTCACATCACCATGGTCTCGCCATACCATCCATATTTGGGGTAATGCTACCGATCCATCGCATCAGGGTCGCCATATGTTCAAGAGAAATCGTTCAGAAAAGTCAACCGTGTCCCATCCACTGCCGTACATTATCCTTCATCCTTTCATGACCGCCACCTTGAATCATATGTCACAGATCATTTTCACCTCCATCAAAATCATTAGCTCCGTTCTGTGTCATTGATGTGGGATTCATTAAGGCCCTCCTTTGACGGATCGCTTCTTGTCGACATCAGCTCATTATCCAAGAAGTTGATCTAGGAACAACCCCTTCAGTACTTTGAAGCTTGCATGCCTCAATGGCAAGTTTCCCACTTCCGACAACAGGTATACATCAATGACCTTCGACCGAAAGATTTTGCGTGGTGTTCGACGCCAAGTCCTTTATTCACACCACGTGAATTGTACTGCAGTATCTTGAGGGTCATTATCATTATCGGTGATTCCTCTCGCACTTGTTAACGGTTTACCTCATTGACCGGTAATCAAGCGATGTCTTTCCATGTTCGACTTCAGAACATTTCTCACATGGATCGAATTGTACTTAGAGTGAAGATCGAACGAGTTTGAAGACCCCGGATCTAGTTTCATCCATCCGGGTTGCGATATATATTCAGGAAAGATAAAGACATTGACATGTACATCATTGCAGCAGATAATCATCCTACTCAAAGGATGATAATTTCATCAAAATTATCAGTCTACCATCAGACGATTGTCTGTTCTATGTACAGAAAAATGAATTTATAAAGCTGAGCATGGGAATGCCCGCCTCAGCTAGATCATGAAAGCAGTATGAAAAATAATGTATTGTATTGTATCTTATTACAGGTCTCCTCCCAGCATTGGATGAACTTCGGATCCCCGTGATAAAGCATTTCACCCGATAAACAGCCTCATACTTTAGGGGGCAACTGTTATAGACATTTTTGTGCCTTACAGCATTGAGCATGAAATGTCCATAATCTAAAGGGATCCAAAGTCCCTAAACATGTTGTTTCTACCCCTAGAGGAACAAGGCCAACAAACCACAGCAATTCACAGAAGTTCTCCACCATAAACTGCTCAAAAACAAGTCAATTCAGGATCAATTCAGTGGCTCCACTAGCTGTTTGCGCTGAATGTCAAAGCCAACACTGGATACCTGCGCTGAATGTCAAAGGCAACACTGGCTACCTGCGCTGAGCGAGAGTGGACATGTGGCAAGTTCATTTCTCAACGTGTTAAAACCCAGGAAGCTTCCAAAATGACACTTGCCTCAGGGAATTCGACTATGATGAGTAAGAGGTTCCAAATCTCCAAGTGGAAGCAAGAACCTCCAAGTGGAATCAAGAACTGACAAAGGGAGAGGACACTAGTCAGATCTGAAGCTGACTCATCCTCTCTCCAAACATCTATATATGGATCTCTCCTCCATGAGATCTAGAGGCTGGAATTTTGTTATTGCAAAGAATTGTTGTTGGTTTGAGATTGGAATCATTGGGTGCTTAATGCTTTGAAGGGGGTGAAGATAGGAATTCCATTTGCTAGGAAGGAGATGCTGGATTGGAGCCCTCTGGGTTGTATCTCTTCCTCAACCTTGTTATTCATCAATAAAGCTATCTTGTTTTCTCCTATATACTGATGTATCTTGATGTATGATTGCATTAGTATGTTTATTTTATTTCTAATCCTGAACTAGTTATGAATATGAATCCATGTCTTGTGTAGTGTTCTCTTCTTGTGATCTTGCAGAAACCTCTTGAAGCTGGGCGAGCGAGAAGGCAAGTAGCTGGGAACTCTCCAAGAGAAGAGAAGCCGGATCGAGGGACAAATGGAAGACACCGGTTAGTCCATCCATCTCTCTCTTCATTCTTAATTCGTAAAGGAAGAATACTAGAATAGCTGTCTCTGTTTGTTGCTAAGGCACTGTCACACCTTAGGTGGATAGGATCGTCCAGCATAGGCATTTTTCCCCACAACAATGTCATGGATCACTATAATGGAAGAACTTGAGGAATAAGAATCTTTATGCTTTAAGAATGTGAGTGGATTAGATTCAAGTCTTATTAGGCTCCATACAAATTTGCTTCAAATGAATTAGAGTGCTTATAACTTGTACCCATATGTTCAACAGTTCAAGCATATTGCCATTCTCTACTCAGGTTGCTTTTCTGTGCATTTCTAAAAATTGACATAGAAAATCTCTTTCAATTCAAATCTCTAGTGTAGAAGTAAATGCATTCCATACAAAGCAAATTTACTGCGTAATTTGAATGACCCAGAAAAAATAAAGATAAAACGACTTTAGCCTAGTTCAAGGATTAAGAAGCTAAGGACCCTGTTTTCTAACAGGGCCATCTCTCTTTGAGATAGTCAATAAGTTTAAGAAATTCAAAATAAATGAGGACTATGCAGACTTTATCCAGAGTTAATTGTAATGACCCTTTTTAATTAATTGCGGAGGAAATAGCCTATCCAACCTGGAAGGCTAGTTATTGATAAAGGAGAACCATGTTTTTGGGTAACATTGGATAAATTTGGGGTGGGGTGACTGAGGAAAAAAAACCCAAATCTTCACATTAGATTAAAGAAGAGAGAACCCTATTATGAATCTAAATGAATCTATAAATAAAGCCAAGATGAAATCATTTTCTCATCATTATTTGGATTGGAATATCTCTATTACTTTTCAGTTGCGGCTCGGAGGGTTTTAAAACCCTTTCCCTTGATTAGTTTCGATGGAGATGATCCCACCCTAGTTCCCATTCTCTTCTTCTAATACAGTTTAATATCTTGAGGTACCTCTGATTTCTTTGACAAGCAAGAAACCTTTCTGTGGCTTATTCGGTGGAGATGATCCCACCCTAGTTCCCATTCTCTTCCTTCTGTTACAGTTTAATATCTTGAGGTACCTCTGATTTGTTTGACAAGCAAGAAACCTTTCTGTGGCTTATTTGGTCAACGAACTCTGTTCAAGGAGCAACGAAGGTCATCTCTATAGATAGCAAAGAGCTCTCTGTATTTCTATGGAATTAAGGGACTACCGAATTATTGGCAGAGGAAGAATACGAGAGCAGAAGGCCCTCCCTGAGGAACCAAATCTTAATGGAGTAGTCTACCTAGGCTGTAACAACTCAATGCAATGGGAGCAAATGTGATAGTCTGAACAAATGTGATACATAGGTAGACTAGGTATTCTGATAGCGAAGGGTACCTGTGAGCTGAAGAGTACCTGGCCTCCGAGCTGCATAGCGGAATCGCAGAGCGGGAAGCCAGCACAGCGGACTCGCAGAGCAGAGCGGGAAGTGAGCTGCAGAGCAGAATCGCGCACGGATGACCATTTCGAATAGGCCATAATACTCCCCCGCATGAATTCCAGCTTGTCCCCGATCGGTCAGGGGATGTCAGGCGCTCTAACTGCATTCAGATTTTTTGTCAAGGAATGGCAGGGAATGTCAGGACTGTCAGGGAAGGGTGGTGGAGAAAGAGGGTGGCAGAGCTAGGGGATGGTGGCGGAGGATGGAGAGATTGCCGGTGGCTGGAGTGGACGATTTTTTGGCCGGTGCCGGAAAACAGACCATTCTACAGCCTAGGTAGAAATTATCTTTATTTCTGAAATTAAGGAGGAAAACAAATTCCACTTTGTTGTAAAAGTGAACCTATCGGCCATGAGCTTCTCCTTATAGGAGGTGTGACAAACACATTTTCCAATAAACACGGCTACGTCGAGGGTCGTGCCGCTAAGTCTAGGTCCGTGTATCCCAAGAATATTTCAAAAAAAAAATGAATTCTGTGATTATGAAGGTACATGTGCTCTAAATACAAATATATTTTTTGAAAACAAGAAGTTGCATATAAAAAGTCAAAAAACCTCACTACTTTTAAAAGATTTTCAATTAATATTGCTTTTAGTTGACCATTGCTATTAATTTTTTTTTATTTATTAAGATTATTAGTTGGTATGTATCTATTTTATTTCTTAATAATTTCTTCTTATTAAATTAGCAACGTTGTAAAAGTTTAGTCAACTTAAATGGTGGGATATTAAATGCAATATCTATGTCAAGTAAAGAAGTCTCTTATCTAGTATTTTTTTGGCATATAAATTGATATACTAGAAGAGTATTTGGAACATTGAGTTTGTCTTGTATTATTCTCACCCATATAGTCATAATTGTTCTTCTTTCACCTTTATGGTAACAATATTGTTCTTTCGAAGAGGAGATATTATGATCTTGGCAATCAATTAAGAATCCTCTAAGATTATGATCTTGGAATGAAATTAAGTATCCTCCAAGATATCTTCTCTAAGGTGAGTATCACTGTTAATATTGACAAGACTAAATTCATGATAATTAAATCTAGGAATATCACATAAGATATTTTTATACTTCAACAAATACTTTGTGGAAGTTCCTTCATACAAATACCTTGTAATTGGTATTCATCACAATCTCAATTGGAATTATAACATTGGTATTTTATATGGATGTGAGGTTTGGGGTTGTAGTATCTGTAGAGGGTCATGGATGAAGATTTAACACAATCAAAAGCAATTTATAACCTTCAATTTATATCAAGACTAAGAGAAATACTCAGTATCTTATTCCTTGGATTCAAGCAAGTCTTTACACCATTGAAAGAATTTATATTATTAAGTATCTAATGTATAAGAAACGTTAGACAACATGAAATGCAAGAGGTTTCCTAAAATCACTTCTAACTCTAGACAAAATCCTTATCTCCAACTCAAGATGGGGTAACATATGAAGCAAAGTTTTCCCTAAAGAATAATATTAAAAATATTATTTCCTCTTGTGGGGTGATAAAGAGTTAGAGGGAAAAAAGGAAATTAAGATATTATAAGGACATTCTCAATTCCAATATCGAAAGTAAAAAATATCTATTTTTCTTCACAAATCTTAAGACGAAAATAAGCATTTCTAAACTAGTAGAAAATTCTCATGAGATTCGTAATGAAACTAAGAGTAAATTCTCATAAGCTTGATAGTGAAACTTAGCCTCAGCCAATTCCCAAAACATGATACCATGAAAAATTCTAGTACTTACATTAGAGTACCAACTTTCTTGACTTTTTAAATGACGTAAACTAGCATTTGCACCAGATGTTGCAAAGGAAACGTCATAAGGCATAAATTGAAGAAAGCAAATAGAGCAAAAAAATACTTTGATAAAGAATAAAAATATATTGAACACTGAAATCAATGCCCCATTAATTGGAACCACTTAGTAGACATTCCATATGTTTTCACTGACCTTGCAAGCCATTGTTGGCCATTTATGTTTGTTCTCATTTCGGCAAACTGGATTTTGTGCTCTTGTTTTCATTCAAGTATATTAGAGTTTTTTGGGGAATGTTCCGTACTGCCAAAATTTCCAGTTGATATCCTAAATTGTATTCTGATACTAGATTTTGTGTATGTGAGAGAATTATGTCATTACGGGGTGTTGGGAAACCTTCATTTATGACTTTAGGAGGCAAAGAGAAATGTATTCTAGTTGAGCTGCTGGGAGTTAGGCCTTCTTGTTCATGTTTTGAAGAATCCCATCCCCAAACTGCTTCCTCTCCACGTGGAATTGTTTGGGTTGTATTGTGACTCTATGGGACTGATGCTGACCTCGCAGACAATGCCCATCCCTAGTGAGTATAGAGGTATTTTTGGGTGGCATTATTGGAGGAATAGTACTGCAGACTCTAATTCTTATGTTTATCACGTATAGGACTAACTGGGACAGAGAGGTATTTACCTGTAATTCCAAATCTACTCTTTACTGGCATCCTTCCCGGGCTTCGTAATTGAGTATATTGTTGGTTTTACAATTATATACAATTTTTTGTGCTACCTCTTCTTTCTCACTTGTAACTTGAATGTTGGCAGACCTTGTACTCTGTTTCTCTGGGTCTGTATGTGTATGCTTGTTTTTGTGTGCATGTGTGTACTCAATGGCTTGGAGTTTGACTGGTACTTATGCATGTCATGTAAGGTATGTATATTTCAAATGGGTCTATCTGTCTATTGAAGTAGAGACATCAATGAATGGTGGAACTCAGTTGATGTCTCTACTTTAAATGGTTGAAATGAAAATACTTGGAAAAATGGACTAATTACTCTTACTCTGGCCATCTGTATCAATGCAGCTTTTGCATGGCTAAAATGTGAAGGGAAGGAGGATGAAGATTGTGAGAAGTTATTGAAGAGCAATGGAATCATCACACGCAGCGGGATGCATTTTGGTGCACCTCAAACTTATTTTAGGTTGAGTATTATTGATAGAAACTAGACCTTCAATCTTCTGCTTGACAGGCTCTCAACTATTCATGGATGATTAGTTGAATCACTCAATCATTGATGCGAGATCAACTATATTCCTTTTCAATGTTTACAACTACAAATACAGTAGTATCTTTAACTAGAAGGCCGAGTGACCATGGCAGGATGATACAAGGCCTTACAAAATTTTATCCACTCTTCACAATTCTACAAGCAAATTCCCAAATGATGTTGAAAAATATACAATCTTCTGCCACATTCAAGGGCAGGGAGAGTCATTTTGTCAAGCTGCACTGACTTGTCTAGACAATTGTTTAGTTCCCTCATTCATTATCTTCATGGAACCACCCTGTTCTTTTATTGTAGACTGACGTTTACAAATGCTAATTAATGGTTTTCTATTTTCCCTAGCATTACGTGACTATCAAGTGATGTTGAAAAATATACAAATAGAAGGAAAACTTAACCATGTTTATGTGAATTTAAAGCACAGGACATATTTAAATGTGAAAATTATTTTTGTTTGTTTGTAGGGTTTAATCTTTATCAGGCTCTAGGTTTAAATTTCTTGGTGAAGGGTTGAGGATTGAAACTCTCCTATGGAACATCCAGACTCGATCAAACATTAGATACTTTTAATGACAACATCACACAATTGAATAGATTATTCTTCCATCCAACATAAAGCTGAACCTGACATGAAACTAGCCCAACCTAAACTCAACCTTCAACTTATAAAAATATAAATAACAAAATTCAGATAGCTAAGAAGAAAAGGACTACTATAGAGTGTGTAAATAAAAGGGTATTAAAACTCTATAAATTCTATTCAAATAGCGTCTACATTCTAACTTCAAATAGCAAAGTAGCATAATTAATCTGTTCACTTACCTTGGTATCGTTTCTTGCCTCTTGGTTGATTCTTCGGCTTTTACATTGTGTGGGGGCACATTCGTTGATGTCGTTCACCACATCTACCCTCCTTTCTACTTGACTCGAACCTATGTCTAATGAAATCTTTCTCTACTGGCGTTTTATCTTCTTGAAACATCTTAGTTATCTTGTTTTTCCCCTAGGGCTTGAATTGTTGGATAGATCTTTTCCAAATGAATCCAATCTCATGTTTCTTCCCAAAATGTTGGACAGATCTTCTCTGGATATAATTAATGTCATGTTTTTTTTCTAAATTGTATTCTAATATTGTCTTCGAGCCTTCCAATATCATGTTCTTGATTAATGGAGACATCTTTGGCAAATGATTTCATGGGTTTGCTTTTCATAAATCTCGGAATTTTATCTCTCTAAATCTTGTGAATAGTCATATTCTTGTCTGAAAGATTAAGCCATGCATATCTACATATTAACCAATTCAGACTTTCAAACTTTAAAGCTGTGGATGGCTAATAAGATCCAATCTGATCACAATGCTTTGAATCTAATCAGATTTCCCTACAGACAAGCCAGTCTTAAATAAGTGCCGAACATATCTTCTTTAGACAAATCTGATGTCATGTTTCTTCCTATATTGCCTTACAAATCTTTTCTAGACAAGCCAATGTCATGTTTCTACATATTTCTTACCACACACAAGGCACCTCTATATATTTAAATAGATTCAGTGGGTAGTTATAAGTCAAGGAAAAGTGTGTTGAGCTTAGGATAAATAGAATTCAAACTACCCTATTTTCCTGAGTAAATTTGGCCTTAAATCTAGTTTGAATTATGATAAAAGTCATAGTTCTCTTTATTGGAGGTGAACTTTTCCAATGGAATTTGTTAGAGCCTAGATTTGTCTCAGGCTGAAAAGACAAGGTTCTAGGTCCACATCAAACCACGCTCAGCCTCGTAGCTAGCCCTACGAGGATAGGAGAGGGCTCTCTCCGGGTCAATCTCAGCAAAAGATACTCAATGGGGTTGGAGATGACTGATTTAGAAACTGATTTTAGGCTGGGTATTAAGTGCAAAGGATTTGATTTGATTTTTTTAGGGTTTTGTTGAAAAAATGGGAAAGGCAAATTGGGCTCGGGGATGAGGCATAGTTTCTGCAGAGTTCCTATTGGGGCAAGGACGACAATCGTTTTGATGCTTTAAAGTGAGTTAGATGGATATATTAGATTGGTGAGGAGCTAAGGAGAGAAAGAGAGTCTCAATAATTCTCCTTAAACAGATGAAAACATGGAAATTTAAACAAATTCAAAGGCAGAGCATAATAGTTAATGAATTCCACCTTAATCAGTCATTTGATCAAATTTAGAAGAAAAGAGAGTAAAATGATACACATAACACTAATGAACTTACAATTACTTAGAGAAGTAGTACACCATCAAAACATAAAGCCTAATGGATCCTAAATAGTGCTGCAAAACCCTAGTCTTTCCTTAGCCAAAAATGCCGAAGTGAATGTACAATAGAGTGCCAAACTTTTCCCAAGAGTCCAACCCTGAAAATGACTTAGAAATTACATAATATAGGCAAGCCAACCTATTCCCTTACCTCTAGGGGTCAATCTCATCATTCTAGGAGTTGTTTCAACCAATTCTAAATAAAGCACTAAAATCTAGGCAGTCAAAACAACTTGCCTCTATAAGGTAGGAATCTGATTCATTCATTAAATTTTCTCCTTTTAGAGAATGAATCTTCTAGAACAAGTAACTAAGTGCCAAAATTACATCAGGTTTACTCAATTACATCAAGATAAGTGAAGAATTACATCACAAAGAAAAACTAGTCAAACTAGGCGAATTTCTGAGCTAGAAGGTGAAAAATTGGTCAAAAGACCTCTGTGCGCCGCGCTAATTTCGTATGTGTCATGCCACTTTGATGTTGTTTTTGAGGCACTTTCTGAAGTCCAAATTGAGCCCAAGTGTCCTTGTTGGAAAGCCCTGCCTGTATACCTTCCAACCCAAGTTGAATTTCTGAATTTGGTTCCCATTTGTCCCTCCAGAACCTCAATCTCCCGAGACTACTTTATGTGTGTGGAATTAGGGGCAGACAGGTCGTTTTTATGGTGTTTTTGACCTCCTGAGGACTCAAAACTTGCCCAAACTTCTTGGCCATGCACCAACAGTCATGATTTTTCATGACAAATCCAAAAATATTTTTTTTTTTGCATTTGGAACCTCCTATCATAAGTGCGTGCCACGTGGCACGACGCACAGGGAAGGCGCAACACAATGGGCTTGAGGTGCGACGCATAGAGCCTATGCATAGTTCTTTTTGCAGGAGACTTTTGGAGGCCTTCCCGGTGTCCAAATTGGGCGCAAGATAGCTCGTGGGAAAGGAATTTAAGTCTACTTTCCAATCCAACTAGAATGTTTCAATTTGGAGTTCAGTTGCCCTGTCAAAAATCAAATCTTCCAAGACTGGTCAAAATGTGCCAAATGAGGCTGCCTAAAGGCAGAGTGCTGTTACAGTCAACTTTTGAAGGTCTTCCTTAACTCCAAATTGAGTTCATGATAGCTCATTGGAAATATATTTGTGTCTAGTTATAATTTGACTCATCAACCAAGTAATTTGGCCAACCAAGCTAGGAGAAAACTTGATTTTCCCAAGGTCACTTCAGAGGTGCATCAATTCTCCCGAGGCAATTGTATTTTTGACATTTCTCTAAAACCATGACACCTGTGTAAAACTTGAAGGAGGTGTTTCTTCCTTGGACGATATTGAAAGAAAACCTCTCTCCATTTTCCCAAATTCATCTTTTCATGCTCAGAAACATCATTTGAGTGAAACTTACCCCAATGTGTGGAACAAGAGATTTGTCGAAATGAAGTGAAATGAAGGGGATAGGGAGCTTCTAAATTCTTGAGGAAATTTTTTGAAGTAGGGAGGGATGTTAGGAAGTAGGGGAAAGTGGAATCTCAGAAATTGAGTGAGGGTAAGGGGTCCAAAAGGGCAAAACACAGGCCTAGCCTAGAAAATTGTCAAGTTGTAGCAAGAAACTAGGGCTTGTGCGAAAATGAGGAATTTGGGGGATGTCAGTGATGGGAAGTGTTTAATAAGGTACATTAAGGATAGGGGAAGGTGTATGAACATTCGGATACAATTTTTGCTAATGGTTTGACCATCCAAGAGAAATTGCCTTCAAAACCCTAGGAGAGGGAAATGACCTTACCTAGGCACAACTGAAGCATGAAGAAGGTGTAAAATGACCCATTGGAACCTGACATGATGATGAAAACCCTATGAATGATGGTAGAGTCAGCTGAATAGTGACATAGAACAACATTTGGACAACTTTGAAAGGAGTGAAAGCAAACCCTAGACCTAATGCCTAGTGACCAAATTTTACTTGAAGACTCACTGAAATGATAAAATTTGACCTTGACACCTTAAAATCACTTTGTAAGAGCATGTTTGATCACTGGAGGAAGGCTACAAAGACTGACACTAACATTGGCTCCAATGGGGATGGTAGCTCCTTGGAGGTGCCAAGAATGGCAGATCATTGGGAGAGCAGACAGTGCCTTCATCCATTGGGCAATGGAGTCAAAACTCAAGCTAAAATGCATGACTGAAAACCGACACAAACTAAATCTCACTGAACTAAAAACTGACTCAACACTTAAACACAACCAACAAACTAGAAATGATGCTCAAAGTGGAGCTTATTCATCAAAACCTACTCTAACAGTTTCATTCAACACCTGATAAAGTGAAATGAAGCAACCAATGCAACCAAGTAAGTATTCCGTCTGCTGTTTGAATTCTCCACAAGTGCATGCTTATGAATAACAAGAGAGAACTACTGAAAGGAAACTCCCATGAAAACTTGTGAACAAATCCATTGAATAGTATGGATTCTCTATCCACCTCCAAAAAAACTGCATAAGGATCTCGAAATTCATGCACACTGGGACTTAGCTCATCCAATGGATTACTTCTCTTCTCTTCATCCAAACTTTGATCTGAGCTTTGTTACAAGACTCCTGCTGAAAACGACAATGAAACCAACTGCCGGGTCAAGTTTATATCAGTACACGTTTCAGATCACATGTAGTCAATGGAGAAGGACTTTGACTGCAAACCTCATCGAAAACATCAGCTATTGGATCATGAAAAACTTGAAAAGATTGTTCAAACCATTTTCTATTGGCTCTAATGTGATTACATGATTGTCTACATGCTGCTCATTCTTCACTGAAGATGTACTATGCAATTTTACCTTCAAAAACTGAAATGATTTGAAACAGAATGGTATGGAATCATCTTGCATCATCTGAGCATATATTCCAGCTTCCAAGTATTTATTTGCAACTTGACAATCAAAGGCATTCGGAGGCTACAAATCTGGATATGAAAAGTCTTGAACAAGGTTTTCATTTCCCTCAAGATGGTCGAAATCAAGACTTGGTGACAGCTGATTTCTAATTGCATGGAAGTTGTCTCTGATGAACTGACATGAATCAAAACAAAAAGGCAAAGATCCTTCAATTACTTAAAAATTTTCTACACTTTCCTCATCATTGTCATAGCTGATATGCATCAGTTGATCATTGTATTCAAGCTGCTGAAAACAAACTTCCTCTTTTCCCCACAAACTAGCGGCTAATTTATCAGCAAGATTAGCTTATGTTTGGAAGACATAATCATCATCATACTGATCAAACTGAGGCAAATCGTCAGTATAAAACAAATCATCAAGAATACATGTCATATCAACAGTTCTCTCTTCTCCAAGATGATTAATAAGAAAATCATTATAAGATCTATAACAATTCGCATAAGAAATAAGATGTTTTGGATCAACAACTTGTTCTTCTTCAATCAGCAAGCCACGGGCTCGGACACTATTCTCATTCCTTTCGTTGATCTTGTCCATCATCTTTTCCACTGCACTTACCAGAATGTCAAGCTTTACCTCTAGAGATGTCGATTTCTCCGGATCTATGTTTTTCGTCTCTTCTTCTTTCAACCATGCCCTTCGGATCAGCAAGTGAGCCTCTACATTTACTGCACTATTCTGCATCACTTCAAGTGTTGCAAGGTTCCTTTCTCTCAGCTGAAACTCCATTTCTGGATCAAAGGCACCCGGATAGTGCAAGAGAGCAGATCTAGGAGGAGGTCTTATATCAACTGGCATTGAATAATAAACTTGATTAAATCTAGCCGAAAACTATTTTACTGTCTCCCCTGACAATCTTTTCAGCTGGTTATACTCTTCTATAATCAAGAAAAGGTTCTATCCGATCATCCACTTATTGAGAAAAACTTTGACGAACTGCTGTAAATCTGAGATGCTTGCATCAAGCAGGGTTTTGAACCAACTCTTCACTTTAGCTTGCAAAGAAAGAGCAAAAAGCCTAATACTGACATCTTCTTCGTCAACCTCAAAAAGGTCTAGAAAAGACTCAAAATTCTGCACATGTTGTTCATCGTCGACATTCTTACATTCACCATCAAACCTCAGCAAGTATAGATAATAGTTTTTGGGGAAAGCATGATGAACAAAAGGTAAAACAAGAGGTTTATACCTATCTGGGACTATAAAAGGTGTAGGAGTATATACAAGAGCTACAGGTTCAGTTTTGTTTTCTTTAGGTTCATCACTCTGAGGAGGGTCATCACAAGATTCAGAAGAAGGGTCTTGATCAAGCTCAAAGGAATGAAAATCTTTGGTATTTACCATCTTCAAAGGGAAGGAATCAAATGCAGGCCTGGGATCTTTTCTCAAGCATAATATACTTTGCAAAGCCTTGTTAATGTTCTTGGGAAAAGAAAAGAAATAATTTAGAACAAAGAACAAAATGTCTTGGATGAAATTCCAACTTGAGTACCTGATCTTGCCATATTGTCCTTTCATGTTTCTGCTGGTCAGGATCATCCTCTAGTGGAGTCTTTAGATCTGAGCTCGAAAATGATTTGGAATTACCAGGTGAATGATTTCAGCCTTGCCAATGTCTAATCGTTGTCCACCATCAAAAATCAGATTTGAACCTGATACATGTACTAGGGCAATTAACAAGTTAGATGTCATGTTTACGAGCTAGACCGGAGATTGACTGAAGCAGTGTTTATCCACTTCCGCTAATGCAAAGAAAAAGAGTTTCGAAGGCTACCTGGCATAACTTCAGGCTCCGTCTGTAGCTATAAAACAAATGATATCAACAAGCAAACCATTTCTTCCCTAGTATGGTCGCCACTATGTTAGAGCCTATATTTGTCTCACGCTGAAAAGACAAGGTTCTAGGTCCACATCAAACCACGCTCAACCTCGTAGCTAGCCCTACGAGGACAAGAGAGGGAACTCTCCAGGTCAATCTCATCGAAATATACTCAATGGGGATAGAGATGACTGATTTAGCAACTAATTTTAGGCTAGGTATTAAGTGCAAAGGATTTGATTTGAGTTTTTTAGGGTTTTGTTGAACAAATGGGAAATGCAAATTGGGCTCGGGGATGAGGGACAGTTTCTGCAGAGTTCCGATTGGGGCAAGGACGACAATCGTTTTGATTCTTTAAAGTGAGTGAGATGGATAGATCAGACTGGTGAGGAGCTAAGGAGAGCAAGAGAGTCTCAAGAATTCTCCTTAAACAGATGAAAACATGGAAATTTAAAGAAATTCAAAGGCATAGCATAACAGTTAATGGATTCCACCTTACTCACTCATTTGTTCAAATTCAGAAGAAAAGAGAGTAATACACATAACACTAATGAACTTAAAATTACTTAGAGAATTATTACACCATCAAAACATAAAGCCACATGGATCCCAAACAGTGCTGCAAAACCTTGGTCTTTGCTTAGCCAAAAATGCAGAAGTGAATGTACAATAGAGTGCCAAACTTTTCCCAAGAGTCCAACCCTGAAAATGACTTAGAAATTACATAATATAGGCAAGACAACCTATTCCCTTGCCTCTAGGGGTCGAGCTCATCATTCTAGGAGCTGTTTCAACCAATTCTAAACAAAGCACTAAAATCTAGGCAGTCAAAACAACTTGCCTCTATAAGGTAGGAAACTGATTCATTCATTAAATTTTCACCTTTTAGAGAATGAATCTTCTAGAACAAGTAACTAAGTGCCAAAATTACATCAGTTTTATTCAATTACATCAAGATAAGTCAAAAATTACATCACAAAGAAAAACTAGTCAAGCTGGCCAAATTTCTAACCTGGAAGGTGAAAAATTGGTAAAAAAACCTTTGTGTGCCGCGCCAATTTTTGTATGCGTCGCACCACTTTGATGTTGTTTTTGAGGCACTAGCTAAAGTCCAAATTGAGCCCAAGTGTCCTTGTTGGAAATCCTTGTTTATCTACTTTCCAACCCAAGTGGAATTTCTGCATTTGGTGCCTGTTTGCCCCTCCAAAATCTCAATCGCCCAAGATTGCTTTCTGTGTGTGGAATTAGGGGCAGAGAGGTCATTTTTAGGGTGTTTTTGACCTCCTGAGGACTCAAAACATGCCCAAACTTCTTGGCCATGCACCAACAGTCATGATTTTTCATGAAAAATCCAAAAATATTTTTTTTTTTTCATTTGGAGAATCCTATCATAAGCGCGCGCCATGTGGCGCGACGCACAGGGAAGGTGCGGCGCAGTGTGCTTGAGGCGCGTCGCATAGAGCCTGTGCATAACACTTTTTGCAGGAGACTTTTGGAGGCCTTCCCAGTGTCTAAATTGAGCTCATGATAGCTCATTGGAAATCTCTTTGTGTCTAGTTATCATTTTACTCATCAAGCAAGTAATTTGGCCAACCAAGCTATGAAAAAACTTGATTTTCCCAAGGTCACTTCAGAGGTGCATCAATTCTCCCGAGGCAATTGTATTTTTGACATTTATATAAAACCATGAAACCTGTGCAAAAGGTGAAGGAGGTTTTTCTTCCTTGACCTGTTGTGAACAAACACTTCTCTCAGTTTTCCCAAATTCATATTTTCTTGCTCAGAAACATCATTTGAGTGAAACCTACCCTAATGTGTGGAACAAGAGATTTGTCGAAATGAAGCGAAATGAAGGGGATAGGGAGATTCTAAATTCTTGAGGAAATTTTTGGAATTAGGGAGGGATGTTAGCAAGTAGGGGAAAGTGGAATCTCAGAAATTGAGTGAGGGGAAGGGGTCCAAAAGGGAAAAACACAGGCCTAGCCTAGAAAATTGTCAAGTTGTAGCAAGGAACTAGGGTCTGTGTGAAAATGAGGAATTTTGGGGATGTCAGTGATGGGAAGTGTTTAATAAGGTACATTAAGGATAGGGGAAGGTGTATGAACATTCGGATACAATTTTTGCTAATTATTTTACCATCCAAGAGAAATTGCATTCAAAACCCAAGGAGAGGGAAATGACCTTACCTAGGCACAAATGAAGCCTGAACAAGGTGTAAAATGACCCATTGGAACCTGACATGATGATGAAAACCCTATGAATGATGGTAGACTCAGCTGAATAGTGACATAGACCGACATTTGGACAACTTTGAAAGGAGTGAAAGCAAACCCTAGACCTAATGCCTAGTGACCAAATTTTACATGAAGACTCACTGAAATGATAAAATTTGACCTTGACACCTTAAAATCACTTTGTAAGAGTGTGTTTGATCACTAGAGGAAGTCTACAAAGACTGACACTAACAAAATTTATTTTTGGAGTTTTGGCTCATTATCTCTTTTCAAATAAACAATAAAAAAGAGTGGAACTTTTGACTCGTGGAAAAACAAAACTCACCAAAATGAGGCAATATGAGTGTTGGATATCAAACATGGATCTCAATATAATTTCATTGCATCGACCTGGTTGTTAAGTTACCAATGATGTGATTCTGTACACGTTTCTCGTTTATTGGTAAATAATACATTTCTTCACCAACCTCATTTTGTTGTCAATGAAACCATAATGTTTCTTGGAGAAATAATCTCTGTTACTTACCTGAGATAAAAATATTTAAACCCAGATTTTTCCACTGCAACAAAGTAAGTCATTTTCCTTTAATGTTATTGTATTCTCTAATTATCATTTGTTTTTGGTTTAATTTCTTTTGAGGTTGTTGCATTTGTCAACTAGGTTCGATTGTTGAGAGGATTAGAATACAACATTTTTTATCAGAGTATTGATTTAGACTTGTTTCTTCATTAAATTTTATTTATTTCTAAGCTAATTGGATCACTCACTAGTTTTTTTTAAATGAAGTTCAGATTTGCTTCCTTTGGAGTATACCTTCCCACCTAGATCTAGATTGGCACTCTCTCCTCAGTCTCCCTATTTGAATTTTGAATTGATTTGGAACCCTTCTTTCAATAAAAAGACTTCATCGGATCTAATCCATGGATCTTGGCGTTCCCACTAAGATTTCACTGAATTTCTTTCAGGTCAGTTAGTTTTGTACTAGTTATATTTTTTTTACATTCATTCATCTCTCACCTCACAACTTTTTAGCTTTGTTATTCTCTTCCATTACTAGCTTTCTTGAACCCAACATCCACTTTTCTCTATGATTTAGCCTATCACTGGTGACATTACACCTCTATCACTGCTCCTGCAGATCAAGATCTTATGCTGTTCACGGTATCTAAAAGTACAGGTCATGCAGGAAGTCAGATTGGGTAAGTAATGTTGATTCTTTTACAATTATATGCAATTTTTTGTGCTACCCCTTCTTTCTCACTTGTAACTTGAATGTTGGCAGACCTTGTACTCTATTTCTCTGGGTCTGTATTTGTATGCTTGTTTTTGTGTGCATGTGTGTACTCAATGGCTTGGAGTTTGATTGGTACTTATGCATGTCATGTAAGGTATGTATATTTCAAATGGGTCTATCTGTCTATTGAAGTAGAGACATCAATGAATGGTGGAACTAAGTTGATGTCTCTACTTTAAATGGTTGAAATGAAAATACTTGGAAAAATGGACTAATTACTCTTACTGTGGTCGTCTGTATCAATGCAACTTTTGTAGGGCTAAAATGTGACGGAAAGGAGGATGAAGATTGTGAGAAGTTATTGAAGAGCAATGGAATCATCACATGCAGTGGGATGCATTTTGGTGCACCTCAAACTTATGTGAGGTTGAGTATTATTTACAGAAACCAGACCTTCAATCTTCTGCTTGACATGCTCTCAACTATTCATGGATGATTAGTTGAATCGCTCAATCATTGATGCGAGATCAACTATATTCATTTTCAATGTTTACAACTACAAATACAGTAGTATCTTTAACTAGAAGGTCGAGCGACCATTGTAGGATGATACAAGGCTTTACAAAAGTTTATCCACTCTTCACAATTCTACAAGCAAATTCCCAAATCAACGTTCTTTTCTCGGTTCTGTTCCAAATAATCTTTATATGTATGTGCACCACCTGCTCCTCATAAAAAATCACTCTCAAGATCGTGGAGGGCCTTCCTCCTTTTTGTTGAACAAAGAATTAATGTCACTCACTATACGAATTGAACTTTAAACTACTGCCAGAAAAATCATGAAAAATGCAATAAATATGTCCTTCCCGGTTAAGATTCCATGGGTGTCTCTGCAATTAAAAAATAATTGATGTTAGAAGTTACATACAAGCAAGGTGAAAGATGAAACCAGAAATTAAAAACAATTTTTTTTCTACCTGAGAGCAATGGAAGCTGGGAAGATGAACCCAATACAAACTACTGCTGTGACCCGTGTGAATTGAAATGCATCCCAGATACTTGGTATGAATGATGCCCCAAGGAAAACGATTCCAATTAACCCAACAATGATCAAAATGAACCTCTTATTATCCAAAACAAGATGCCTTTTTGCTGGAAAGACAAGCCCATCAAGATAAGTCTCAGGGAAAAAAAATTGAGTGGAAATACCGCATCAGATGTACAACATAGGTCACATGAACAATGTCATTCAGCGCAACACTGTAGGGAACTCCCAAGTTGGTGTCAAAATTGGCCAGGACATCATCCATGGTCTAGTCTCCAAATAGAAGAAAGCCAAAAAATCTTGTACTCATGTATACAATTGAGCACCATGCCAATGATGTGCGAACAATGGGCTGCATTTCTGAAGGGTCCTCAAGTTCATTGTATATGGAATGAACTGCATGGCGTAAAGACATCACAATTCATTATAACATAATTTAATTGCAAATTCAACTAATGAACTCTAAGATACTACACTACAAGACCAGATATGGAGAAAAATAATCCATACCATTGTAATGATAGATGTAAGCAGTCCCAATAACTAGTACCACAGTGAAAAGCTTCAAGAACGAAGTAAAATCCACAATATCTGGTAACAATATTGGTGCTTTGACGGTGCCACTGAAAAACTTTACAATCGCAATACAAGCCGTAATCACAACAAATACAATAGCAAGTGCAACTAGTAATGCAAAAGTAGATTTCAAAGAATCTGCAAATTCATGGAAATAAACACATCAATATAGGCATCAATATTTGAACATCACAACTCCTAAGGAATAACCCATGATCCACATACTTGAATGTATATGCCATATGCCATTTCTAACAGGGAAACATGAAAAGTCAAACAAATCGTTAAGCAGATGCCATCAGTATGTGACATTCCCAAGATATGTTGAATCCCCTCATATAATTACAACAATTTTTAGACATTTAAATCCATGAAAAGGCCCAAATGAAATATGATATATCCGAAAATCAGTGCTAAAAAATGCTTATCAGGATGAGCAAAGCAGACTTACCCACTCTCCTGAAAAACACCAACGGAGCTAAAATAAGGACTATGGTGAGAACTCGGATCAGAACACATCCATTCCACTAATGAAATCCAAACCATTCTTCAAGTAAAACAGCATGATGCACACCATTTGATGATGTTCCAGATAGCACATCGCTTGCCCAAATCAAGAAACACCTCCATCAGACATAGAGATTTCTAATTCAAAGCCATATATAAGATAGGAATCATGCTCAAAGTAATATAAAAGTGGCACCAAATAATTGACCATTCAAACAAAAATGAAAGGAATCTAAGAAAAAAGAGACACTAATAAAGCATGTTAAGTCATGTATGCTTCATAGAACACTTCAACTTTGTTAAACAGAAACAAGTTGTTAGTGTTTCAGCGTGCTAAACTGCTCACAATGAAAAAATTGGGTTGAAGTTTCAATTCAAGCAGTACTTTTAAAATACTCTAGTTATAACATACATGCTTAAATATTCCCACACGATATACTATTTATCCTTGGATATTACCCTCAAAACTGGGCTAATTCAGCTTGCGACCTAAAATGCATAGCCTACAATGTTTAGATTGAATTACTTTTCAATTCATCTTATCTTGATTCCTTTCTAACAGAAGCCTGTAAAAAAATATCAACAGACTGCTTCTAAATCAATGATTGAAAATAGTTAAACTCTTCACAAGGTACGAGGGTCTCCCTCGATATCCAACATATTAAACACGACGAAATTATGATCTAAAGTCAGATGAACATAAACACTCAAGTTAAAAAATTGGATTCAGTGATTAAAAGCAAGGGACTATCACATATTTACCAAGATTCAACTTGGGAAATATCACTGGATAAAGGCAGTGATAAACTGGTAGTTCACCTTATGTTGCATCCCTTTCCATAACCTTCCAACAAATTGGTCTCCTCAAACAGAAAATACTGATTATGATCGGTTGTTCTAACAACAAAGGGAGTGAGATTTTTTCAAAAGCCATCAGAAGCAGGAAACAAATAACAGAGGAGAAATAAATAATTGTTGTGCTACCTCTTCTTTCTCACTTGTAACTTGAATGTTGGCAGACCTTGTACTCTGTTTCTCTGGGTCTGTATGTGTATGCTTGTTTTTGTGTGCATGCGTGTACCCAATGGCTTGGAGTTTGACTGGTACTTATGCATGTCATGTAAGGTATGTATATTTCAAATGGGTCTATCTATCTGTTGAAGTAGAGACATCAATGAATGGTGGAACTGAGTTGATGTCTCTACTTTAAATGGTTGAAATGAAAATACTTGGAAAAATGGACTAATTACTCTTACTCTCGCCGTCTGTATCAATGCAACTTTTACAGGGCTAAAATGGGAAGGAAAGGAGGATGAAGATTGTGAGAAGTTATTGAAGAGCAAAGGAATCATCACACGCAGTGGGATGCATTTTGTTGCACCTCAAACTTATGTGAGGTTGAGTATTATTGACAGAAACAAGACATTCAATCTTCTGCTTGACAGGCTCTCAACTATTCATGGATGATTAGTTGAATCACTCAATCATTGATGTGAGATCAACTATAGTCCTTTTCAATGTTTACAACTACAAATACAATAGTATCTTTAACTATAAGGCCGAGTGACCATGGTAGGACGATACAAGGCTTTACAAAAGTTTATCCACTCTTCATAATTCTACAAGAAAATTCCCAAATCAACGTTCTTTTCTTGATTCTATTCCAAATAATCTTTATATGTATGTGCACCACCTGCTCCTCATAAAAAATCATTCTCAAGATCGTGGAAGGCCTTCCTCCTTTTTGTTGAACAAAGAATTAATGTCACTCACTATAGCAATTGAACTTGAAACTACTGCTAGAAAAATCATGAACAATGCAATAAATATGTCCTTCCTGGTTGAGATTCCATGGGTGTCTCTGCAATTAAAAAATAATTGAGGTTAGAAGTTACATACAAACAAGGTGAAAGACGAAACCAGAAATGAAGAACAACTTTTTTTCTATCTGAGAGCAATGGAAGCTGGGAAGATGAACCCAATACAAACTGCTGCTGTGGCCCCTGTGAATTGAAATGCATCCCAGATACTTGGTATGGTGATCAAAATCAACCTCTTATTATCCAAAACAAGATGCTTTTTCGCTAGAAAGACAAGCCCATCAAGATTAAGTCTCAGGGAAAAAAAATGAGAGGAAAGACCAACTTCAGATGTACAACATAGGTCACATGAACAATGTCATTCAGCACAACACTGTAGGGAACTCGCAAGTTGGTGTTAAAATTAGCCAGGACATCATCCATGGTTTGGTCTCCAAATAGAAGAAAGCCAAAAAAACTTGTACTTATGTATACAATTGAGCACAATGCCAATGATGTGCGAACAATGGGCTGCATTTCTAAAGGGTCCTCAAGTTGATTGTATATGGAATGAACTGCATGGCGCAAAGACATCACAATTCATTATAACATAATTTTAAATGAAAATTGAACTAATGAACTCTAATATACTACATTGTAGGGCCAGAAATGGAGGAAAATAATCTATAACATTGTAATGACAGATGTAAGGAGTCACAATAATTGGTACCACTGTGAAAATCTTCAAGAACAAAGTAAAATCCACAATACCTGGTAACATTCTTGGTGCTTTGACAGTGCCACTGAACAACTTTACAATCGAAATACCAGCCGTAATCACAACAAATACAACAACAAGTGCAACTGATAATGTAGAAGTGAATTTCAAAGAATCTGCAAGTTCATGGAAATGAACATGATAGGTCCCTATAATACTAGTGATTACCCCATTACTATTGTAGTTGTATCCCTTATTAATATTGTTGTGCCCATATTGTCCCCATATTTTTATTATTGTGCCCCATAGAATCCCTCTATTGTTATTTTTGTGGCTTTATATTATAAGTGCTAGGTCGGCTGGGTTATATTGTGACTCCTTAGACTCCTATATATAGAAAGGAGGTTTTGTCATTTGAATCATTGAAGAATTGTTCGTTTATGTAATGTAAAAGTGGTTGCCCCCTCGAAGAGGCTGAATTCTAAGGCATTGATCTATCTTTTCTATCTTTTCCTGAGCTGGTTTCATAACATTTGGTATCAGAGGTTTGGATTCTAGGGTTTCGCTGCTCCAAATAGGTCATCGTGGAATTTTCGCTATAACTTTTTTTCTACGATGTTTCAGAAGCTAAAACAAAACCCATTTGAGAAGAAACCGTGCTGAATCTTGGGTCTAAATTTCAGAGCTTTTTTCGCTATATTTGCGGAGATATGATCTGAGGAAGTTGGTCTTTTTGTAGACTCCTGAATTACATTCCAAACAGGTGACCTGGGGAAAATTGTCATAACTTTCTTTCTAAACATTGGATTGAAATTTTGTAAGAAGGTACAGAAAGAGGACAGACTTTAGTTTCTTGTATATATTTTTCAGAGCCAAAAGTCGAAACAGTGACTCGTGGCACATCGTACAAGTTCGCTCTACTGAACTAGTATATAATCAGGTCACTGTGGTAGATTGTGCATAACTCTTTATTGGAGAATCCAATTTGGACCAGACTGGTGGCATTGGAAAGAGGATGAAGAGGGCTACTGCAAGCCACAATTTTAGAGCTAGATGATCCGAAATTATAGAGATACATCAGATTCAATATCAGGCTCCTACAAAGTGAAGAAAGGTGTGTAGTTTTTTTAAATTTTTGCATAAGCTTGGTTTGAAAAATTAGTTTGAAGGAATTCAAAGGGCATAGTAAAGGATTATTATTGGTAATTGATGCCCTGAGGAAAGAAAATGCAAACACCTAGTAGGCAACCTGAAATCTCTAGCATGACTCATGAAGAAAAGGAAGAAATGCAACATGATATATCAAAATTACAAGACCAAGTGCAACAACTGTCACTTGCACAAAAAGAAACAGAATCTAAGATGGATGGTTTAAAGAAAGATGTAGAAGCTAAGATGGATGGTTTAAAGAAAGGCGTAGAAGCTAAGATGGATTGTTTAAAGAAAGGCGTAGAAGCGAAGATGAATGACGTGGAAGCTAAGATGGACGATTTGAAGATAGATTTGAAGACAAACATGGAAGAATTGAAGATAAATATGAATAAGTTGCTACAAGAAATGGTCACTAATGGTGAAAGGGTAGTAAAGGAAACTCATGATGAGAACAAAAGAAATTTTAATAATGATTCCATAGACTCTAATGTTGGATCAAAGACCCACCATGTTCCAAAAATCGATATGAGGAAGTTTGATGGCAAGTATCCCGCAACATGGATATTACAGATGGAGCAATTTTTCGATCTCAATAATGTGAAAAACACACAAAAGGTACGTATTGCAACTTTATATTTGGAACCAAATCAGTTTTTATGGTATCAATGGATTTTCTCTCATAAACAAATTATCACTTGGGCAATTTTTACGGAAGAATTGACAGCACATTATGAGGATACAAAAAGCAACACTTTTTTTAGCCAATTGATAAGTCTCAAACAAAAGGGTTCAATAATGGAGCACATTGAGGAGTTCCAAAAATTGAACATAAGGGTAAAAAATATTCTATAGGAGCATAGGATTGATGTGTTCATAGGGACATTAAAGGATAATATCCAACATGATGTTCGCCTTTGGGAACCTGATTAATTAGAGAAGGCATTCAGGTTAGCAAGAAAAATGGAAAGCAAAATTATGGCAACCGGGAAGCATACCAGTCACAACTATAAAGATGGAAGTGTTGTTACCCCTAGCCTTCCACAACCTATAAGGTTGACACCACAACAATTGGAAGAAAAAGAGAAAAAAGGCTTTGTTACAGTTGTGATAGCAGATACACTAAAGGTCATAAGTGTGCTGAGAATAAATTATTCTACATAGATTGTGAAGAGGAAGAAGAAAAGGAGCAAGAAAGGTCAAAGGAAGAGGATATACTCTAGGAACAAAGCCTAGATAAAGAAGAAATGAATCTGACCATAGCTTGTAATGCATCGGCTAGAATTACCACACCTCAAACCATCAAGATACAAGAACAAATCAAGAAGAAAAAGGTAATAGTGTTGATTGATTTAGGAAGTACCCACAATTTTATTCATTGTAAGGTTGCAAAGGAATTGAATTGCTTTCTATATCCAGCACTAGAGTGTCAAGTGATGATTGCAAATGGAGGAACGATAAATTGCTCTGGAAAGTGCCATAATATCAAGCTATCCATGGGAGAATATGTACTGACTAGCCCAATGCTTTCCATTCCAATGGGAGGTGTTGATGTTGTACTAGGAGTCCAATGGCTACAATCCTTGGGTACAATAGCTTTTAATTTTCAAGAACTCTTCATGAAATTTTCCATGGAAGGAAAGGAAGTTGAATTAAGGGGTATTGCAGGGAAACCGGTAAAGATAATAAGCTCTAATGGTATGATAAAGCTTCTAAAAAAGGAACAAAGAGGTGTAATTGCACAATTATGTTCGCTAGATGTTTCCACATTGGAATCATCTATTTCTCCAAATCTCCAAAAAGACTTGGACAATCATTCCAAGGTATTTGAGACTCCCAAAGGTATACCACCTATTCGTGATCATGATCATGCTATTCATCTAATTCTAGGAAGTGTTCCTCCAAACATCAGGCCGTACAGATATCCCTATGCCCAAAAGAGTGAAATTGAATGTATGGTTGTAGAAATGCTAGAGGCTGGTATAATTCAACCTAGTCAAAGTTCTCTCTCTGCTCTAGTAGTATTGGTGCACAAGAAGGATGGATCATGGCGCATGTGTCTGGATTATAGGGAGCTCAACAAGCTCACTATTAAAGATAAGTTTCCCATTCCGGTCATTGATGAATTATTGGATGAATTGCATGGACCAATTTACTTCACCAAGTTGGATCTTCATTCGGGATATCATCAAATCAGAATGAAGACTGAAGACATTCCAAAAACAGCATTTAGAACTCATGAGGGTCATTATGAATTTTTGGTCATGCCTTTTGGCCTTACCAATGCACCTTCTACATTTCAAGGTTTGATGAATTCCATTTTCAAACCCTTCCTTAGAAAATTTGTGTTAGTATTTTTTGATGATATACTAATCTACAGGGTGCTACAACTAGCAATTATATGCAAAAATATCCAAATGTTTCTTTGGAGTACAAGAGGTGGAATATCTGGGTCATATTGTATCTCATGAAGGAGTTAAGGTAGACCCTAGAAAAATTAAAGCCATTTAGGAATGGAAAATCCCCACATCCATAAAGCACCTGCGAGGATTTCTTGGGTTGACATGGTATTATCGCAAGTTTGTTAAGAATTATGGGAGAATAGCAGCACCTCTAACAACATTATTGAAGAAAGTTGCATTTTCATGGACTCTAGAAGCAACAAAGGCCTTCGAACATCTTAAAGAGGCAATGTGCTAAGCATAGGTCTTAGCTAAACTAGACTTCACAAAAACCTTTATTGTGGAATGTGATGCTTCAGGAAATGGAATTGGTACTGTTTTAATGCAAGATTAAAGACCCATTGCTTTTGAAAGTTGTCGAATCAAGGGAAAGTTTTTACACAAAGCTATTTATGAGAAGGAAATGTTGGAAATACTACATGCACTTAAGAAATGGCGACCCTACCTAATGGGAAGACACTTCAAGGTAAAAAAGGATCATGATAGCCTTAAATACTTTTTAGAACAAATATTATCCTATGAATACCAACAAAAGTGGGTCACAAAGATGTTGGGTTATGAATTTGAAATCATCTACAAAAAAGGGAAGAAAAATGTGGTGGAAGATGCACTCTCAAGAAAGGATGAGGATGTGGAAGCATTGTTGTGTGCCATTTCTATTATCCAACCATAATGGATAAATGAAGCAAGGGAGGAGTGGAAGAATGATGAAGAAGTGTGGGCACTTATTCGAAAGTTACAACAAGATTCTAGTACATCTGATACATTTAGCTGGCAAAATGATTCATTATGGTACAAATATCGCTTATACCTCTGTAAGAATTCACAACTCAAACAAAATATTCTCATGGAATTGCACACATCTCCCTTAGGAGGGCACTCAAATATTTTTAAAAACTTACCACAGGGCTAAGAAGGAGTTTTTTTAGGATGGCCTTAAATCAGATATTCAAAAGTTTGTGGCGGAATGTTTGGTTTTCCAACAAAATAAAGGTGAAACAATTAAGACCCCGGGTCTATTACAACCTTTATCCATTCCAAGCCAACATTGGGAGGAGGTTTCAATGGATTTTATCACAGGTTTACCCAAGTCTGAGGGAAAGAGTGTCATCATGGTGGTAGTTGACAGACTTACCAAGTATGCACACTTTTGTGCATTATTGCACCCATTGAAAGCTAGTACAGTTTCTACTGCATTTATGGAAAGAATTCAAAAGCTACATGGAAATCTAAAGATTATTGTAAGTGACAGAGACCCAATTTTCACTGGAAATTTTTGGACATAATTATTTTCTTGTCTTGGTACTCAGTTAGCTCATAGCTCATCTTATCATCCTCAATCTGATGGGCAAACTGATATAGTAAACAAATGTTTGGAAGGATACCTTCGTTTCTTTGTATCTGATAAACAGATACAATGGGTCAAATGGTTGCCTCTGGCTGAGTGATGGTATAACACTTCCTTCCATACAGAAACAAAAATGACCCCATTTATGGCACTTTATGGATATCAGCCACCATCCATCACGTCATATTTAAGAGAAAATTCTAAGGTTCAAGCAGTGGAACATCACATTGAACAACAACAACAAGTCCTCCAACTCTTAAAGGATAATCTCGTGTTGGCACAGAATAGAATGAAACAACAGGCCGATCAACATTGCAACGAAAGAAGTTTTGATGTAGGCGATTCGGTATTCCTACGACTACAACCATATAAAAAAATGTCCCTCAAGCAAGCTAAGAAGGATAATAAACTATCACCAAAGTATTATGGTTCGTACAAGGTGTTGCAAAAGATTGGTACTATGGCATACAAATTGGAGCTTCCTGCAGCATCTCGAGTGCACCCAGTTTTCCATGTTTCATGTTTAAAGAAGGTTATAGGTGACAAGCTCCCAGTTCAAACAATATTTCCAGAACTTGACGAGGAAGGAAAAATTATATTGGAACTGGAAGCAGTCATAGAAACAATAACTCGAAAACTATGAAATCAATCAATATCATAGTATCTCATCAAGTGGAAGAACTTATCCACTGAAGATTCCACATGGGAGGATGAGAATTTTATACAGAAGCATCCCGAACTACTCAAGCGTTGAGGACAACACTTTTTTTTTGAGGGAGAGGGGCATGAGAGGTCCCTATAATACTAGTGATTACCCCATTACTATTGTATTTATATACCTTATTAATATTGTTGTGCCCCTATTGTCCCCATATTTTTATTATTGTGCCCCATAGAATCCCCCTATTGTTATTTTTGTGGCCTTTTATTATTATTGTTAGGTCGGCTGGGTTATATTGTGTCTCCTTAGACTCCTATATATAGAAAGGAGGTTTTGTCATTTGAATCATCGAAGAATTTTTCATTTATGTAATGTAAAGGAGGTTGCCCCTCGAAGAGGCTGAATTCTAAGGTGTTGATCTATCCTTCTATCTTTTCTTGAGCTGGTTTCATAATAGAACACATCAATATAGGCATCAAGATTTGAACATCACAACTCCTAAGGAATAACCCATGATCCACATCCTTGAATGTATATGCCATATGCCACTTCTAACAAGGAAACATGAAAAGTCAGACAAATCGTTAAGCAGATGCCATCAGTATGTGACATTCCCAAGATATTTTGAATCCCCTCATATAATTACAACAGTTTCTAAACATTTAAATTCAAGCAATAATTTTAAAATACTCTAGTTGTAACATACATGCTTAAATATTCCCACACAATATACTATTTATCCTTGGATATTACCCTCAAAACTGACCTAATTCAGCCTGCGACCTAAAATGCATAACCTACAATGTTTAGATTGAATTACTTTTCAATTCATCTTATCTTGATTCCTTTCTAACAGAATCCTGTAAAAAAATATCAACGAACTGCTTCTAAATCAATATTGCAAATAGTTAAAATCTTCGCAAGGTACGAGGGTCTCCCTCGATCTCCAACATATTAAACATGATGCAATTATGATCTAAAGTCAGATGAACAGAAACACACTCAAGTTCAAACACTGGATTCAATGATTAAAAGAAAGGGATTATCACATATTTACCAAGATTCAACGTGGGAAATATCACTGAATAAAGGCAGTGATAAACTGGTAATTCACCTTATGTTGCATCCCTTTTCATAATCTTCCAACAAATTGGTCTCCTCAAACAAAAAATACTGATTAAGATCAGTTGTTCTAACAAAAAATGGAGTGAGATTTTCCCAAAAGCCATCAGAAGCAGGAAACAAATAATAGAGGAGAAATAAATAATTTGTTCCGAGTACATGATTTTGTAATCAAATAAAAATACTTTTTCAACTCACAAGGACTGAAAGATGACTCAATTTCAGAACTTTATCCAGATATTTATCATTCAAAATGCAACCAAACAAAAAGTACCTTAGTTTTTGTACTTGATACCTTGAACATCACTAAAAAACTATCTCCTACTCTGCCAAGTTCTAGCCTTTAGGCGGGTATCAAAATTCTGTGGTAAGACTTTTGCCTGGAAAGGAAGTTGATCATTTCTCATCTTAGTAATTCCTCGGAACCATTTTTCTACTTTGCTTGTGCCAAACTAGACATTACATTCCACACATTTATCACAAAGCTAACATAATCAATAACATGAACACATCTGAGATAAAAAGGGGTTATATACTCTAACATGCAACAATGTCGTTAAAACTGAAAAAATAAATAAACAAAAGCTATCGAGAGACATAGCAAGTTACCTGATGAGCCTGATTGATCTTCTGAAATTGAACTCCACAATTATCTCCTTTGCAAACATCCAGATGATACTGTAAACAGATCGAATCAACACAAGAGTACACTATGAGTTTATCCAAAAATTTATTGTTGAATATGGATCATGATTTTTCCTAACAATTACTATGAACATATACATAGCGAGAACAAAATATTTATTGGAAATTCTTAGAATGAGTGAGATTGTTACTTTCAAGAATTCTAATTTTTAGAGCCTTTCATGTCTACTTTCTATCTGTGAACTGTAGTAGGCTCTTTTGCTCTAAGCTATGGAAACTTTATAACATTCAAGAGGGAAATTCCATATACCTGTAAAGCAAGGCGACCAAAAGCACTCTTGACATCTTTCTGAGTAGCCCTAGGGCTCAATCTTAGAGTCTCATACTCCTCTCTCATCCCAGGGAAAACAACAGAGGCCATCACTGCTACATTCCTCCTGCCTAATTTTTCTTCTCTAAGTTTCCCAAGAACGAAGTCCCCTGAGCACCCATAAACCTTCCAACAGCGACAGCCATGATCTGTAACAAAAAGAGGATGATCCACAAACCTAGCTTGAATCTCGAGTCCAAAACAATACTCGAGATTATTGCAAATGTTGGAAAGGTAAGCAAAGCCAATATCTCAAGTTTACCATTATTCGCTAAAAGGAATTCCAAGCGTCCGCCCGTAGGGCTCATAGCAGGCATTACAATGGCAGCCTTGGTTGTCTTCTCACACGCGTTTGTCTTTGTGTTTCTCAAAAGAACAAAATACAGAGAAAAGATCGAAGAATGGGAGCAGGGTTTGTTTGGCCCCATAGATTCATTTGCAAAGAACTCAACATCGCCATGAGCGGATTCAGGGACGAAAATGTTTTGGGCCAGGGGGATTTGGGAAGGTTCATATGGGGTTTCTATAGCAGTGGCCAAGAAATCACAATGAAATGCATAACGAAAGAGTTCACGGAGGGAATGAAGGGGTTCGTGGGACGCATGTAGCACTCGAGCCTGGTTTAGTTGCAGGGATGGAGCTATTCATTGCTTACGACCCGATGCCAAATGGCAGCCTCGATAAACTCGCAAACTGTTTGGGAATGAATTTGTAACCACTTTGAACCAACGATTGAAACTTTTGCAATCGTCTAACATATAATCGTGCGGCTTATAAGGATGACAGGTGGGTAGAGAGGGGAGATGATTTCAGAGGGAAATGCCTTACGGCGTAAATATCATAATCATGGAACTCTTCTCTTAACACTTTAATCTCTTACATTCTTAAAATTTTGCAGTTAATCATAATTATAAAAATATTAACTTCACTTATATGAATCACATCCTTTATCTAAAATTAACATAATAATAAGCACAAATATAAACGAAAATTATCCTAATTAATTAAAAAAATAACAAACAAAACAAAAACAAAATTATATTAACTAATTAAAAAATATAACAAACAAAACAAAAACAAACATACTTCAAGATATTTTATTCACTGTTATTATTTTTGATAAATCTACCCTTATGATCCATCTTAAAAGCATTCACCCATATAAAATACATATCAAATAGACTTAAATACATTAAGGAATTTTTTGTTGAGAATTTGTTGAAGAAACCCAAATAGAGGACAAAAGTAGAAGAAATATAATAGGTTGAGCGAGCATACTATGACATTGTATTCACTGAAACAAGTTAAACTTCATAAATGAATGTTATGAGTAAGAGGCAACCTACTAATGCAGTGAACTCACATAACTCTATGTGAGTGATGATATCTTTCATAGTAATGCTTCTAATTCTTGATGTCTTTCTTCCAGTTGTTGTATATGGTTGTTCAGCTGAATCCCGTAATCTTTTGTTGTAAGAGAACTGTAGCTCTGCCCGCCTTCTATAGCACACGACATTAAAAATTAATGAACAATTAGAGCCACTTGTAACCAGTCACAACACCAAGATCTAACTAGTTCCAACACCAAAATCTCAAGCGGGGAAAAACGAAAATAGTTACATTGGCACTATAGCCCATAGAGAACGGAATATATCACTCACCTGTTCTCCACTCTTCTATTCAGATACAACATGGTAATTATTGGAAACAGTCATCAACAACGGTCCAATTTTATGGTTGTTGATGTCATGGATAAAACGGATCCAATGTTTTTGTAAGGATGGATATTTTAAGGGATGGCGGGAACGTGGTAGAAATTTTATGCTTGTTGATGTCACGTAGAAAACAAATCGAACATTTATGCGAGGATGGATATTTTAAGGGATGGAAAGAACGTGGTATATTAGGGTTTATTTCCTTCCACACCACAAACACGTTGTTTCTTTTCTGATTAAACGGTAAACCCTGCCAATTAGGGTTGGTCCCTTCAGTGGAAACTGTAATAATGGAATCCTCCCATTGCACTGAGGGCTGACAATTATCAAAGGCCATTTGGTCATGTATAAGGAGATCTGAGGAAGAGAAATCATTACATGAATGAGAAGGAAAACAACAGCAGGAATAAGCAGCAGCAGCAGATTCAAACGACTCTGCTTGCCAGTTGGTCATTGGGTCGATGAAATCAAGTTCACAAACTTCGTAATCATCAACTGTGGTGAAATCTATGGTCTCCATAGATGTTTCGTAGGTGTTGCAGAATAACAACTTTGAAGAAGACGTTGGAAATCTCATGCTATCTACAACTTGTCTGAAGTTGTAGAAGACCAAAACTGGATTTGTCTACCCTATTGTTATTATCCCTAATTATATCTACTCTATCTATAAATTAGGTTAGATCAGGTCTATTTTTATCACACCATTATCGGCAGGCCCATAGAGAAATTAATGATCTTTGACAGGCCCAAAGAATTTGGATGGTGTGAAAGATGGGACTCACATGTGAGCTGTCAGCCAGTCCGTTATATACCGCATGCCCATTGATGATCACCAGTACGCTATAATAATAGAATTTCCAAAACCTAAACAATGTGCTACTGTACCAATTTTTGAATGAAAGCCATGATAAATATAAGAGTCTGTCTGCAAATCTGAACAACCATGGGTCAATACCGTATCAAAAAAATAAATTGGGACTATTCATAGTCATAAATATTCTCGAATGATTCCCAACGTGCTTCAATTCACAATTCTCAGAAGACCTGGACAATCACATAATAGATGCCAACTTGCCTCAATTACTGTACCATCAAAACATAGATGCCAAACGTGCCTGAATATTGAATTTGTGACCAATTACACAAAACAAAACACAAGTATTCTCCTCAATTTGACATGTTTTCCAAAATTTAGAATGAAAATAGCATCCAAATAAAACAATCAGTGGTGCATCAACAGCCTAAATAAATGAGTAATACATTTTTCCAATGAATGAATGGAGATCATTACAAAAGACCTTGCTAATGCTCCCTCAAATACCTGAGGGAGTAATCACAACAAAATAAACTTTATGGAGCGGGAAGGAGGGTTTAATTTACAACAATTGTAAAGATATTATAACAAAATAATGACAAATCGATGAAAAGAATACCAGTCTTGGGATCCATGGCCAGAAATAGGGCTACGAGCTTGGAGAGATTGTTTGAAGGAGAAAAGGAGGAGGTGTAACGTAGTCTTTTGGAAATAATTGGAGGAGATCCATGGAGACATGGCAGCTGCCCAGAATTGAACCCTCAACCTCCTTCAATGCCTCTCTCCCATCCCAATCCAACTCAGCAAACCTCCAATCGAGAGGGTGTTAATCTCATCGTCTGAGCTCACATGTTGTGGGTATAAACTCATGATGTTTCTCAGGCTGGAGACCAGTCAATGGTGTTGCCATGGAAACAGTATGGGAAAACTAAACATATGTCAAGCCTGGGTAGATTTTGATTCTGGATTCAAAAAGCTGCAACTTCTCTAGCTCATCTAGACATGCTTCCGACGACGCGGGAGCCGAAAAGAAAAAATAGGAAAGGTTCTGTCGTTAAGGTAGATGTATAGTTAGTTATTCGTGAGGGTAGATATATAGTTATTTGGCAAAGTGAAGCAGTCTGGTAGATTCCGGTAACAGTTCATATAGGCGATCGAACGATGTAAAATATTTGAATCGTTTAAGAGCATAGAAAAGACAACAAGGACTAGTGGGGAGTTCTTCTTACATGAACACCATACCACGTAATAATAACTTTATTTGCTGATGGTTTTTTAATAAATTTTAATAACATATTTGTTTATTTTAATCTATTATTTGTAGAGATTTGTATGGAAAATCTATTATTTTTTAGTCAAATCTCATTTATTTATGTGAACTGAAGATCATGTATACATGGAGAAGAATTACTATTCATGTTGAGTGATATTGTAAATAAAATCAAACAAAAAATATATTAAAAGTGTTGAAAAACAAACCCTAAAAAAAATCATAATATACATATTACATTAAAATAAATTTAAAAAATAACAATCTTAATTATATTACTTCAAAACTTTATTTTCAAATTTAATTAATAAACAAGTAAATATTTAATATTTACAATAATTTCTCTATATACATATAATGTTTGTTATGAATATCACATTAAAAAATTAAATTTAAAAAAAATAATAAATATTGTATTTGGAGTTTGTAATTTATTTTTCATATTTGTAATTTTAAATTTTATATAAATTTATATATCAAATTTTATAGAAGTTATAAATAGTAAAACGTATATAAATTAATGATTATAATTTTTTTATATTATTATATATTAATTTCTTTTTCATAATTTTTTATCTTCTTGATATTCTTATTATACACTTTTTTTTATTAAAAAACTTACAACCCAGTTCAGTAATGAAATAAAAATAAAAAACATAGATAAAACATTTAACACTCATTTACCACTTTATGCTCAGCTGAAAGTCTACATCTACCCTCAAAATCAGTAATCGAAACATCACAAATTTTATTTAATAATTTATATATTCCATATTTAGTATTAATTCATAATATATATATTAATGTAAAATATTCAATAATTTAATTCATACACAATAAGAATCAATTTAAATGAATAATAAATGGCACCATTTACAAATCTTCATTAGTGTGTTTTCACATTTGAAGTTCTGAAAGAATCTGGTGCCACTCTGATGGGTTTCAGGTTTTTAATGCCGGTGGGTTAATATTTGATGAATAAATCTTTTATTCAACTGACAAATATGTTTTGGGAGAGAAAAACATCATACACAACGTTCAATTCCATATTATATTATTAATATATTATGACGACCAACATATGTCACATAGTGGAAAAACTTAATCATCCATTTTTTTTCGAAAGGTTAAGTAGAAGCCAATGTAATCCAAACATATGTAGTGGATGGCATCAAAAGTTGATTTCGGAACATATTAGTGACTCATGTGAATGTAAATGTTAAAATATTATTATTATTTATTTAATAAAATTTTGAAGCTAAATAACATCCATAAATTGGAACCCGATCAGTGACGTGTATATACTTGTTGTGCAAGAATTAATAATTCAGTAAACCAGGGGTATTTACAGGTAGGTCTAAGTACCAGTAATGGTATTTATGTCCTTACATCAAACAGTTGCGACCGGTGTATCCCACGTATTATGAATAATTAGGTGAATCAAAGTTTTTATGTGATCCATGTTGGAGGAGATAACGAGAATATAGAGTTTAGGTTACTGATCCATATCAAGTTTGTGAGAGATTTTTCGGTTAAAATCGCATGGAATATCATTTGTCGACGCTTTTCCAACCAACTAGTGTGGTTCATCTTCAGGGCAAGTTGAAGAAACAAATCCAGCGTAGCAAGTAAATAGTCTGCGCTAACTTGACCAACAACTAGTTTGACTCTAGAACCAGGGTCAAAGTTATTTTATTAATTTAATAGGTAATCTCTGGGATCAATATATAAATATATAAAATTCTAATGGGTATTGAGTTAAAAATTATAAAATTTTTATAAGTTAATTAGTATTTAATGAAATCTAGTTAAATAAAGGACGTTATAATATATGAATAAATTGAATAAATATAAAATAATTTTACTTAAAAGAATTAATATAAGTTAATTAGTTATAAAAAGGACATTATAATATCATAATAAAATAAAATAATATCAAAAGGATGCTAGGTTAGTTAGAAAAATATTTAAAAATATAAGTTGATTAGAATTTAATTGGAAAATTAGTTATGTAAAGGACCTTATAATAAAATATATATATATATAAATAAATGTAAAGGGGGAATATTTATAAAATTAAAAGAAAGTTAGTACCAAAGGACTTATAAGTTAAAAGAAATGAAAAAATTAACACTAATAATAATAATAATAATAAAATAAAATAATAATAATAATAATAATAAAATAAAATAAAATAATAATAAATAAATAAATAAATAAAAATAAAATAAAAATAAAAATAAAACAAAAATAAAAATAATTATAGAGTTTAGGCTTCTGTGATCCATATCAAGTTTACAAAAGATTTTTCGGCGAAAATCACATGAAATGTCATTTGTCGACGCGTTTCGAACCAACTTGTCCTGACGATGAACCACACTGGTTGGTTCGAAACGCGTCGACAAATGACATTTCATGTGATTTTCGCCAAAAAATCTTTTGTAAAAAATAAAAATAATAAAATAAAATAAAATAAAATAAGATGAATAAATAAATAAATATTCAAGAAATGACGGATCTACTAAAAAGAATCGACTATAGAATGACTATAGAATCTTTAATCATGTGAAAAGGAATGGAAACCGAGCGGCAGATTTCCTTGCGAATTGGGGTTGCAAGGGTCGAAACAACAAAATAGACAATCAGTGGAGAACGTTGCGGCCCAATAGAGAATGGGAGGAATTGGCCCGTATTATTAATTATGACCATGAACAAGCAACGAATGAAAATAACGGGAAAGCAGCAAACGAGAATCATAGCATTCGTGCGACGGACAGGTGAGATGGATCGGCAATCCTAGAAATTTTATGAGTGTCAGTCAAGGCAGGGGAATGATATAATGGGCAGGCAAGCTACAGTACAACAGAAGTGTGCGACGACAGGTAAGAAACAACCACCACACAGCAAGATAATAAATGCAAGTGATCGAAGAGGAGGAAAAAACGGTATGTCAGAATCCATAAATGGAAATGAAGGAAGAAGGATAATTGATAGGAAAGGCAGAGGGCAAAGTAACAGGTGGCAGCGGAAGGCCAAGTTGACAGGTAGGTGGATTAGAGCAAGGAAAACTATAAACGGGAGGCAGCAAAAGAATCGACAACGAGGAAACTGTTTAGGAACTCAGAGAGAGAGGAGAGAAAAGGTGGTGGAGAGCTGGCACATAGCGAGGTTGCGTCGAAAACTCACTGAGGACGCTATGGAAACCAGGAAGAGAGCAAGGGCAGTAGAGGAACTGGAAGCCGTGGAGCGCAGAGATAGGGATAGAAAGGGCAAGGCGGTAGCGAAGGAAGAGACTGTAGAGGAGATATATGAAATATATGATGACTCTGAGGAAGAGGAGGACCGACAAGATCAAGGTAGGCAAGGTAAGGAACGAGGAAGAAATGTAGGAGGCTGGGATACCCAGCAAACCAGTGATGAGTAGCTAGGTCAGCGGGAGGGAAAGGTAAGGCAGCATGGCAGACAGAGAGGAAGAAGAGGCGCGGGTAGCGGGCTAGAACCGAGCAGCAGGAGAGGCAGAGGAACGATCAGATATAGAGGAGAAAGGGGAGGACGACAGGGGCAGAGAGGGAGACCGGGTAAAAAGACAAGCCAGTCGTTGGACAAGAAAATTCAACAAGCAGAAAAGACATATAATGAGAACACGAACCCAAGAATCAAGAGAATTATCCAGAATATGGAGGAAGATGCGTTGCAAGCTCAGTCTGACTCAGAGATGGAAGATTGGGAGTTTTTACTCCATGACCCTGGCAACACTAGGGGTAGAATGTCTCTATTTAAACAGTCCTTGCATATCTACTGGGTGATGAAGAGATTGTTGGCTAAAGCTTTGGAACAAGCTGCAACAGAGATGGCAGAACTGGTGCAAGGAGTCCCCAACCTAAGGAGGGAGCTGAGGATCATTCAGATTACATTGGAGATGCAAGAAAAGAAGCTTGAGGAGATTCAGCAAATGATAAGGGAAGGACAACAGAATGCAAACAAGGAGACTAACCAGCGACCAGAGGCAGAAGCTGATATGTATTAATTTTGATGAAGCTGCATAGTATAGAAAATTTCGTTTTGTTTCAAGTTTTAGAAGAGGAAAATCGATATATGCATGCAAGTAGAATTAGAAATCTGCAAGACTGTTTAGTTTATTTATCTTGGATAATCAGACTATGGATCTTCTATTTTTGGTCGGCTATTAAAAACTTTAGGTGGCTGAAATACTTGGTTTCCCCAAAAGGGCGAGTTTGAAAGCAACCATACTCATACTGTGTATTTTTTATTTGAAGTAATAGAAAAAGTAGAGAAACACCGCAGCTTACAAAAATAAATAAATAAATAAATAAATCAAAATCAAAATCAAAATAAAATAAAATAAAATAAAATAAAAGTAAAATAATAATATAATAATAATAAAAAAATAAAATAAATAAATAAACAAATAAAAAAATAAAAGTAAAAATAAAAATAAAAATAAAAAAATAAAATAAAATAAATAAAATTAAAATTAAAAAATAAAAAATAAAAAATAAAAAATAAAAAATAAAAAATAAAAAATAAAAAATAAAAAATAAAAATAAAAAATAAAAAATAAAAATAAATAAGTAAACAAATGAGTAAAAAACAATCAAGGAGGAGGGCGAAAAAAACGACTAGGAAGGGAGTGCTGGGACCCAACACCTACTGATTTTCTAGCCATCCTCCCTATTGAGATTGCATGGCCTCTTTTCAATCTCAAGCGCTTCCCTCAATTTACGATGATGGAAATGCGAAATCTTAGCAATAACACTAGCCTCCTCAATTCAAACATGATGATTGGTTTTCTCAGCATGTTCAGCTAAAGCGGAAGACTTAGCTCTCCTATGCTTAAGGTCCGCTGCATGCTCGCTAATCCTTTGATTAATGGAGCGACCAGTCTCCCCAATATAGGGGGTCCCACAGGAACAAGGGATCATATAAACACCTTTCATATCCTTAGGGTCGATAGGATCCTTCACCGATCTGAGGGACATACGAATGGTGTTCAAGGGCCTAAAAGTCACAGGGATACTATGCTTCCTGAGAATCCTACCAATTCTATTAGTGACCCCCTGAACATATGGAATATGGACACCTGGAATTCATTCCTTTGGTTCCCTTTTAGTCAGAGAATTCTTGGAATCTTTAAGGAAAGCCTTCTCACCCATGTATCTACTATAACCATTTTCAACAAAGACATCAAGCAGATGGGGTTTTTCTTTCTCAAAGCTTTTCTTGTCTGAGATCCTTAGGACCCGAGTAGCAAGGGTATTGAGAACACCCATCTTTTGAGCCAGGAAATGGTGGGAACTGACATGAAGATACTGCTCCGAGAATAGTATATAAGTTTTGATTGCAGAATAAAAAATCAAAATTTAAATATTAAAAATATATTTTTTTTTGATAAAGTAAATTTTATATATAGCAATTTAATTTTTCACAACAAACAACTTAATTGATAATCAACGCAATACTTATTGTATTATATCTGCCAATAGCAAGATAATAAGATATATAACAATGTTTACATTTAATTATGTAATTAATAATAATCTACTTAATTAAAATCTAAATTATTTTCAATAAAGAAATAAATCATTGTAAATAATTTTGTATACTAATTTCTCACTAGGAGATGGCCCTATTATGATGTAATATGTAAATAAATTGTGAGCTTGAATACTTAATATATTAATTAATTAAGGATTTTTTAATAAAAAAATTAATTAATAAATATAAATGGATACTAATATACTTTAAATAATATTTTAATTATAAAATTATACTTTCTTATCCATTTTTGAGTTAATCTAAATCAATTTTATCATAAAATAAAATAAAATATATTTTAAATTTTAATTTAATTTATTATTATTATAAAAGGAATGAATAGTACCTTTATATTATAATCAAAGCCTAGATTCAATGTCATAATCTTTACAAAATTCATCATGTTACGATGTTGCATTGTTTTTAAATTTCTAACAGATTTCTTTTCTATATGTATGACCTCTTTTTCCCACTATCCTATAATGATATCTACCATAAACCTTAAAATAGACTTGTAAAATCTACTTGTATTTACAATACATCAACATAGATAGAAAGATTCCAATTAACTGGGCTCTGAAGGTCTAGCTTCAGGATCTTCGATCATTCATCCATTAACTTTGTCGTTTGCCTTCATTCCTTGTTATACTATACTTCATATCTTCTTCTAAGATGGAACCTTGCAAGTGTCCCAGTGATTCTACTTTCCCTTTAACTCCCTGTTGAAGTTGGCCACCATCGTATTCAACCTGGTTTCCAAAATAGCGAGTTATGATTCCATAATTTCTTGCATTCTCTCAATTATCCTCTGTGGCAGTTCATACTTCTTGTCCAACAACTCCATATGTGCCTTCTAATCCCTATCAACCACATTATCCTTTTTCCTTCGGATGATTACCATGTTCTCCAACACCTAAAAATGTATTTCCAACAATTGATTCATTATTTCATGTGTATACTTGAGGGGTTTCATATCATTGTGCACCATTATAACTGCCTGATGCAATAGTATAATTTGAATGCTACCTATAATACCCATCTTTCCCACATCTCTGGTGGTCGCTTATTCTTTGGTTCTCCTTATATTAACTTTGCGAGGGAGTTCCATCCTATTCCTTCCTTAGATTCACCAGTTGAGAACAATAAAATCCATATCCTCAAGGATCATGTCATCATTGGTGAGGATATCCATTGTAAACTCATTCAGATGGTGACCTATTTGGAGAGAGTGAGCATTTAAGGAATTCCTAGAGTGGATTACTTGCTTCTTCATAATTAACTGTGAGCGCAACTGAGACCACCATGTACTACCTTGAGAACAAATGCCTTTCCATCGCTTGCTTGTCCAGCTACTATTAGCTATTAATCATAAATGAATGCATTGAGCCTAGGGTATGTCGTCGTTAGTCTCCCATTATGAGAGGTGGATTGAACAACCAATTCTCTCTCCAATGTAATGGACTTATGATCTTTGCTGATAGATTTATATGTTGCCTTGTATTTCTAGTTCATCGATATATTATCCATTGCACTACAAGGAAAATGACTTCTAATGGAGGTTTTTGTAAAATCCCCTATAAAATTATCCCATTTTTTTTTTTGTAGTTGAGGTCACTAGCAAAGGTGGGCAGGAAGATGTTTTAGAGGATGTTTTTTTTGAAGTGCATCTACAATATACAAACACACCAGTGCTGTCCTATACATATAAGTGCCAGTGCCAAATAGAACATGGTGCACCATGGCAGTTTTATTTTTTTAAAATAAAATAAAAAATAAAAAAAACAGTGCACTAAATAAAAAAGAGCATTGGTGTGTATACTACTCGATAGCACCGAAAAAGGGTTAAATTTACAAAAAATTTGGTCATAAAATTCATTTTTCCCAGTCCTGTGTTATATTTTGATAATGAGCCAATACTAAACCATTACTATAATGCCTCGATGTGTGTGTGAAATTTATAAAACTGAAATCCTATTGTAGAAACTGGCATTATTTATCTTAATTGTTAATTAATTTAGTAATTTATCTGCTCGGACAAATGTCGACATAAACACACTGCAACCTTCACAAATAAAATACTCTAGAAAAATAATGTGTTGGAAACTAAGAAGTGCTAGCACACATACATAAAATTAACACAATTGGTTTTGGACAAAAGTCCCCGGAAAAATGCAATGCAGGAAAACCAGTGCAACAACTGAGGTTTTTATTATTATGCAACAGTGAGAAATTATAAGTACAACTGGATGCTGAAATCTAGCAATCCTACAGAGAAAAATACTAAAAAAAATCTAGTGAGGAATTTCCTCACCCCACTGGAAAACCCGACACAACTTGCCTTAATAAACTCGACCCTCTAACCCTCTGTGCAGTATTCTTGACATCAACCCTCTAATTGTTCTCTGATGAAGTCATTCTTCCTTCTGATGACTATAAAGTTGCTTCTCTAGCACTCTAGGACTCCTTCCCTGCCTTTGGAACTGAAGACGTCTCTCCCTCTCAACAAATCGAAGTTGCATCTAGAATTCGTTTCGTTGCCCTTGCGTCAGCTTCTCTGTGGCTCTTCTGCCTCTCTTAAAATGCACTCACTAGATCTGGAATATGTCCTCTAGCCTCATTGTCTCTACACCTCTCTCACTGCTTCAATATCTAGTTCTCTTCGAAAACTGAGTGTTACTAGTCTAGAAATCAAACTACTCGAGTGTGTACTCTATCACCACATCAAAATCCTCTTATAATCCACTGTTGAAGCACCAATTGCCAAAATTAAAACTTAATCGATGGCTAGGATCATATTGGAATTGATTTGTGTTAGATTTTGGATGATTCTCACCTTGAATTAATTAATATTGACTAATTAACCAATTTTTCCAAGTTTATACTTAGGAAACATTAATAATTTGGTTAATAATCTAATTAAGTCACTTCTAGGAGGAATTTCGAGAGATGATTTCTAAGTTTTGGATATATCATGTATTCTAGCCTCTCCACCAAATTTTGTGGCTAAACCACATCTGTTGCTACAAAAACTAACACTCCCTCTTAGTGAGGAATGTATTCTAGTGATGCACACATTGCTACAACACCCTGTCTTTGCACCATCTCTTGTCATGTTGTTGATGTATGGTTGCTTCCCACCAACCACTTTGCAACTATGATATATGTTGCATATGTGTTTTTGTTGACATTTCCATACTACTCCCAACATTGCATCTGCACTACAACTCCCTCTAATATCATGTTGTTGCAATTGAAACCTCTGCAATTGAAAAGAATCCAAAATACTGAATCATATGTGATCAGTATAATGCATCTGTCTCCTGATTCTCTGACTGCTACTAGCATATGCACTGTCACTAAATAATTTGTGTTGTTATTGACTATGTACCGTGTCAACTGCCACTGATCCATCCTGCTAGTGAATACTATGGGCCCTCGTTGCCAGGTAATTATCCATGAGCTAGAATCCTCAAGGACCCTACCCAACTGTAGTGCTCTAGGGCTTCAACACCAAGTCACCCCACCTCATCCCTAGAGGTATATCGACACACATAAATAATTCTTCCTCTAGCCTGGAGGAAAGCTTATCAATATCTTTTGAAGTTGTCTGGTGGTCCTACTTCTTCTCGTTGTCCTTATTCCTAAGAGGAAACTAGGTACTCTAGTGACCGAGTTCACCACACCTAAAACACTTGATCTTTGATAGGTCCTTCTTCTTCTTTCTCTGGTCCCCTTGTTCCTGAGTAGGACCCTTTGATGCGAGGGCCACATTCTCCTCTTCCTTTACCACCTTCGATGCGTTGCTGCTTCCACTGATGGAGCTATTTAACAGACCTTGTCTCAAATCCTCCTGCTGCAAATTAGCCCACATTCTCTCATAGTCTAGTAGTTTATATCTGCCCAATATGCTTTGGAAAAATACTCGCCACTCCTGTGAGACACTATTGAGTGCCAAACACATTAGCTCTATGGGTTGAGGCATCGCCCCAATAGCTGAAAACTAGTCTTGGACCTCCAAAATCCTAGTAAGGGGTCTATGCCTTCCTATTTTTGCATCTGGATGAGTTTCACCTTCTCCTCTAGGTGCATCTCCTGCTACTTGGAAGTACCTTGGTACAACATGGAGAGAGCATCCCACATATTCTTGGAAGTATATTTTCCAGCTATATGTGAAACAACATGATCACAAACTCCATCTACAATTAATTGTTTCACACATGCAATCTCCTTCCTATGGTATTTCTATTGATCTACATCCTGAGGAACCGCCACTATTATATCGATATAGGCTTTCAAGGCATATTCATCTAGAAGGAAGGACATTATTGCCTTCCAAATGATGTAGTTGGAAGCTCCATCCAACCTGTCCCGATCATGAAGCCCAACAATGGCCATCTCAATGAACTGTTGAAAACTTCTTCTTTCCTTCTTCTCGGTTGCTTCTCTGTTACTCACACTCCCTTCTAGAGTGAGATGATATGCTCACAACTACTGTCGATCTGCAAGGAAAATCTAACTTCTTGAGACTAGTAGTTCCCTGAGGAAAATTTTCCCTTTGTTTGTGCTCTTCTCTCTTCCACCTCGACGTTGGATCTACTCTAGTGAAGTGCTCAAAAACCTCTATGTCTAGCTAGAGATCTACCCAACAAAAAAATATGAGCTTCTCCCTCTGCCTCTAGAATCACTTCATCTGCAAGGATCGAAATTTTCTACCCCTCTCTCAGAAAAACCATTCTTCCTCAAGAAACTTGGCCTCTTGGCAAAAGATTGTATTGTCCTTGGGAATTTTAGCCTGTTGCTCACAATGATCAGTGAAATTCCTTCTTTTCACCTTCGAGCTCTCTTTTTGATCAATTGCGCTCTAATACCATGTGAAAATTCCAAAACTGAAATCATATTGCAGCAACTGGTATTATTTCTCCTAATTGTTATTAATTTAATAATTTATCTGCTACGAAAAATATCAAAATAAACACACTGCAACATTCATAGATAAAATATTGCAGGAAAATAATGTGCTAGAAACTGAGAAATGCTAGCACAAACACATAAAATTAGCACAATTATTTTTGGACAAAAGTCCCTGGAAAAACCCATTGTGGGAAAACCGGTGTAGCAATTGAGGGTTCTATTATTATGCAGTAGTGAGAAATTTTGAGTACAACTGGATGCCGAAATCTGGAAATCCTACAGTGATAAAATATTGTCAAAAATATAGTGAGGAATTTCTTCACCGCACAGGAAAATCGGAGCATAAATTTCCTTCAGAAACTCGGCCCTTTGACACTCTGCATTAGCCTCTATTTTGCTTTGCATAGTCTGCTTGGTGTAAAGCCTCTTATTGGTCTCTGATGAAATCTTTATTCCTTATGCTGACTCGAAAGATGCTTCTCCAGCACTCTGGGACTCCTTCCTGACCCCTGGAACTAAAGATGTCTCTCCATCTCAACAAATCAAACTTGCCTCTAGAAGTTTCTATGTTGCCCCTGTGTTGGCTTCTTTTTAGCTCTTCTGCTTCTCTGCAAATTCACTCACAGCATCTAGAATATTTCCTCCGACCTCACTGTCTCTACCCCTCTCTCACTGCTTTGATCTCTATCTCTCTTCGGAAATTGACTGCTGCTACTCTAGAAATCGATCTACCAAGAAATAGAACTTCACGAGTGTGTTCTCCATCACCACATCAAACACCTCTTATAATCCACTGTTAGAGCACCAACAACCAAGATTAAAACCTAATCAATGACTAGGATCATCTTCGAATTGATCTGTATGATTTTCTAGACGATTCTCATCATGAATTAATTAATACTAATTAATTAACCAATTTTCTTAAGTTTAGACTTAGGAAACATTAAAAAATCGGTTAATAATCTAATTAAGTCACTTCTAGGTGGAATTTCAAGAAACGATATCTAGGTTTTGAAGATCTTAGGTATTCTATCCTCTTCACCAAATTTCATGGCTAGAACACATGTGATGCTACAAAAAGTAACGTTGTGCACAGTATACCATGCACGAGTGCTTGAATAATCAATAACACCAAATAAAGGCTAAATTTTAAAAATGATCATTGTTATATACATCTGCAACATCCATTCCATTCTAGTAGTAAAATGCCCCGATGCATATTTAGAAGGATAACCACTATAGTTTTTAGTTTTCAAAAAAATATAGTGTTATATTCCAACAAAGCACCGAAGTTGTTCATGTATTAGAATGCCTCGACATGTCTTCGAAAGAGAACCACTAGGTGATTTTTAATTTTAAAAAAATGTGGTGCTATATTCCAACAAAGTGCCGATGTGGTAGATATATTTGACCGCCCTGAGGCATCTTAATAAAAGCACCACTATAGGATTTTAACTTAAAAAAAAATGGTGCTCTTGAATATTTGACGCATCGGTACGATTATAACAACACACTGAAAGAGGGTTAAATAAAAAGAAATTCCCAACAATAAATTTCATTTTTACCATCTACAATGTTGTAAAGATTTGAAGAATTGATGCCACTCTTGCCTCATGAAAGCACCTTGACACTGTTGCTCGCCATCCTTCTGTACCATGCTCAGTGTTTGGCTTTCCAATTTTCTCAAACGATGATGAAATTTGTTTTTCAATTACTTGTCAACAATGCCTCCTTGATGACAAAATGTCTAGGAAATTTCTACGTTTCTCTCTAATTTAATTTTTTAGCGGATTAGAATTGCTAAATAGGTCAAAAAATTGATTATTTTGAAAAAAAAACCAGCAGCTGCGTTTGACAGTTTCGACTTGCACCAATAGCAGTGCACCTTGTAAATTTACAGGGTGCACCACTATTCGATGCATGAACCTAGCACACCTCTAGTTTTGTGGTGTGTTTCATAAATGAAAACACAATGGGAAAAGTTATAAATTGTATGTCGGTGCATACATTCTTAGGTTATGCCCGGTGCATTTGGGTCAAACCATGGAATTGTGTTGCACATTTTGGTGAAATGAGGGCACATTTTGTTCAAAAACAGATGCTCGATCGAGCAATTTTAATTGCTCGATCGAACAATTTTTAAGCGCTTGATCGAGTTGTTGAGGCACTTAAAAATAACTCGATTGAGCATTTAAACAAACTCTCAATAGAGCCATTTTCTAACTCAAGTTAACGGCTCGATCAAGATTTATGGCTCAATCAATCATATGGCTTGATCGAGTGTTATTTCTAATTCAAATACCCCAGCCGTGACCTGTGCATGTCATTTTCCTAGGACCACAAGAAGAAAAGGAATTTGACAAAAAATTTCTAAGCTTCACCAAGATGGTGGAGCTCAATCCATCAACCCTGCGAACTACCCAAAGGCTCAAGCCAAGGTAGGTTTCTTGTCATTTTTGTCTCTTTTATTTAGTTATTTAATTATTTATATTTATTCATATTTTTTTTTTTTTTTTTTTTCTATAAAATAAATTAATTTAATTTGAAAAAAAAACTAACATACAAAAACTACAAAAAAATCATGAAAACCACAAAAAACCAACAAGAAAACCCTTGAAGACGAAAAACAACTTAGAAAATGACCAAGAAAGCCCTTGAAAAGCACCAAAAAAAACTATAATTTAGGTTTTATTTTTATTCTATTTTTAATTCATTGTATACATTATTTGCAATATTAACATGTTTATTATAAATATTTTCTATGGTAAATCTTATTTTTTATTATTTTACGTTTTAAAGTTTTTAGGATTTTAGTGAAATAAATTTTCAAAAGAAAAATAATTTTGTTATTAAAAATGCATTTTAAATTTCGAACAAATTTGATGAGAAATATGCCCAAAAAAATTTCAAAACAGAAAAATAAATAAATTATAGAACTCTTATAAATAAATAAAAAAAATAAGAACTTTAAATTGACATAATGAATATGGTTGTTATTGATGAACCTCTATCAAATCAAATAAGAAATTTTATTTCTTTTTCTATTTATTTTAAATTTAAATAAATTTATATTTTAAATATTTTTTATTAATAAATATAGTAATTAGGTTTATAAAATTAATTGTAATTAAATAAAAATTTTAACCAAATTCAAAATTCAAAACAATTTTTCTTTTATTTAATTAAATTTTATTAATCATATATATATATATATATATATATATATATATATATATATATATATATATATATATATATATATATAGCTAGATATATAATTATATAACATAACATAGCATATAACATAGTTATAGTTATAACATTTCTCTCTCTCTCTCCCTCTCTCACACAGACACACATCGATAGTATTTAACATAGTTTTATAACTATTTAAAATAATGTGCTTTTCATAATAACATAAGATGGGTGATGCTCAACAATTTTTTTAAGACTTGAGTTGATCTATAAACTATAATTGTTCTTAAATTTTCCATTATTCATATTTGTAGAATTATTTAATATATACATGACAACTCTATATATCTTAGTTCCCACACTTATTAAATTTATTAGTTAAGTAATGATTTTGTAACTTACACTTCTTATATTTTTATTTAACTATGTAACACAGCATAGCATAACTATCACACACACACACACAAGTGTTTAAGTTTCAACAATGCATCATTGATACATACATTAAATCCATGTTGAAAAGTTCATTCAAAGTGAATATATAAACATTTTGACTCTTTTGTAATTTTCATCATATTGTCTCACTACGTAGCATGTACCATAAATATTGTCTTCATGTGCTTGCACCTAGTACAAGTCATGTGTCAAAATCAAACATTATAAGAACTTGTCTTATGGAGTATTTGGTTGGCATGAAGTTTTATTAGTTTTGCAAATAGGTTTATTTCAAATATTTACATATATTTACATATTTCTTCTCTATGAATAAAATGCATTATTAATAAATGGGAAAAAGTGTAAGTCATGTTTTCAATCACATTTTTCGATTTTGTCTACATGGAACTCAATATTTCGGTTGATCATTTATCAAAATAGACACTCTATTTAGTTTAGGAATTTAGCCTAGATTATTCTATTTCAGTTTATAAATGGTTTTCTTGTCAACATTTTTTTCTTGGATTAGCTTATATGTATTATATGTAATTTGCAGAGCCAACTCCCATACACCCCTAAACTGCAACCCATCAGAGTGTTGGGGGATTTTTTATACATGGTCGGGCTAGATCACATAGTCATACTAGAGTGTCTATTCCACTCATATATCCTCCCTCTGACACATGTCAGCTTTCCAGAGTTAGTGTTTTTGTCTCTGTTGATGATCTCACTATAGATAGTGGACCTTCTTCACCTATTATAGGTATACATCTTGCATTTTAAATCCTCTTTAAAATTTATTTCTTTATGTCTTGAAATTGTATTTAATTTTTAAATCGTCTTCAATTGATATTTTTGAATTTAATGTATATGTTATTATGCTTCTAGTTTGCTATATATATTAAATTATGTTTATGATTTGTAGACCCTCGGTAGGGTGAAGATGGGGATCAAAGTGCAGTGTCGATCCATCTGTGGAACAATGTTATAGCTAGTATCACAATTGAGGATGTTAGGGCCCAATAGACTTGGATCACATGAGAGATAGATAAAATCTCTGCTAGTTCGCCTACTAGGTGTAGTTTGTCTCTGATGCTGGATAGCATCAACAAATTGACTAAGACATCCTAGAGGGTGGGCCTACAAATACACATCCTATATTCCATAAATAGGATTAGGAGGCTATAGGTTAGAGGCCCACATACTTGGAAGGTGGTGAAAGACACCACCAAAAACATTGATATTCATGGAGAGTTGTTTGACATCCCTCTGGAATGGAATGCTAGTCATGTTGGTCTGATTCCACCAAAATATTTTAAGAATTTTGATGCATCCCCTTTTGTTTATAATCGATTCATTGGAGATTGGGGCTAGTTCCCCCACCATGAACAGGTCCCCATTTAATTTGAAAATCATATATATGCAGAGTTTGTGCTAATATGAGGCCGAATTGCACCAGCACCAGATATAAGTTTTATGGACCTGGTTTAGGATGTAGTTATGAACGTGTCGGGGATCGTAGGGACTCTCTGCAGGTAGCACCACCTCCAAGATTGTTTCCACTTCCATCTCAGAGCGTCGTATTTTCAATGAAGCTAGAGAAGTCATCACAACTTGGCGTTGAGACTAGGTATACCATTGCAAATAATATGCAGAGGACATTGGCCATTGCACATGTCAAATTACATGGAGAGATGAGTAGACGACTTTGTTGCCTCGTGGCCCACTGGTTGGAGTACATAATGATTCATATCTTGAGAGTCTGGGGCATGAACAAATTTTGTCATATGCATGTATGTGTTGTGATGCCATCCATGACACTTGGAGCGTGTGCAACCCATGTGACACAGATCAAGTACATATATATGAAACTTTTAACCCTTATCGTCAAATTTTATATTATTTATAATAATAATTTTTTATAATATTAAATTTATATTAATAATTTCATGATAACATGCATGGACAACCCATCTACACATATGATCTTATGAGATCATCTCAGGAGGTTGTTGACCAGCCAGAGAAGCCTCCTCTAGTGCACGTTTCCATGGCTCAAGTTCCTCCACCTCCACCTCCACCTCATAACACTCATGGACTAATAGTTGAGGTGAATTTTTTTATTCTTAAGATTTCAATATTTTTTTTTTTTTTTTTAAGTTACATGTATGCATGCTAATTAATTTGTAGACTAATTATAATTTGTCTTTGCCATTGTGTACATAGGCCCAAATGCAGATGGACGTCGATGTTGCAGTTATGTGGACACATGAGTGGGATGTTGGGTATGGAAACATTGAGCAATAGGTAAGGGAGCACAAAACCTATATTGATCAGACCCTCATCCTACCTGACTTCCATTTTCACTTCACTGGGTCACAGGAAGGGGACTATTTAAATGCACAATTCAAAATCATTTATTTCCATATTGTTGATTCTGTACAAATAATATTTAAATTAATTTGAATTTGAATGTGTTATACTGTAGTCCTGGATTATGGACACTCACTCGTAATAGAACACACATAAGAGTTCTAGAAGCGATACTTTCTAGAGTGGATCATAGATAGTTTGTATATTGCCAGGCCTATTTCATAGGGCATATTCACATGTGATGTAAAGACTTCATTAGAAGAAATTTCAGCCTAAAGGTGCCCATGGAATTTTCATGTAATTTCCATGATATAATATGTAAACCAATCAAAATCATCAAAAGTTTAAAGAAGGCACATGTAAATATTTTGGAGGGAAAAGAAGTTTTTTTTTTTTTAATTTCATTTTGACTTATCTCCGTGTAGGTTTAATCAAATTTCAAGTGTAGACACTCGTTGGATGTAGAATTAAATTCCACATCCAACAAGTATCCATTATGCATATTTTTTAGAAGACCCACAATAATAAAAAAATGCAAATACATAACACACTTTTTTAATGTATCTTCAATTTTTAATGTATATAGTTGGAGATCTCAATGTTTTCCTTGGCGCGTTTCTAATCACTATGTGTTCTCCTTAGCTTTCTTCTATTAAAACTTACACATACCCTATCCCTTCGTTTCTATTTCAAAGGGTTGCATTCTTACTTGAGCCGAGTTCCTTTTTTTTTCCGTGTGAAGGTGCCCTCCATATATGCTACTCACTTTTGTGCAAATGATGAATTTTTTCTCCCCTCTGCATGAAAGTGTTGGCTCTGTATCTTTGTGTTTGCATGAAAGTTGTTTTGTAGGTGATTTACTCGGCAGTGTTTTGAATTCTCCTCCACCATGACACACTTGTCTCTTCTCCTTTTTGTCATTCTCTATAACCATTCCTTTACATCATTTATCGATTTTAAAATTAATTTTCCATCGTCGCACACCTGTTCCTTCTCCGTTTTGTTGTTTTGAATGACCATTCACCGCTCATCGATTTTCATTTTATTTCTTTGTATGACCATTCATCACTCATCGATTTTCATTTTGTTATTTTGTATGACCATTCATTAATCATGGATTTTCAAAATCAATTTTATGTGCCAACTTTTCTATGGTTTATACATATGCCTTTTCAAAGTTCAATGTTCAAAAAAAAAAAAAAAAAAAAACGATTTTTTGTGTTATAAAACCAGCTCAAAAAATATAGAAAAGATGGATCAACGCCTTAGAATTCATCCTCTTTGAGGGGGCACCCCCCTTTACATTACACAAATGAACAATTATTGGATGATACCAATGAAAAGACCTCCTCTCTATATCTAGGAGTCTAAGGGGTCATCATATAATCAGAGTCGGCATAACAATAATAATGTAAGGGCATAATAATAACAATAGTGGGCTTCTATGGGGCACAATAGTAATAATATGGGGACTACATGGGTACAACAATATAATAAGGGGGTTGTACTAATAACAATAAGGGGTTACACTAGTAGTATAGGGGCCTAACATGCCCCTCTCCTTCAAAAAGTGTTGTCCTCAACGCTTGAGTAGTTCTTGATGCTTCTGTATAAAATTCTTGTCCTCCCATGTGGAATATTCAGTAGCTAAGTTCTTCCACTTGATGAGATATTTTGAAATTGATCGATTTCATAGCTGTTGGGTTCTTGTTTCTGTGACTGCTCCAGGTTCCAATATGATTTTTCCTTCCTCTTCAAGTTCTAAAAATATTGTTTGAATTGGTATCTTCTGCAACTTTTGAATGAGTGGCCATACTTCTTCGTCCTTCTTCCATTCATCCCTTGCTTCATTTATCCAATCTGGTTGGATAATATAAATAGCACAAAACAATGCTTCCACATCCTCATCCTCATCCTTTCTTGAGAGTACATCTGTAACAAAATTTTGCTTCCCTTTCTATAGATGATGTCAAAGTCATAAACCAACATATTTATGACCCATTTTTTCTGTTCTTCTAAAGATAATAGTTGTTCTAAAAAGTATTTAAGACTATCATGATCCATTTTTACCTTGAAGTGTCTTCCCATTCGGTAAGGTCGCCATTTCTTAAGTGCATGTAGTATTTCCAACATTTCATTCTCATAAATATCTTGCTTGAAATGTAGCAATAAAAATAACCAATCACCTACATCAAAACATTTTTCACTATGATGTTGATCTACCTGTTGTTTCATTTGATTTTTCACCAAAGAGGCGTTATCCTTTAAAAGTTGGATAACTTGTTGTTGATGCTTGATGTGATCTTTCACTGCTTGAACCTTTTTCTTCTTGATATGTCCTTCTATCTTGAGAGTTTGAGGAGTGGTAATTTCTTCGAATGCTTTACAAGATATGGTTGGATTCATTTCTTGATGCTCGATGTGATCTTTCACTTCTTGAACATTTTTTTTCATGATATGTCCTTTTATCTGGATAGTTTGACGAGTGGTAATTCTGGCCAATGCATTACAAGATATGATTGGATTCATTTATTTATGTGATCTTTCACTTCTTGAACCTTTTTCTTCTTTATATGTCCTTCTATCTTGAGAGTTTGAGGAGTGGTAATTCTTGCCAATGCTTTACAAGATATGGTCGGATTCATTTCTTCTTTCTCTGGGGTTGGGTCCTCGCATATATCCTCTTCTTTTGATGTTTCTTGATCCTTTTATTCCTCCTCTTCATACTCCATGTAAAATAATTTCTTCTTAGCACACTTATGACCTTTAGTGCATTTGCTATCACAATTGTAACAAAGTCCTTTTTCTCTCTTTTTTCTTCCAATTGTTGTGGTGTAATCCTTGTAGGTTGTGCAAGGATAAAAGAAACAACACTTCCATATTTATAGTTGTGAGGGGTAGAATTCTTTGTTGCCATAATTTTTCTTTCGACTTTGTAACAAAGCCCTTTTTCTCTTTTTTCTTCCAATTGTTGTGATGTTGCTCTAAAGAAGGTGTTGCTCTTGGTATTCTCATAATGTGTTGTAATTTCCTCTATGAAAATTGACCATGTAACAAGTTGTTTACAAGAAAAAAGCCCTTTATGCCATAAAAATTGATTGTGTTCTAAATATGAAGATGCAATACATACCTTTTGTAATAGTGGTACACCATGTAGATCAAAATATATCTCTGTTTGTAGTATCCAATTTATTGGATCCTTTCCATCAAACTTCCTCATCTCGCTTTTTCTTGATTTTAGGAGCTCAAAATTGAAACGACTATAACTCTGTACTTTCAGATCTTTATGTTCTGAAATTGTGACCTACAGTAGCCCTCTACATTCTCTTTCCAATGCCACGAGTCTGATCGAATTTAGATTCTCCAAGAAAGAGTTATGCACAATCTCCCAAGATGACTTGATTATATACCTTTTAAGAAGAGTGAACTTGTATGAAGTACCACGTGTCACAGTTTTGACCTTAGAATCTGAAAATTATACACAGGAAACTATAGTTCGTCCACTTTCTGTAACTTTTATGAAATTTCAATCTGATGCTCAAAACAAAATTTATTACTATTTTCCCCAGGTCACTTATTTGGAATGTAATTCAGGAGTCTGCAAAAAGGTCAAATTCCTCAGATCATATCTCCTCAAATATAGCACAAAAACCTCTGAAAATTGGATCCGAGGTTAAGAACAATTTCAATCCAAATGGGTTTTGTTTTTAGCACCTGAAACATTGTAGGAAAAACGTTATAGTGAAAATGCCACGATGACCTATTTGGAGTAGCAAAACCCTAGAATCCAAAGCTCTGATACCAAATGTTATGAAACCAGCTCACAAAAAGATAGAAAGTATAGATCAACTCCTTAGAATACAGCCTCTTCGAGTGGGCAACCTCCTTTACATTACACAAATGAACAATTCTTAGATGATACAAATGAAAAGACCTCCTTTCTATATATAGGAGTCTAAGGGGTCATCATATAATCAGAGCCAACATAACAATAATAATGTAAAGGCACAATAATAACAATAGTGGGCTTCTATGGGGCACAATAGTAACCATATGGGGGCTACATGGGTACAGCAATATAATAAGGGGGTTGTAAATAACAATAAGGGGTTACACTAGTAGTATAGGGGTCTAACATTATGTTTATGTGCTGCCATTGCATATTTCACCACAGACACCTAGCATTTCATGCACCTTACATTGCATTTCATTTAGTAACCACTTCGATCCTTACACTTTGTATTGCATTCCATATCATGTTGAACAGTGTGTTGAGTTTCTCAACTTTTAAAAACAAATGTACTTGTTTTATTATGTCTTCCCCCTTACTTATTATGAGACTTGTCCTTAAGTCTCCAAATTGGAGAAGTTATTTTTCAAAAGTTTAGTGAAGAAATTCGAAATAATGACTTGAAAAACACACATTTTTTTATAGAATTCATATTAGCCAAATAAATTGGTTTTCTATTATGAATTCAGGTTTTTACTATGCCAGGAATCTGGATTTTCACAACCAAACCTCTTTATTATTTTTGACCTTTTTTTTATTTTCTAGATGGAACTGGGGTGTAATGGAGTATGGAAGTATAGAAATCTGATAAAAGTAGGATAGGTTGAAGTCATGATCTAGTAGTAGATGGATAGATAGATAGATAATAGGCCTAGACTTCAACATGCATGATCACAAAGCTTAGCATACAATATCGTAGATGAATGAAATCATGAACAATATGTCTTATGAAAGGATTATTTGCCAATGCATATGACTTGTCATAGTACAAAACTTTATTTCTTCTTCTTATGATTAGATTCATGTATTTTTCCTTGATCTCAGTCCATCTTGCAGGTTTATTGGTGTTGTTGGTCAGCAACTAAAGCAAGCCTCACGAGTTTTGAATTTCATTGAATGAACTCAACATCAGGTGAATTTTCACTTTGTTTTCACTTGAATATTTTCATTTCATATTTATAGATATGATTTTTTAAAGATTGACTTTGAAAAGTCCTTCATCCATGGAGTTCACTCCTTAGATCTTCCCGAGATATGTAAAAAAATAGCACTTGCCTACAATACAATATTAGATGATGAAGGAAGAGAGGTGTACAGTCTATATTCTTCGAATAAATATATAAAATAATTACAATCATTTATTAAAAACAAGTCCAAAGATGATATAGAAAGAAAATGCATTTGTTTACCCCTTGAGGAATGGTGGCCAACCTAGACCTTCTAGTGGTATTTTGTTCCAAACGTATTTGTTTTATGTCCAATTAGAGAGATTATAAAGCTAGGTTGAAGTGAATTCATATGGCTACTTCCAGTATAAACAGGTTTTCAAAATGGTTTAAAAAAATATGCTAAAAGTGATGAGAAGTACCATGTTTGATAGAGGTTCTTTTGTATTTTTTACTAAATCAACAATCACTATTTGGAGTGTAACTTTTTTGTTAAAGATCAGATTGATGTGATTTTACTTGGAGATTAATGTAGATTCATTTTTTTTGCTATCGAGTGGAAATATGATTTTAAATTTTTTAGGTTTGATCTCACAAAATTTCTGATAAACAGCGCTAGGAGGCAGAGTTTCACTATGCTAATTTTAAGGCATGCAATCACTAAATGTGGCATAACTTTTTCACTTGGCCTTCAAATGGGATGATTCAAATTATGTCTTGAACTATAATTGAATTCATATCTCCCATATAAACAGGTTTTGAAAAGAGTATGAATTGATATATAAAATATGCCAATGAACAGTCAACACCTAAAATTGTCACCTTGCAGATTTTTCGACAAGCAGTTAGTATTTTGAGCATAACCTTTTCATATGATGTCGGATTGAGGTGATTCAAATTGATTTGGAAACTACATTCAAAAGGATATATTCCCTATGCATATAGTCTCTAAAAATATTTCCATTAGACCCCTTGAATTATTTTTTTACTAAGTATGTCCTCAAAATTTCACTTGAGACATAGTATTTATTTTGATCATATTTTTTATTTGTGACCCAAACTGAAAAATTCAAAATGGGTTTAAAAACTATATTTCAAGAGATTATTTTTTAAAAAACATTATTTGAAAATCATCCTATATGGTTACCCAAAATAGGATTGTTCTTACTTCATTTTCCATAAAATCTTTCCAAATGGGTATTGAACAATGATTTGAAGAATTATTCATGAGAGTTTGAATCAAAAGCCTTATTGTGAACTCATTGTACCTATTTATTTATTTATTCTATTCTATCATAATCTATTGTATAAAAAGAAGTCATTCTCTCAAGTATAAGAGAATTTTGAATGCATCCATTTGCGTAACAAGATCATAAGTAGACTCATATCCAAGTTTGAAAAATATACCTTAATGAATGCTTGGACATGAAAAGTTAGTTGATCATAAAGATTTGATGCTAACGAATGTTAAAAAATGGAGTGGTGTTGTGGCCTAATGATGAGTTGAAACCAAGTTTGAGTATGATCTTTAAGTCTTTGATTCTCCTCAACTCTCATAACTCATAGTTCTTCTTGTGGAACTTGTTCAAACTCATGAATGCACAAGGGATCTTGTGATACATATTCTAGATATTTTTCAATTTCTAGCTCTATTGTTTGAACGTCATTGCATATGATCCATAACTCATTTGTCTCCTTACAAAGATAACTAGAGGAAGCTTCTACATTCTCTTCTTGTAGATCATCTTCATGGATGCTTTGTTTCTCTTCTATCTTTTGAAATGAAGATTCATCCGTAGTGACCATTGTAAATTATGGACACAGATTTGAGAATATCCTTGTGATGGCATACCCTCCTTCTCTAAATGATCTCTCTAACATCATTTTTTGTAGATATTTGTTTTGAAAATGGACTTTGTAGTTAATGAGTTTTTATTAGTTGTTTGGGGTTTTGTTTTGGAAATCTACATTTCTAATTTCTATGTCTAAGCATGAATAACCATAATGAGAAGTGTTTTTTTTTTAATTTTATTATTAGTTTTCTAAACAATCTTCCTAACTAGCTCTATCTAAGCATGCTTCCATAGCAACGATGCCAAAAATGTTAGTCTACTTTATTGATTTGAATTAGAGAACCTACTTTAATTATCAATCTGGGTTGGTAAATTTAGAAGAAAACCAAAGTATATGGAATCTTAGATTAAAATAATGTAGGAAGTAGTTGTTTAGATGAAAATAATGGAAATGCATATTACAAATGGAAATCACTTGAAAAGAAATCATTAAAAAATTAATTTAAAAGCGAGAGTTGCAATGAGTCTTTATGGAACATAGCCAATGAGGAAGAAGATCTAACTTAGAGGTCCTAGTTGTCTTTCCTCATTATCCTTATTCCAACAAGATCAGTTCCACCATAAAGCATAACATAACCCAATCAAGAAAGCAGTAAAGATTAAATGCATAAAGACAATTTCCAGTTCATCTCTTAATCAAGGAGGAAGATGATCAAACTTAGATCCCTTGGTTGACCTTCCCTTACTTAAATCAATTACTGAAAGGAAATCATTCAAAAACATAAATGAACATGAAATATAATGAATCTATTTAGAAAGCATTCACAAGAAATTATAAAGGAAACAACAATCTAAAATATTCACAATTATACACAAATTGCAGTGTACTTAGCTCAAAATGGGGGGCCTCCATGCTTTCTTGGTAGAATTGAAACTATCAGTTGCAGTAGATCAGAAATCACATCCCACAACAAGAATAACAAGAAAATAGAAGACAAGTTCTTCAAATTATATTCAGAAATAGAGAAGTCTCAATAGTCATAATACATGTTCATAAGTACTGAATGTTATGCTTAAATAAGCCAAAAATATAACAAACTTAGCTAAAATATCTATGAAGCCTATAAGAGTCCTAATCCATCTACTAAGGTTGAAATCATCCTTTTGATTGCACAAAATATGGTAAAATCCCACTAAATCACAAAACTACCCCTTAAATCAAGGGATTTTCTAGGTGACTAGTCAAGTTTGACCAGTGTTGACCAATCCTGTTCTGACTCATTTGGACTGTTTCAATAAGAGTCCTTCAATCCTTGGTTCCCAAGCTTCTTGAATATAGCTTCAATTTCTACCCAGGTGTCTTGCACATACTTCAAAGGAGCCATTATAGGAAATTTTGTTCTAGTCAAAATAATTTTTAATACTAAATTTTTACTAAAAGTTAAAAGACATAACTTTTTTTTACCTTAGAGTGAAATAAGAGGCAAAAATGTGGGAAAATGACCATGATATGATAGAAAAGGATGATGGAATGATGGAAAATGTATGGTGAAAAAGGGTAACAATTGAGGGCCAACAATATGATTTTGTCATCTTTCATCTCCTTGGTTCACCTTTGAATCTTTGTTTTGATTTCTATAAGATTGATCCACGATGCTATGACTATATCACTGTATTGAAAAGATATATATTTAGGCATAAATTCTCTCTAAATGATGTGATCAATCTGTTTTTTAACCTTTTCAAAAAAATGTCCCACCTGAACCATGTGTTGTAAGGGTCTTCAGACCTATGTTATCACCATACATAATTTATCATGTAATTGTGAGTAAACCTTGGTAAATGTGTAATTTAAAGTAAATATGTGGTTGGAAGCGGGTAAAACCGCTCAAACCACATATCTCATGTATAAATATACATTAAAGACTGTTACAAAGGCGGATAGGAATTACTTTCCAATATTTTTGTGTATTGTGTATCCTACTACATGTATGTTCGGTGCTATAAAGATGTAGTATGTTTGACTGTTCCAATGTTAGACTTACAACACTTTGGTTTCATTGTCGTTGGTATATGAGTTTGGGACTGTGATAATACGAAGGCAAGGTGAATCTACAAATAAAAAAATGTCAAGTGGATGAGATCGAATCAAGACCCTGCAAGTATCAGGAAATTTTTTGTTGTTGTTTGCAAAAGTCTGTGAATGTTGTTGTGTCAAAATTGAAGATATGTAATGCCAAAATCAAATATCTTCAAAAGAAAAGATCGAGAATGTCAAGGTTTGTGGAAGAAATTTTGCAAGAAGACCATGATAATCTGCAGGAGGAAAAAAAAAATTACTCTACTGCATCAAAAATGATCTATTATTCGAGAAGACATCCATTGTCCTAACACATAATTCCTATGATGCCGACCAATGATTATTGTTGCACTCCACATGAATATTGCAAATTTCTATATGATAGTGAATTTCTATATGAATTTCCTTGACACGAATTGTGCAATATATATAATGATCAACGACCAGACTAATATATTGAATTCATCTATGAAAATATGGGCTCCTTAGTCAACTCACTATTTAAATATACGCCAACTTCCATTCATTAGTTTTTTTTTGGTTTTCAATGATTTTCCAGTATAAGAAGTCACAAAACTAGCTCATCGTTCTGTATAGCATGAAAGGTTTCTATTTTGTTGGATCTGGTTCAGTGTATGCCTATGGTATCTTAGAAAACGATTATTGCTGGGATATGCGAGTAGAGTTTGACTTATAATTTGATGGGGTCACCCTGCCATACACAAGAAGAAATTTTCAATTGGTCGATTTCTATTGGAAGAGCATCAATTTGGCTTTTGGTACCGCTACAGTTCCAGCCCAACACCAAATTCGACAAATTTCTTTGTACAATTGTGATGGGAGAGCCACAAAATAAATGAGCACAACTACAACAAATGGTCCCCATTCACAAGGATTCTGCAGGTGCTTATATTAGTCAAACTCTTTGGTGTGGTCGATTTAGTCGACTGGCAGACCTGTGAGAAGGGGTGTAATGATTGAACATTGAAAAGTGTGGATAGTAGGCCCATGATGCGTCAACAACTCCAACAAGAGGAAGAGAAATCATACGAGCAGGCATAGGCATGTGGGAGTCGTTGACGGTGAAGTATGGTTCTCAATGCTCATATCATATGGCCTATTATGTATTTATGAGACCAATATGCTTTGACGACTGGAAATATTTTTACACAAAATAAATTGGAGTTGATCACCCTTCGTCATATGTTCGAACTATTTTTGATAAGACCACACAATTTGTTGTTATAATGGACAAAAGTTCGACAAAAGGATTTTGGCAAATGAAGAACAATTTCATGCTGCATTTCTTGAACCCTAGCAGCTCTTGTGATCTGTACCATGCTTCAAAGTTCAAAGGTTCATGCTGTGAAGAAGCCAACTATGATAGTCGATGTTTTTATATTTTATGTAAGTGTAGTCAACTAGTATGTCTGTTGATCCAACATTGTCTACTCTTATCACATGAATGCATATTCCTCATGGTTTGAATTTAATATATCATGTTGGTGGTGATTCCTTACCCGACAAAAAATTATTTTTCTTCATGTTGGAAGCTCATCTTCGTCCCTACCATAAATGTGTTCTATTTAATGTGGTCGAGGAGGGAGAAACACAAAGTATTGAATGAATTAATCCAACTGTTGTTTGCTACCAAATAAGACCCATGTAGCCGTGCATGGTGGATTATATATTTTGGTGGTTTGTGTTAACCATAATTTGTTGGAGGGAACATCTTCTAGCAATTATATTTCTTTTTACTTTGTGGTCATATTTTAACATCGTAGGTCTCATTCCTTATTTGGAGTCACTCGATTTGCAATATATGAATCAATGCATGGAGGAGGTCGATGAAATAATGCTTCAGAATTTTCAACTAGTCAAAGGAAGTCAACTATGAGAAGAAAGAATGTATTTGTACTCCATTGGTCGACTAGCCACTTGCATGGTATGGAGAATGAATGATTTGATCAACTTCGTCAGATTCTAATCCGATTGACTGATTCATTTAATATGATGAACTCTCACGGGCAAAGGTCATTAAGTATAAAAGGTGTCAAAATTATGTAGTGTGTGAAATCGATTATATCCAAGAAAGCATCAATTAATATAATGAGTATGGAGTGTTTGTCAACTTGCAGGATGGTCGGTTCCAGCCACTCGACCAATGAAATTAAGATTTTATTGATATTGAAGACCTTTTCGATGTATCATCCAAAGTTGGAACTGATTTCCTGGGTTAATGAAGAGTTGGATTATTTTCGATAAAATTCATTTTACAATGATAATTGACCTAAATTGGGAATAAAAAATCCATGAGTAATCAAAGTCTTTTCATAGTTTTGAAGTATATAATGTAGCAACAATATCTACTTTATGGGACTTAAATCGATGTATTGAATTATTTATATTTCCTTTATTTTGTTTGTTGGTTAAGAATTTATATTAGCGAGTCTGTTTTCATGAAAAGATTTTTGGGTTGAGTTGAATGAATCATTCATTCAATCCTTAGAATTAGAAATTAGGGGAAGGTTAAACGTGAGTCTCCTTGAAGCAGACAATCTTCTCCAAATTGTAACTGAAATGAATGTCTCACTAATGAGATCATCTTTTGGTAACACCAACTGTAAAAATCTTGACCGATATTGAAATTTTAGTATGTATAGTGGTAGATTTTTCTTTTATAAAATTGTAGTCTCAATTGATATAGCCACTTGCAGCAACATATCAAGGACACCAAGACAGAGCAGCAACATATATATTTTTGTAGTAGCAGAAAATATCTTGCAGCAGTAGAAATAAATTCAAACAACAGAATCATGCGAGCAAAACATACACAGAGAAAGATAAATCATGGTAACAACAATTATGTCATTCTCCCAATATGAAGATTTTAAAATTGACCTTGGATTATGACAGAGGAAAAAAAATGGGATCTTTCTTTTGCAGAGATTTCACTTATTTTATGTTTAGTTGAAGAAATCCCAGGAATGACAGTCCCGAGCTAGACTCATCCATGGAGAGAGTGAAGAGGACACCCCCGGATTGAAGAGGAGTTGTAGATGATTCCTGGTTGAAGTTGCAGTCCAAATGATTGAGAAGACTGTGGAGGATGTGAATAGTGGAGATCTACAAGAAGTGACCATCAAACATTAAGAAGACATATTAAACCTTCTATGCATGGATTGTCCTATCTAGTTGGCTATTGTTGCGACTAAGTTACCTATGCAGACCAATATGCATGGTTGATGTAATGTAAGTATAGTTCTGTAATAAAAAATGGTTCAAGATATTTTGCATCCTTGCTAAAATGAGCAAGGCATTGAGGGTGGGGGAGATGTTGTAAACATCCCTATACTTATGTTATCACCATACATCATGTATCATGTAATTGTCAATTACTTGATAAATGTGCAATTTAAAGTAAATAGGTGGCTGGAAGTGAGTACAATGTCTCAAACCACATATCTCATGTATAAATATAAATTAAAGACTAATACAAAGGCGGATTGGAATTCCTTTCCCAATACTTATGTGTCTTGTTTATTCTAGTGCGTGTATGTTCTTGTTTTGATGTAAAGATGTAGTTTATTTGACTCTTCCAATTCTAGACTTACAACACCATGTCACTAATTTGGTATGTGAAATTTCCATCTTCATATGGTCTCACACAACCTATTTTTCACTTGTGTGCATCGCCTCAAATAGTAGGCCACAATTTCTTCATTTCCTATGGGGTAGTGACAACAAAAACATCACTTACAACCAAAATCCAAAATATATATTAGTTAAATACGTTCAAGATTTCAATTTATAGATGAAATTGTTAATGATAGATGGAACTCATACCTTCCCTTACAAGATAAGAGACTCGATCATAATCAAGTGAAATGATGGCCTCTTCATCGTGCATTTGTTACTACACCGGAATTGGATGAGGTCCCTTTCGATTAAGAGGACATATTTCCATCATTTCATGTATACTTTTTTTTCATAGTGATCAAGTCTACATTCATCAAAACCAACACAAAACTAAAAAAACATGTGGTTTTTCTTGTCTCGATGGAAAAGATTCCCACCATGTCTTTGCTCCGCACTAAGTGTAATTCTCGTGTTCCTTCTACAACATTAAAACACCAAGGAATGTATATGTTCACATCACCAAGTTCAATATTCCAAAAGCACCTATGCATAGGCCTTCCAGATTCGTGACCTTCATTTCTTAAATGGGATCTGCAGCAGTTGACCACCCCTAGTGATGATTTGAGTTGTTTTGCATCATGACTCATTTGGTATCTCCTAAGTGTTTGCTTCACACAAGCACCTGCACCATCATGATCACCCTTTCCATGTTTTGTTTCAAAGTAGCTCCATGTATGTTGAACTTTTGTCTTCTTGTGTAGTCAACTCAAATAATAAAAAGTGTGTGCTAACCAAAACTACCCTGCACAACCATCAGACCATATCCAATGCTTCCTGAATGATATGCCATTTTTTCAAATGATTCATAAATCAAGTCAAAGCACTGTTGCACAAACAATGTGTCATACTCACGATCATCACTGATGTAAAAGTGATACTTCTTAATCACATCACGTGACTCGTCAGGTCTATCCCTACCATCAATGTTCAATTGTGCATGTCTATATAGAACATGTACTAATATGGACACTTCGTATGTGTGATAATACTCACTTTATGTCTCTGTCTGAGGAGCAAATGTGTAATTCTCAGCAAAGTCCACCACTTATAAGATTGTGCCTCGCTAAAATACTTCACGAGAATGCTTAAATTTAGATGCTTGCCACATGGACCTGTGTGATCATTATATATATTTATAGATTTGGTTTTGAAACACCCCCATGAATTATGAAATAGGAATCTCATGCTCAACATAGTTGATCCTCTTAGGTGACAGAGTTGAAGAAAATGGTTGATTTCCCATGACATACTCATAATTCTTCCATGTGATGGTGACATTTGACATCCCAGACTGGTTGCGATCAATAAGAAAGTTCCTATGGAACAATACCAAATCACCACATCCAATGCATCTTCTCCTACCTATACAAATTTTCTTGTGACAAAACTCTTCTAGCTCCTTTCTGCACAATATTGATGAAACAAAATCATGTACTGTAGGAGGAGGAGGGTCATTGTGATAGCTATTCTTGTAAAAGTCCTAGAAAGTGTCATAATGAAGATGAAATTAAACATGACATCACCAATAACATGTGTCACAAATTTTATTAGGCCTAATAAACCATGGCTTCAATTTATGAAACATCCTTATGGATATCTTCACATGGTGATTGATTTCCTGAAATTCCTCGAACATTGCAACGTCTATCATTTCTAAAATGTGCTTAGAATGCTCCACATACTCACCTTTAGCTATTCGATGTTGTACAACATGCTTCCTATCTAGAATAGCATGGGAATGGTTCTGCAAAAACTCTACCACAAATGCTCCAATTCCTGTTGTAAGCATACCTTGGTAGGGTTTCTTGCGATAAGAGCCCAATAAGAAGATTCATCATTTTTATTTAGTCGAGCCCTAAATTTAGTATAATTATGTAAGGTTTTTATTGAGACATGAAGCAATTTTAATATTATTTTCAACTTTTGTTGTCTTGATGTAATTGGTGCAACAATAGCAATTGTAATTTCCCTATCAAAAAATCAAACATCGAGTTTTCTTTATTTTCCAAACATAGTGACTGACTTTGATATATTTCGAGTGACATTCATATGTGTCTTCTTTCCTTTAGCATCTTCGACACCCAAAATATTTGTGGCATGTTTTAGTTTCTTATGTTTGATCAACCCATGTAGTATCTAAGCTTGTGCAACAACTAAATGTTTTTGAATGATGTTATTGGCATGGTCTCTAATAATGTGAGCAGGGAAAGGCTCCCCAAGGTGTTCTATTTTTCTTGCATCCATGTTTTCTACAAATTTTCCACCTCTTTCCAAACCACTACAACTCCCTATTACCTTGTCAACTTGAGAGGGGCCAATTTATACTTCCAATGGTTGATCAACTTGATAGGGTAAATCTTCTTCCTCCATTGGTTGATTAGCTTGACATGGCACATGCTGTTCCCTCTAGTGATAATTGATTATCTAGATAGGGCACATGTTCCTCTAGTGGTTGATCAAGTCCATAGGGCACATCTTGATCATCATCTAGTTGATCAACTTGATGGGACACATCTTCTCCCTTATGTGGTTTTTCAATTTCCATCCCTACATAGTGGAATAGAAAATATACTTGTAAATCAAGTGAATCATCATCATAAGACAACTAAGTAGTAAATCTACACATGTTTATTTAAGAAATCACCATAAGTGGAAGGTCATGATATGATTTGATAATATGAAACTAGGTCTAACAAAAGTTGACATGGACTAAGGGTTATAAGTTGAAACATGAAAAGAAAAGTGTTTAAATCTCAAGGAAATATGGGTTGAAGAAGAGCATGCCAATAAAGGTATCGGTCCCTGCATCAACCAAATGGGTGATTCAGAATATGATGAAAGGTAAAAGAATTCCTCCTCCGTCAATAAAAATTAATTTGGAAATCCTAAGGTTCTAGTCACAAACCCTAGGGAAAAGTTAAATGAAAAACAAGTTAACAATTGGAAACTAGGTATCAGAAGTTGACATGGAACGAGGGTTATAAGTTGAAACATGGAAATAAAATGGTTTCAACCTCAGGTAAATATGTGTCAAAGAAGAGTGCACTAGTAAATGCATCATTCCTTTTGTCAATAAAAATGGTGATTCAGAATATGATGAAAATTGAAATCATTCCTCCTCACTCAACAAAAGTCAATTGGAAACCCTAGGGTTCTAGCCACAACCCCTAGGGAAAATTTAAATGAAAAACAGGTTGACAGTTAGCAACTAGATACGAGAAGTTGACATGGACCGAGGGTTATAAGTTGAAATTTGGAAATAAAATGGTTTTGATATTAGGGAAAGATGGGTCAAAGAAGAGCGCACTAGTAAAGGTATCATTCCTTGTGTTAGTAAAAAGGGTGATTCAGAATATGGTGAAATGTAAAGCATTCCTCCTCACTCAACAAAAATCAATTTGGAAACCCCAGGGTTCTAGTCAGAAACCCTAAGGAAAATTAAAAAGGGTGATTCAGAATATGATGAAAGGTAAAAGAATTCCTCCTCTCTCAACAAAAATAAATTTGGAAACCTTAGGTTTCTAGTCACAAACCCTATGGAAAAGTTAAACTAAAAACAAGTCAACAGTTCACAACTAGGTAACAAAAGTTGACATGGACCAAGGGTTATAAGTTGAAACATGGAAATAAAATGGTTTTGATCTCAAGGAAAGATGGATCGAAGAAGAGTGCACCAATAAAGGTATCGATCCATGTGTCAATAAAAATAGTGATTCAGAATATGATTAAAGGTAAAAGCATCCTCCCCATTAAACAAAAATCAATTGGGAAACCCTAGGGTTCTAGTCACAAACCCTAGGGAAAATTTAAATGAAAAACCAGTTGATAGTTGGAAACTATGTCGCAGAAGTTGACATGGACCAAGGGTTGTAAGCTGAAACATGGAAATAAAATGGTTTTGAACTCAATGAAATATAGGTCAAATAAGATTGCATCAGTAAAGGTATCGGTCCATATGTCAACAAAATGGGCGATGCAGAATATGGTGAAAGATAAAATCTCCAACATGAATGAAAGGTAAAATAATTTTCATGATAATGTGAATTGTATGTAGGAGGCACCTGAAGATGATATAATCCCTATGAAACATGTAACTAATGACAAGCATTATATTCTGAGAAATAAATCAGTTGGCAAGAAAGGAAATAAATCAACAACACCTGAGACTGTTGCATTTGTAAGAACACCTGAACACATACATTTTCTTTAGGAAAACCAAATGAATCACATACATAAGACAAAGCGAAAAATAAATGGTTAATTTTCTCTTTAATTCGAATGTTTGAAAAAATTAACAAAAACGATTTATCTAAGGTTTTTCATATGAGATAAATTCCTAAACATATCTAACACCATTCCATTCAAGTAGTAACTCGGGCTTGTGAATATTTTAGAATAGGGTGTTAGGGCGACATCATAAATGTCATTGGTGATGCTTCCAGGAGCCAAAAACCCAACCAAGGTATGGAGAGGGTTATAATGGCCAAAACATACTAGGGCAATATCCCGAAAGAGTTAGTGACACTTCCAGTAGCTTGACCAAGATCACCTCGGGTTTAATTGCTCCCGCACCTCAACCTATAGGGAAAGATGCCCTAATATTTAGCCACTATGCTACCTGCGTCCAATGGGAATGGATGAACCTTTCCTTCTGGTTGTCATTTTTGGAACCAAAACCCCTACCATGTGTAGGGAGACAACATGAAGGTTTGTCATAATCTACCACTAGGCCTTACCCCCTCCATGACTTTCTCACCATGTACCAGATATGTCACTGGATCATGAGGGATTTTAAGCTCCATAAAAGAAAACATTTTATGTTACAATATGAAAAACAACCATGACAACATATGTGCTACCTATCGCCATGTTCTTAGCCTAAACTATAAATTATCTTGTGGCCCTTGTGGGGAATTGAGTGTGTTCAAGTTAAGACCACTTTTATCAAGGCTTTGCTTCACTTAGGGTGTGCAACAAAATATAAGCTCAAATAAGTTAGATACACAGATTTCAGAAAGTGGATACCATTTATACAAAGTTTAAGTGAGCTTTGTGTGTGGGGTGAATGTGTGTGCAAGTGAAATTTTGAGCATAAAAAGTGTGAATTGATGTGTATATGCGTTGATCATTTACAAATCCATTAATTAAACTATATGATGTTTGTTCCTTGCAAGAAAATAAATGATCTATGGACGATGGGCAACTTACTTCTTTCCTAATTATACTATATGAGAGTATGTTTATGTGCAAAAATTTCCAAGTAAAATATAAGAAATTACTCTACTTGTAATGGTTAGTAAACCAAATTGGTTAGTAGTGATGGTGTGTGCAAGGTGAATCTAGTGCACATACAAAGTGTTTGAATTGCAAGTATGTGGATATGTGGTTCATGATCCTTTAATACAATTCCCCTAATTACATTATGTGATATTTGTTCCTTGCAAGAAAATAAATGATGTGTGGATGATGGACCACTTACTTCTTTCCTAATTATATTATGTGAGCATGTGTTTTTGTGCAAAATTACGAAGTAAAATATAAGCCTCAATTATTCTACTTGTAATGGTTACTATAGAAAATTGGTTAGTAGTGATGGTGTGTCAAAGGTGAATCTAGTGCACATACAAAGTGTTTGAATTGCAAGTAGGTGTGAAATATGTATTATATACTTATCATGTGTGGTTAAATATATTTCTATAAATGGTTAATAAAATACAATATTGTCAATTTTTTAAAAATTTAATTTGATAGATCATAAGAATATTGTCTCCATTTACTAAGTGAAGCATTTGACCTTTTTCAAAATTAGTTCTTCTTAGCAACAATATTTCGTTTCTTCAAGAGACTATATAAATCCTAAACTAAAAGTGAGTTGTACAACAAAGTGAAGCATTTTAGGACATTTTTCAAATTTACTTATTATTAGCAACAATTTTTTATTTCTTCAAAAGACTATATAAATCCCAAACTAAAAGTGATCCATATTGTAACAAGGAAAATGTTATATTTTTGTTCATATATATCATATACCAAACATTAAATTATTTAAATCCAATGTCAATTATTTGCAAGGTGGTTGAACTAAAGACCAATAGAAATTAAGTTTAAGTTCTTATATAGGAAACTTCTAGCTTTACAGATTTCAGAGGGAATTAATGCTTAAAGAACTTAATGAAGTGGTGAATCTTTTGAATTTGAGAGAATGAGAGATTCTTGAAAAAGCAAGCTAGTGATTACCAAATTGAAGGGACAAATCTATTTCATGAGATAAAACAAAATCTATATCTATAAATTCCTACAAATTTAATCAACTATAAGATAAATTGTGATTCAAAAATCATACAATACATAAATACACACTCCATGATACAATAAGAATCATGTTCAACTAATTTATAAGTATGTTAATATTTTAAAGCCTACCATACAAAATCAAATTAGTTGGGAAAAAATTTCTTCATTAGAAGCACCATATTGTTTAACATTTTAAAAGGTGTAACTAAAATTACCATAAAACAAAAGTAAGAATATATTTCTTAAGGGAAGAACTTATCATACCTATAGAAAATTTGACAATTCTAAATAAAAAGTGAAAGAAATGTGGGATGAGAAGGACAATAATTTTTTTGATAAGAAAACAAAAACAAGTCAATAGATAGGGGTTTTAGTGGATTTAGAGAACAAAGAAGATGCTTCAAGGTTGTATCAACAATGAATGTACATTTTTATCATTTGTGGTGAAGAGGGGCACAAATTATTTGAATGTTTTCTTGGGAGAATGTACATGGAAATTTTATCACAGCAATCAAGTAGGTCACAAGGAGGGGTAAGAGGATTTTAAAAACTATATGTTTCTAAAGGGAACCTTTTTTTATGCACGTGCAAAGATGGATATCCAATGTATTTTATGTTTTTAATTATTTCCATCAAATCTTGACAAAGTTTAAAATCACTAAACTCTTTTTTACTTTTTAACCATATTTTGCAATATATTTCACGATTACATATGTTGAGAAACAACTAGAAGAATTTAAACAACATTAGATTGTCACAGTCTAAGAAGATTAACATTGCAAACATTTCTAGCATATCATCAATACATGCATGCTAATTTATTTATTTTGCATTTATTGTTTATGAATTTAATATTGATTAATCACATGATTCTTACAAGGAGCATTATAGTTATATGCAATAATACACACATTTTTGTGCAAGCACGAATCTACAATACATTTTTTATGTCTTTAAAAAACTTGTTATTTTAAAAAAATCTCATAACTTTCATGTGAGAATTGAAAGATGAAACCTGTGAGGTTTTCAAAGGTAGGGATCATCATTTAATGAGGATATTCTTTCTCTTTCTAGATCTTGTGACATTTTTTCTCTTTTAACTCCTACTTTGGATATCAAACATTATTAAAACTAATATTTATAGGTTTTTGAGCACCTATGTGATAACCAATTTTCCTTAATCCCACTTGTGAATAAATTTCCATGAATTGTAAATCATGTAAATAATATATGGAAATTATGTTTCAATGGTTTTATTTCATTAAATCGCATCCTTAGTTTTTTTAGGTTATCTTAAACCATTAAAATTCAAAGGTGACTCATAATTTGCATGAATTCAAGTGGTTTCAAAAAATTCCAATAAACCATGCTTTCAAGTAGTTTTCAATAATTTGCATGGTTTCAAGTGGTTTTCAATAATTTGTATTGTTTCAAGTGGTTTTCTATAGTTTTTGTTACATCTCATTTTTGAACTACATGGTATTTATTTCAATGCTTATTTTACCATAGTTTTATTGTTTCATTCTCCATTTGTTTCTGGTTTTCAATCATATTTCTTAATGCATACAACAAGGAGAAAGTAACATGAGAAGTGAGACAATTTGAATTACCTATATTTTCATGAACTTCTTGTTCTCTCAATGTCTGATGTCTTTTTCTCACCCTTTCTCTAGCTTTCTCTTGTATTTCCTCTATGGATGGAAACTTCTTTCCTTTTCTAGATCCAAATATCCAATTTCCCATGTTTGTGGTGAATCTTTGTGAAATTTCCACGTGCTCTAATAGTTCTCTATGAAAGAAGGTTTGTTGTTTTTTTTGCACAATTGAATTTAGACACAAAATGTTTTGTTGACGACAGAGGCTCGATCGAGCCCTGATCCTTATGGTTCACCATTAATAAAAGTTGGTAAAAGATAGTAAGCATTCTAAGTCGCTGGTTAAACACGTATGTCACTTGATCGGGGTTTACTTTAACATTTAGTTGAGAAATCTGAATTTTGAATTTAAGCACTCGATTGAGCATTTAAAGCACTTGATAGAGCTCTTCAAGTCCTAAAAATTACAGGTTCAACACCTCTTCTGTAGATTTGTCTGCAACCCCAATTTGTACCCTGTCGGATTTAGGGAAGAATTTGTCCTTAAGTGGTGGAGTTGATCAAGTTGGATTTGTGAAAGAATCCTCTATCCGATCGCATATGAATTTTACACTTTTTAATTCATATGATATTTTTCATATAATTTATTTTAAACATAACACTTGAATTTTTTTTGGATAGTTTCAAAGGGGATAAATAAAAAATCAATAGCATAGAATATATACATCAAAAAAATTTCAATAAAAACTACTATCTTCATTTATGAGTCCTCTTCGAAAGGGTACTCTTCGTTTTTCAATTTATTTAAAGAGTTGAAAAAAATATTATGTGAACACATGTGTCTCCAAAATGTAATTGAAATATTACTTCGCAAACTTTGAAAAATAATAAAAAATATAATTTTACATTTAAAAATAATTTTTTAATATGAAAAACACAACTATCTCTGTGTAGATCATGCATATATATATATATATATATATATATATATCTATATATATATATATATATATATATATCTATATATTAAATTACAAATTTTAGACTAAGTTATTCTACGTGAACGCATACCTCTTAAGATGTGTGAAAATTTGCAAGGAAATGAATTTCATTTAATAGAAAATTGACATATTATACGACATTCACTATTTTTGCAAAAAATATCATTACGACAACAACATAATTCCCCACAATTTGTCCTTTTACTCTAAATCAAAATTCACAATGTTTATATGAATTTTGAGTGCTTCAATTCGATATAAGAGGAAAAACTTGAAATTCCATGGCCACATTTGGCCCAAAAGTGTAACCCATATTCATGATTTCACCCATTTATATATACCAAACACACCACAACAATAATATTAAAAAATATAGCCTAGTGCATTCGATAACTTGAACATTCTATACGGTGCGAAAAGGTTATATGTGTGCACCAATGCATAAGTTTGAGATCCACCACGATGAAAATGTATATATGTGAATCAAAAGAGGTGTTTCATATGTATGTATGTAGTGTCTCTGGTGTGGTTGTGTTTGATAATGCATCAGAGCAAGTGCATTGTTATTTTTTGGGTGCATCACGGATTTTTTTTAATTGGAATTTATGTTTCCATATTTATAAATACATTTTTCATTTAATAAAAATAAATTTTGTTTTATGTATGAGGCTGATGTATTTTATATGTTAATTATGTAGCAAAGACATCAACATAGGGAGAAGTAGTGAGAGCAGGGGCAGATGGTGGACCAATACAATGTGTTCTAACCATAGGAGGCCCAAGAGAGGGAGAGGGATTTATACCCTTTCCCTATTAGCGCAGCGACTCGAGCACTCTTGATGAATGTAGGCATCCTTAAGTACTTTGAGGAGGCTACATCCCTTAAGGAGCACTCTATCTTGTTGGCACATCTAATCCACCAGAGAAGTGTCTAGAAGAATGGTTTATGTGTTGGTCCTGAGGTGTGGTATAATCCCTCTAAGGAGGACATATATTTCATCACTGACCTATCCAAGAGAGGGGAGGATTTTCGCTAGTTCCCTAATGTCACCCATGGGGTTGCAATAGAGTTAGATTGTCATCTCTTAGAGATATGTTGGGGTTCGTGTAGTTTGTTGAGCATATTTTTAGGTGCGTGGTGAAGAAGTACAGATTGCTTCTTTTGTTGCACAACAGGTTAGGTGCCTCTCATTATTACTGACCACCATTACACACTATACTATTGATGGGAAGCACATTAGTTACCTTCTTTTCTATTATGTTGATTCTTTGATTCAGGCTCCATGATGTATCAGATGGTCTACCATTTTTTTGAGGCACTTTTTATATGGCTTTAGATAGAATCGTGTCATGTGATGATAGATGGGAGGAAAAGCTTCCCTTTCACTTCAACGTTTTTTTTTTATGTTTCCAGAGAGGAGGCCTACATTTGATTGTTAGCCACCTAGGCCAATGTATGATGTATGAATATGAATGTGGGGATATATGATGCCCAAGTGGGGCTTGTCAGATCATGATGATTAGGGTGGTGATCATGTTTTTTGGTAGTACTACCCCGTGTGAATTTTTTTCTTATTTATGTGCTTAATGTATATGTGGATGTTGATGTGTATATTGTTAGGTCATGTTAGATATGTTCATTTAATGTGCTTGCAAATACATGTGTATGTGATAGCGGTTATTTGAAACGAGATGTATATTAATTTGAGGATGTGTGTGGTGATGAGTTTAGATTACAATGCTTCTGTTTTGTTAGATGTGATCATGATGATGATGCCCTGTTATATTATTAGATTTGTGTGCTAGCTAATGAAATTTATATGTGTTAGAGGTGTATATAATTAGATTATGGTAGTGAGTTTGAATGTGTATCTTAGATGATGTTTTTGTTTGTTAGATGGTTATCATCGTAATGTTTATTTTTATGAAATAATATTTATTATAGATTATGTATTGGTGAACTTATATCAAAATTTTATATATGAAATTGCATGCAAAACAACCTACTTTAAAAAATATGCAAACATATTTTTATAACTTGCAAAGTTTAGTAGGGTTGAAATTATGATTGTAAAATTACAATAAATATTTTTCTATTTAACCTAATTAGTAAAATATCTCAATACTCACAAGGGAAAATTAAGTAAAGGTAAAATAATTTACTTAGTTCTTAATAAGATGAAAATGTGTAAGTCATTCCATTTTTAATATAAAATATTAATAATAATAAGTTACTCGAAAATACAATTTAACCAATGAAAAATTACACTATGGTCATTATATATATAGAGATAGAAAACTAGTACTATAGATCCATTTTAGTAACATATTTTTCAATAACTAAAAGAGATTAAATCTTTTGACATGTACATCTTTTTTCAAGTTCTACTTTCTAAAAAGAGATTTTCATATAATGAGATTTTAGGCTCTTGGTAGATATCTTGCTAAGATGGATTTATATTGGTTTATAAAATTGAATCTATTTTTATATTTAAAAGATTTAAGTCATAATTTTTTATAATTAATTTAGATTTAATATAATTAAAAAATTCTATTTAAATAAAATTTAATTCGTTGAATTGAGGCTTCTGTGATCCATATCAAATTTATGAGAGATTTTTCCGTGGAAATCACATGATATTTACGCCGAAAAATCATGTGATTTACGCCAAAAAAATCCCTCATAAAAATTTAATTCATTAATAGAGTTATGAAATTTTCAAGTAATTTAAATTTAATATCTATAGCAACTCTTACCAATTTAAATTAGAAATTTCTCTCTCTAAAGATGAGGATCAAGAAATGTAAAATAAGGATTGTGAAGTTACTTGTAGTTGGGGATTTTCTGGATTTTTTTCTAGTAATAAAGATATAACATTTTGGCGTTATTTTAATCATTTATTTTCCATTGTAATGGTTTAAATTCAACCCTTTTTAATAATAAATATGAGTTAAATAATACAAAAGTCATACTATATTAGATTTAAACTTTTGGCAAATAATATATTTGATTATTTGTTAATGAACAACTCAAGAAATATTATTTTTTCCACATACTCATCACAAGATAGTCACTAAAAATCATGTTTTCACATTTTTCCTAGCCAAACTACATCATGTTCACAATGATAAGGACATGTCTACTTTAAATAATTTACTTATGGATACATAAAAATAGATATTTATTTTATATAATCTAAATAGGATTGAAAAATTCATCACCAAGTCTATTAGAAAGTTAAAAAATTCCTATTAATCACCATCACATTATTTATCATTTAATTCTTAGCCATAAAATATTTATTAATTCAACTTTTATTTATAATTACTAGTCAAAAGAAAGGTCAAAACTATTCCATTATCCATGAAGAAAATAATAAAACCTCTCATGCATCCATGTAAGCCCATTTGTTTATCTTATGGTCCATGAAAATATGTAATCAACATTTTATACATGGATAAGACCTCCTTCTATCTTACATAATGTTGTAATAATTTTATTTTAAATATAGTGAACATGACTTTACCTCTCATGTCAAGAATTTAATCTTACATATTAATACACAATTCTTTCATTGTCGAAGTCCTCATAGAGTTATCACTACATGACTTATTTTGATTTTGAACTAAACAAGAAGAAAAAACATGTTAAAAGATTAATAAACCAATAAGAATCTAAATCAATAATAAATCTTCAATGTTATTTCTAAATTTACTCTTTTCTCATTTTGGTTATATTCTTTTCATTTTCCTGTTTGAGAAGGATTGTGATCTTGAATCCTTATTATCATAGATATTGTACACAATTGAAAATACTTAGTTTTAAGTGTAAAAAAGTTTCCACTACAAAAAAATGTTTAAGAATGTTTCTGAATCTTACCAATTATATATAATGTCAACAAGACAAATAAAAAAGCAACATAATTAGTGAAATAAAGAAAACAAAAACATAAAAAAATAGTATAAATGATGAAATAATACAAGTACATATCACTAGTTGTTGTCTTAAGGGGGCCTGATCAAGGTTCAGAGCTGTTTGTACAAACCAAAAATCCCTGACTACTAGGACTTTCGGCAACAACCTGCATAGCACAGGCTACAGTATCACCCGAAACAGTATTGGGAGATGCTAGAACCAGGGTTGTGCATCCAGAGACAGTGTGAAAAGTAATATGAAACCCTTGTAGCTCAGATATTCCTTTGCGCAGATCTATAACCTTCTATGGTCCACTACTACAACTATAATAAAATGGCTCTTAGACCTTTGCAAAGGTTTGTGATCAGACTTTACAGACTTAAAAGAGGTAGACTATCCACTTTTGTGCAATAAATAGTAAACCTAGATCTGCCTACCCATAGATCTACCTGATTCAACATAAATCATAATCGATTTAACCATTATCTTCACGAAAATAGATTATTACTTAGTTCATGCATATATATTCAAGATTCAGTAGATTCGAGCAGCAATTATACTTCATTTCACATAAAACAAATCATTAAGCCATAATGCATAACTTGAACAAAAATAAGAATAATACAGAAAGGCAAGATATTTGTTCCAAAATTAGTCTTTATTAGGTTCAGTGTTCAATTTATAGACTCTTCCACCCTGCGCACTCAGCTGCAGGGGCCCACGCACTCAGTTGCGGACTTGCTAAGGTCTCCGTGCACTAAGCTACAGGAGCCTTCCCCTTTTGCCTAAATACTAGAACCAAAGCTTTCCTGCCTTAGCACTTGCCCAAAAAAATAATCTTCTATCTTCATTTTTCTCTCTAGACTCGCTATGACTCAAATATATATAACAATTTTGCTTACAATAACATGGCACGCGGCCTATGGTGAGTCTCGAAACTGACCTATCACTTACCCAAACAAGGGGATAAATCCCCTTTGATTCCTACTTAGTTGCGCGCTCTGATTCCACATTTCATAGGGAATTTACATTATTTACAAAAGTCTTCTCAAAAATTGATTAAATTAACCCAAAATTGACCTTGGGGACCCTATCCCAGCACACTCTATTGTCATCATCTTGCTTCGCACGATAACATTTTTGCTCTCCAAAATATGTTTTGATCTAGGGTCCTGTCTTAATATGAACCACCAATCCTTATCCAACACATATAGGTTAAAAAAACACCTGGTTGCAATGTTTTGGAAAACATAAGATTCCCTAGCTTCATGCCACATCTTTCTAGAGTTGACAGATATCAGCCCACTATCACGATATTCCTTTACATTATTCCGATCAAAGGTGTCCCACCACTTTCACCTAAAAATAACACATTGGAACGAAGGGAAGTCCACTTGAATGATCTCTTGTATCTTTCCAATGTAACCTAATGTCCTCTGCATTAGGTTTTGATTGGTGGCTAGAACAACTAGATTGGTCGAACTTGACTTCCACTCCACAATATTGTGTCATGCATCCATAATCAACATTCCCACATAGAATGGAACAAATGCACCTTTAAAAAGGTGAAAAAACCACATTGTCATGCATCTAATAACCCAAACATAATTAAAAATATAAAATATATATAGATGTTACAATTCAAAGGTGCAGTATCAAGTTAAAAAAGTACAGAAATAGATTATTACCAAGTCGTTGCACCTAATCTCTATGTTTAGCGCATCCTCTTTAGCGTGTAGGTAATGACCAGATGCACTATATTTCTCTCTAACTTGATTAGTAATCCAACTATTAAGGCATGTTATTGGCATATTTTATTTTAGATGATCACGATAAGGCACACTTCTACCATTCAACCATTTAAATTATTTCTTGTCACTATCCCATTTCCTCCTCTTTCGATTGTTCAATGCAACCCACGGTTGTGTTGCAATTGTATCTCCTAAGTGATCATCCATACCAACCTCTATTTGATTGCCTCCATTTCCAACTTGTAATGAAGAAATATTATTGTTGTAGTCATTCCTAATTGGTGAATTTGGACATAGTTGAAATTGAATAGGTGTTTTATTCAACCATTCTTTGTATGCTTCCTCCCTGATTCTTTATCTTAATGCAACCTTCTCCCAAATTTACATCATAGTGGGGTGCACCAGAAGATGATAGGTGGATCGCTCATCATCACAAGAATCCTAATTTCAAAAAAAATTGAATGTCATTAGCACAATAGCAATGATATTAGTAAGCACGTCAATGCAATTGGTTTGTTGAAATTACATAATACCAAACAATTATTACCATCATTGATCTAGGATTATTGTTGGAAGATGCCATGTTACAATTAGTAGGGTGAAGAGGTTGTCCATTTTCATCTACCAATTATTTGCAATATGTTTCTCTTGATAAGAGTTTCTGACGTTTTTGAAATGGAGGAATATTGTATGCATCTGAACTCAATTCTAAATCAACATCCTAGAAATTTGGATACATATTTATTCAAATTGACGTGGATTAAAAAAATTCAATCAAATAATCAAAATATAAATAAAATATGAACTTAGTAGAGATAGAAAGGGAGAACTCTATGAAGGACCTTGATCAACAATATGGAACAAGGTGGAATTTGAAGAATTGGCCATTTGATATTATTGAGATTTTGTCTGTACATTTGAGAAAAATAAAAAACAAAATTTTGTGCAAATATCTAAAATTAATTTCGAGAACCATATAACCACAATCTGAATTTAAATATAGTTGTTAAACCATTTTTCAAGAATAAGGCGACTTTAAGTGGAAAATGTATACTATGAACTATTGTAATTCATGTGGATGCATCCTAAAGGATAATTTGAAATTAATATACAATTTTATGTGAAAATAAAATTTCAGATAACTTTCAAACCCTACCAGTGCGCTTATAAGAACATATTGCACCAATGTGCTTAAATCATAACAACATCGGGGCGTTCAAATAATACCTGCACCAGTTTTCAGCATTTCAAAAATATAAAATATGTTATCATATCGGTGCTCTTGTAGAAAATCACATCGATGCATTTAAATAAAAACAACACTGGTCTGCACTTGTCTCTAGGATTTTTGAAAATAAAAACGAATTCTACCATGTCGATGATCCCAATATTTTACTTCAAGGATGCATACAAAATTTCAGTTGAAAGAGCATGTAACCAAGTGAAGCATACACATAAAATAAGTGGAAATCAAAAGTAACCATGATAACAAAGGCACGCAAACAAGTTGATAACAGAGTTCACCGAGTGTGGGCTATGTCTTCGGGCCCTATTCAATGTGGGAAGGCCTCTTTCATTAATTGGCAGCGAAATCAAATTACATGAAATTACAAAATGACACCTTATACCTCCACTTTTGGGGATGGCCTGAAAATATAGACCTTAGTTGAAGAAACATACTGCACGGTTGAATTCCTGGTGAAAAATTATGAAAAATGAATATAAATTTGATCATGTTCTGTGCTGGTGAGCTCAAGGACTCTAAGGAATCTTTTAGATTCCCTACAAGATTCCTTGTGGGAATATTCCCTAAGATTCCAAAAGAAGCTTTCTTGAAAATCACTCCCAGGTGGGGTGCATATTTGGCGATGGGCTCTTGCACTCTTTCTCATCTTTCGACTGCTCCATGTGTCCCTCTATCTGGCACTTGATTGGGCAGTGTTTAAATAATAAAGGTCAGGTGGACCAACCATACTTCACCAGTTGGTGTAGTGGTGGCCACCCAGAATAAGGTCTGGGAGACCTAGGGTAAAACCCGCATATAGGCGTTGTTTAACATTGTAGTTTTTGGTGTGTTATGTGATATGGACCGACGTTGATGGACTCACCAGGCAGGTTCAACTCCCACCATCGGAAATATATATACAATATGTTGGTTGGGTTGTTGGCTGGGACGGATGACGGCCAATTTTTTTTAAAATTTATTATTAAATAGTCCCACCAATTTCATTTTACCACATTTTTTTAGGGGTTACCTGACAAATTAACCAGGTGACAAATTCGTCGTCATCGACCACCGCATGTTAGAAAATCATAAAGGAAAAAATATTTCCTTATATAGATAATTATTTGTGATTCTTTTATCTTTATGTTCTTCTTTTATCTTTTATTTCATCAAGCAATTACCAAAACAATAGTACAAGGACAACAAATGTAGGCAAAAAACCAGGGAAGAACCCCTATCTATGGGAAAACCTAGTCAACAATGCTTCCTTCAATAGTTTCTTGAGATAATCTAGGACTCTTGACATAAAGACTTCCACCACACCAAGTTAGTCCTCAATTATCCTTCTAGCAGATGATAACCCTTCAATAACAACTTTGACCTAGCAGCTTCGATCCAACAACTTGTAGCGACAGTAGCTTCAACTAGACAAAGAAAAACTTTGATCTCCCTAGATAATCCTCCAGGGTGAGAGATAGAAGGCCCAAAATTTCAATCTCGATGTCTTCTTCTTTCCTCCAAAATTTCGCACTCCCTTTCAGCCCCTTTCCAGCTCTTCTTCAACTTCACATTTCTCAGCTTCTAGCTTCAGGAAATCAAACTATGAGATAGAGAGTGAATTAATCAAAATGAATTCAAACTTCCCTGTATATATAGATTTCTAGTGAGGTTGAATTATCCTTCTTGAATCCGACTTGATCTCCTTAAGGCCAACTTGGTGTGGACGGGACGAATAGTATATTTGACACAATATTAATTATTTTTACATGATTCAAAATCCCAAGAAGGGTCTCTTTTAATAGACAATGACTCTAATGACTCAAAATAAATCCTAGAAATCCTGAATGTGGAATTTTACCTAAAACAAGATGACTCAAGCGTGAAACGTGTGCTTTAATAAGTCCTAAAGATAATAATAATAATATTTTCTTCGTTCTTTTGATAAATACATTTCATTGTGACTCAAGTAAATTTATGAAGATCGATCCTAGTTAAATATTTCAACACCACAAAGGTCCAAAATGTCACCTCCTTAAGAAAAACTGGAAATGCTGACTGGGCACCACGTGGTGTGCTCTGATTGTTCTCCATGACTTACTGGGCTTATGACATAATGTTGACATCACCTGCCACATGTCGTCACTTTATTGGCTCTCATCCATCTATGTGAACATGTCACCTTGTTGACATAATTATCTGTACTGATGACGTCAGTGTCTATACTGCTGACATCAACATGGCAAGAGTCACCAGTGGGTCCTGCCTGCGAAAGTTTTAGCTATTTCTGAAAAAAATCAATCAACCATAAGTTTCTCATATGATGTCAGATTCAGGTGTCATTTGCATCGTTGGATTCAGAATGATGAGCTCTTCCATTTGAGAGTAGTTTTACTACATTTTGAGGACTTTGAAAATTTGGCATATTAGGATCCTCTTGGATCAGTCGTTCCTCTTATAAAAATTACAACACCAATGCATTTAAATACAAACTACATTGTTACGTTAAAATATTAACTGCACCATTTTGGGATTTCAAAAAAAAAATTATATATATATTATCATGTCGGTGCATTGAAAAAAATTGACACCCTAGCTATTTTGGTGTGATTTACTTGTAAATATACAGATGCTCTTTACTATCAAATGCACTGATGTTTGTATTAAGTGGAAAAAAAAAGCATGATTTTTTTTTTTTTTTTAATTTAAAAATGAGTGACAATTGAGTTTTCAAAATCTAATTTCATAAAGTCTTTTAAATAATAAAAAGTTATTCATTGTTGAATTATTTTTGCCAAAATTTCAAGGGAGTGATTTGCAAGATAGATATACGAGGATCACTGTGCAGTAGTAGAATACTTTGGAGAAGCATAACTATTTAAAAGATTAGAAGTTGAAAGGTATGGTGATTCACTCAAAACCATGCAGAGTGAAATTTTTAAATTTTACTGTTGATTTTACTAATAATTCTTTTTACAATTTATGTTAGGGTTTAATTAAAATAGAGATCATTTGCAAGAGATAGATAATGGGTGCAGTGTGGAGCAAAAACATATTTTGGAAAAGTAGAAAGATCAGAATTTGAAAGGTATGGTGATTCACTCAAAACCTTACATAGTTAAATTTTAAAATTTTACTATTGATTTTATTGTTCAAAAAAATTACAATTTCTATTATATTTATTCAAAAAAAACTCTGTATCATAAAAATTTACTATTGATTTTACTAGTAAAACTTTTTACAATCTCTATTCCTATTTAAATTTAATTAAAATTATGAAAAAAAATCAATACTTACCTTAAACCCTTACTTCTTCTTTCTTACGTGACTTCAAAAAGTTCACCTTAGCATTTAAATCCCTCTACCGCTTCACAATTACGGTTTTTAATTTTAGGGGTTTTAGATTTAATAGGTGTGTTTTCTTACTATATATAGTGTGTTTGACATGTAAAGTAGGGGGATCACTTATTGAGTTAGATCCAAACCCGATCATCCCTTTTTGTTTCTTAATAAAATTTGTGTATGTTTCGCAGTGCGCTAGTGTAATATAACGCACTAGTGCGCCCTATGTAATACAATGCACCAATGTATTATAACCTTTTCGATTCTATCTAGTCCATTCATTGGTGCTCCTGATGTAATATATCACAATGGGGTACCTCTTCCAAATAGCATCGTTAAGTCATTGCAGTGTGTTTATAATTACAAATCACACCATCATAATTAAAAATTATTTTCAAAAAATAATTTCTTTTGATGATGTTAAAAAATTAAAGGTCTGATGTGTTTAATCGATTAAACAGATCAGTGCATTGATTCAAATAAACGCAGCAGTTACCAGAGCTATTTTTGGCTTAAATTTTTTTGATTAATATGTATAAAATATATTTAATGGCTTTTGTATTGAATGGTACATGTTATATATTGATAAAAAAATGTATGAGAAGATGTCAAGTAACAAAAATATTGATCGACACAATAATACCACATAGGATATGTTTTTTCAACCCATTTCAAATGATCAAGTGTGGCTCATCATTAGTACCACACTTAATGGTTCAAAACACATTGAAAAAACATCTCCTATGTGATTATTTCTGAAATTTTCCTCAATAATTCAAGTATGGATCATAGAAGCCTGAATTCGGAAACAATGATAACACATCGAAAAAAATAGAGAAGACAAGTTCTTTGTAAATTCTTTACAAAATTAATATTTTTGAACTATATGTAAGTTTAACTAATATGTATTGGTTAGTGTGTGTCATGCAGAGCCAAAAAATGAAGAAGGTCGGTAAGATTATTTCTAATATAATGGATCAATTGCATGGAACACTCACAACCTATGAAATGTGAACTTCAAAAGGAAAATCTACATTAAGGGAGGCTACTTTCAAAGTTGATAGGAAAAGAAAATAAGAAATAGAATACCAGAGTTATGGATCTGATGAAAAAGAGGCAAAGTTTGTTAGAATATTGAAGAGAGGATCTAGAAAGTACAGAGGTAAGTTACCCTTAAAATTGATAAGTAGGTCATTATGTATCTAAATGTACATACAAGAAAAAAAATAATGAAAATAATAATAAAGAAAAGAATAAATATAGGAAAGTAAAGAAGGAAAAGAAGTTTAAAACTAAGAGTTTCTATACTCAAGAAGACAACAATTTCTCAAAATATGAATATCAACAATCCTTTGATGAAGAAAGAACAAAAGAAACAATGAATCATTTTATGCTCATGGATTTAGAAAATATAGATGAAGGAAAAAATGATTTTGATGAAGAAGAGGTTGAAGTAGACTTGAAGTGTGAGTTGATCAATGCATTAACATAAATTTAGAGGCTTAGGAAAAAGAATAAGAAGCAAAAGGAGATGCTAGTAAAATGTAAAGAGTAAAAAGATGAATCTGAAGATTAATCACTTCTTCTTCTTAAATTTAAGTTGGAAGAAGAAAAAAAAATTGAAGACTCCTTATTAAAACCACTAAAAGAGAAGAGCAAGGAGTGTGAAAAACAAGAAGAATTGGTCTCTCCCGAGAAGGAATTAGAAAAAACCAAGACTCAACTGAACCAAAATTTAAATATTATTGCAGGATTTAACAAGTTGGATGAGATTTTGAGTATTCAAAGTGTTAATGTGTTGAGATCTTTCATATCCTCAATGGATAACACTTTGGCACTGAGTCTGGCTGAAGAGATCTCATCACGTTTTGAATTATAAAGCAGTCCTCCACAGGTTCACCAAGTCCTCTTATGGTATTAACTACCCCATCTACTTAAAGAAATAATTTGGTTTTCCCCATCCTCTTTCATATCTAATTCTTCAAATTGCATTTTTTAGCCTTAGATTTTGGGTCTCTTTACTTTACTATAACCTTCATAGTGACTCATCATCTTGTCCCATATATCTTTGATCATTTTATTGTGCATGACTTTAACCAACCTCTTAGGATTGCATTCATTGATTTAGAATTGCAAGTAAACTCCATCTTATCACCTTTACTATCCATAGAATTTGGTAGTTTATATCCCTTCTGTACTATATCCCAGACATCTCCTCCAGGGGACATTGTGTAGGTTTTCATTTGTACCTTCCAAAATGCATAATTTGTTCTAATAAACATGGGGATTTGTTGGTGGAGTTTCCATTCCTTTTAGCCATTGTCTTGGATCTAAATTCTAGATGTTAGATTATTTCTGAAGGAACCCGCTCTGATACCAATTGTTAGAAACTAAGGTAATATTGAGAGAGGTTGGATTAGTATTATGTAACTTTTAACAATATTTAATATTATTTATGTTATCACTAACCAATCACACCACAATACCATAAATCAAACAACAAAAACATATTAGACACATATATTTGTGTGGAAACCAAAAAAGGGAGAAAACCAAACAAACTATGTATGAATATAGTTGTAGGTTGTAACTAATTGTTACATCATCTTTTCTAGCACCAACCAGAAGGAGACACCCATCCCCCATATTTACAATAACCAACTTGAGGAAGCACCAACTCCTTGATGTTTACAAGAATCAACCTAAAGGAAGCACTCACTCCTTGAGATATAAGAACCAACCTGATTTCCTAGAAAATACCTCTTTCATACATTTTCAAACTTATACCCACAACCTTTCTTCCCTTTTTTCTTTTGAATTTTTGTTTCACTCGTGGTGCTTTAGCTCTTAATCAGTTAGGTATTCTACTGCAATACATACATGCTAATATTGGCATTTCAAATATGTTCTATTCTCTACAATTATTTCGTATAGTCACACTTTACTTAATTCACATAGTCTCACACACATATTCATATTTGTTATTATTTTTCTTCACAACCCAGATTTTATAATGCCAACACTCTTTCTTAGTCAGCCTCAATTTATTCTCATGATAGTGAAATGTCTTGTGTTGTTTTCATTTTATTTTATAGGTTTTGGCCCCTCAATTACCATGGTTATACATCCATGGTATTTACCCATGGAAACCATATTTGATTGTATAAATACCCAAGCTATTTGAATGCATTAGTAACCCAAGTTATTTGACTTTTTCGAAAACAATGACGATTCAAAAAATTTCACCTTTGATTGTCAATCAAGACTATGGATCATTTCCTCAACCTCCAATCCAGTGTTGTTAGCGCCTTCTATTAACGCCTCATAGGAGTCACAATTATAACAATGCACACATCCTATGTGTGAACCTCAAATTTTGTAGCCCCTACACTAGGAGGCTTAACACAACCCAACTGTATGTGATTGTTAGCTCAGAACCAAGTGCTTAAGCTTAAGTCATTTTACAGTCCTTTTCGGTCTGGAGCCTACCTTACATTTCAATGTGATCAATGTTGGTGACCAAGTGCATGAGATCTTGGATCTCAAGATCTCAATTTTATCCTTGATGTTACCACAACTTTTTAACTCGATGGATGATAGGCTCCTCAATGCTTTCTCTTTAGCCAATATAACCAAGGGCCATGACTACCAACTACTTCTCCATCAACCCATTTCTTTTCCAGTCATTAACTTTTGTTTACACCATTTTTTATGTAAATGTTGATGGTCAATAAGCGCCTCGGTGCTTTCCCATCTGGCACATACAACCAAGGCTTGTGATCAATTCCCTAGTATTCCCTATTTATCGCTTGCCATTAGACAACATTCAGAATGTTTGTTCCCTGGTCGATTGGTGGTGGGAACTAGATGAGACCATTATTTGACAGTGTTGCACTTTAATGGGGAAATGTTTGTCCAATACCTCACTACTTATTGATATGTTGTTGGTCACTATTCACAAATTCTTGTTCCCTTTCCATTTGAAAATGGGCAGTGGTCAATGGTTCCACTTACATAAAAATATAAAAATCACCAAAAGTATTTAGCATTGAAAACCTTCACAAAACTAATCTCTAGTGAAAATCCGAAGGCATAAAAATATACCATGTGTTGGCTTCGTGGGGCCTGACCCAGGTTTAGCTTAAGTTAGCCAAACAAATCCCTACACTACTAGCCCTTTCGGTATTAGCCTGTGGAGCGCGAACCAAAGTTTCATCCAAAGCAGTATGGGGGGATGCTATAACCACGTTTCCGTACCCTAAGATGGTCGTGATGTCAGTTTACTCCCTATATCTCATGTAGGTCGCCAAGCTTTAGGTCTCTGTCAAACTACCCTTTATTCCGCCCTTCAATACCTCTACGAAGGTGTATGATTGACCTTCACACAGCCCTAACCCATGGTCCACATACTTTCATGCTGCTATGAGAGCATATTGTATAGGTTCCCAAGTTATCTTGAGTGTTTTACTTATCTTATTAATGAAAAACAATAGTGCCTCGTAAACTGATATCCTTACTTGCATTCAATTAATAGATACAATCACATATATTCACACATCATATAAACATTGTAAATTAAACCTAAAATGAAATATAATGAGATGCATTAACAAAACTAAATACAGAGTAATTGTAGAATACTACTCTTTTATTGATATCTTTCAGTTTAATATAGACTCTATTCACCCTGCGCACACAGCTGCCGGCGTTCGCACACTCAATTGCGAACTTTCACCCTAAGTCTTTGTGAACTCAGTTGCATATCCTCTACGTATGCTAAGACCCGAAACACTTATCTACCAAAACTCCAATGCTTAACACTTCACTCTTCTAACTACTTAGAGCTTACTTACTTAGCTCCTTTTTATACAATCCCATGGTCCACGGACCATGGGTGGATCTTTACAGTCAACTCTACACTTCACAAAATAAGAGCGGACAACCCTTTATGACTCTTGACACCTTCGCACTCTATGACCACAAAATGTGGAGACATTACAACTTTATTACAAAATTGTCCCAAAACATGGGCTTTTAGCCTCAAAACTGTCCTTGGGGGAACTCATTCCCAACACCATATCAAGTCCACATGTACCAATCATAATGTGCCACATGTCATTCTATAAAACCAGTTAGAGACTACCACGTATTCTCTGTTGACATATACCTACCACATGTACTACCACATTTCACCTGCCAACCATTCATTTAGCCATTCAAAAATAGTGAATCCACTTGCCACATGTCACCCTCACATGCTACCACACCATCATCACTACCACCTATCAGGCCATGTCACTACCACGTCATCTATTTGCCACCTATCATACTACATCACTACCATTTGTCACTTAATTTCCACTTGACCACTATAAAAGGACAAATCCAGCTAGCATGTGTCACGACCATGAAGTAACATATGTCACCTTGTATGTACCTTGTACATGTCAATTCCATGTGTCATTTCCTCACTAGTCCATGCCATTAAACTACCACCTTTCTACGCCACCAGGAACCTCTAAATCCATGTCAAGGATTTTCACTTTACACCTCACGATTGTGTTCTTTGCAGGTACATCGCTTGGTCCTAATGGAACAATAGGCACCTTGGTGCCTAAGCTGAACACCCTGTGACTAGGAGTTATGACCGAGGACATTGTTTCCTTGTTTTCTACTTCTCAACTCTTGCCACCCATTGTTGTTATTTATGCATTGACAGGACTAGGTAGTACAACAAGAACCTAAGCACATTAGCCTAACTCCCTGTGATTAGGGGCTAATACTAGCAACTTACTGCTCCATCGCTCGTCATCTATCACTGTATTCAACTTAAGTTTCCTATTGTGTTTTTGTGTTGCAAAGGTCCTTTTGCAACCAAGAGCCTTTGGGAACCATGTTTCATCTTCAACTAAATATTACTTCTCATCCCTCAGGAGTTAGGAATAGTGACATATATCATTGGAAATGTCTATGAGATGGTTATTTAACCAGTTATTAATTTTCCTTATTTGAGTTAAGGGATTGAAGAAGAAATCCCTTCAAATATATTACCTTCATCCTTGCACTTCAAGCTAGGCAACAAAACACAGTGACACATCTATGATAAACATTAATACACTTACTAGGATTTCCCTAAACTTGACAGAAGAAATGCTTTGACATTAATGACTTAGTATACTTAACATCAACAACAACAGTTTCTCAATATCCAAATCATAACTCCCCATTTAGGGACTATTTTGTTCCACAAAATATTTATTGAATGAGGTGAGGAAATGTTTCTCTACCTCCTCCCTAGAGTGCCACTTTTGTTTTCCTAGAATTTTTCCTTTCAAATCAATGTGGTAACGGTCGTGTTTCCCCTATCTTGTAGTTATAGGCTTCTTCTACAAAATTTCATCCTCTTCCAACTCTACATGAATATATGGTTTTAATTCCTCTATGAAAGGTAGGACTTTCTCCTCTTCCTGATACAACATGGAAGGTTCATAGAGTTTGAGATTCTTCGCATTCACTACTAAGTAAGTGTGCATGTATGTGGGTAGACTAATATCTAAGTTTTATCTCCTACCTTTCCCAATATATTGAAAATATAATACCATAAAGATTTTATCTTATTACTAATACCTTGTACTCTTTCATTTTAATCTATAACCAAGCTTTATTTCCCACTCTAAATGACATCTTTATTCTATGTTGGTCATGCATAAAATTATTATTTTCCTATGACTTACTTATAATATCTTTTGCTTGCAAATGGATTTGTCTAATCATCTCAACAAACTATTTTCCTCTTAATACATCTCCTGTGAGGTCCTCTCTTATGCCTCCTTATTGTCCATATACAACATTCAAGGGTGAAGGTGGAAAATCCAAATCAAGCTTCAAAATGCAACTTACCAGTAGAAGTGTTTTATATAAGAGTGTTGTATATATATATATATATATATATATATATATATATATATATATATATATATATATATATATATATATATATATATATATATATATATATATATATATATATATATATATATATATATATATATATATATATATATATATATATATATATATATATATATATATATATATCATATTTTCATCCCATATACTCATATTTTCTCATTGTAATCCGTCAAAAGCTACACCAAAGTTTTTTTTATCTATCTACCCATCTATCTATGGACAAAATCTTGTAGACCTATTCAATTTCATGTCCATATTCTCCCACAATGTAGTCCAAAATGCATTAAGAAATTGGGGGTCCCTACCTAAAATTATTCTTCTTGGTATCCTAAAGTGCATCTAGACATATTCAAAGAAAATATTATTTTTCTGACCCTTGATGGTATTTACAAGGCATGAAAACACACATATTGTTAAATGTGTCAACTACCTCAAGCAGGTAGCCATGTCCCATCTTAGTTGTTGGTAAACCTCCCAAAAAATCCATTTAAAATGATTTCTCAAGGTCTAGTAGGTACTATTAAGGGATGGTATAGAACTTCCTTCGTATTATTGGGCTTATTTGTACAACAAATTATACATCCTATAATGTATCATGCTACTTCTTCTTCCACTTTGGGCCAATACACATACCTTTGTAAGTTGGATATTATCTTCCTAACATCAAAACATTTTCAACCTTAGAGGTGTGATCCTCTTTGAAAAGATATAGTTACTCAACTTTAGCAACAAGAAGCTTGTCCATCCTATAGAATAATCCATAGGGAGATGATAGGTTTTTCACCATCTTCTACATACTTTTGTCCCTATATCTATTGCAACATCTCCTTTATGTCCTTATATTATATGTATGCCATTTTGTATGCATCATGGGTGAAAGGTTCCAAGTGCATTTGAGCTCCCAAATCTATAATTTTTGAAGTGGATAGACTTGAAAGCATGTTTACCAACCTATTTTTTCTTTCCTTCTTGTATTTGATGACTAGATGAAACAACTACAAGAACCCCATCCACTCATAATGTCTATTCTTGTAGCTTAATCTAGGTTTGAAAATAATATAACAACTAGTGATCTCTATGGATGATAGTTTCCTTTCCCATTAGATAATGTTTCCACCTTTTCACAGCTTATACTAGACCATAGAGCCCCTTGTCATAGATCGGGTAATTAGGAACTTCCCCATGAAATAATTGAGAATTATAACATATAAACCTTACTTAATACATCAAGACCATTCCCATGGAATGCCTAGTTGTATATGTCTGCATTTTGAAGGAATTTTGCAAGTTTAGTAATGCAAGAAATGGTGCTTGAATATTTTTTTGTTTTTAGCTCATCAAAATCATTTCGCTGATTTTTCCTCCACTAAAGAACTTTCCATTTTCTATTGTGGAATGGAGTGATACAACTACTACTAAAAATGAAGCTACGAACATCCACGTTTCCCCAAAAAAACTCCTATATGTTCAGAGACATTTGTAAGAACTAGCCACTTCATAATGGTCTCCATATTTACAAGATTTATCTTAAGCTTGCCTCCATTATGACATACCCTGAATACACTAAATACTATTCTGAAAACTTGCATCTCTTGTTGTGAGCAAATAACTGGTGTTTCTTCAATGTCTCTAACACCTACATAAGATGTGAGACATTCCCTTCCCAGTAATATTATCAACTAATGTATCATCCAAATATACTATAACAAATGAATATAGAAATGTATGCAATACATCATTCATCAAATCTCAATTATCTGGCTAGTGTTTTACATAAACCAAACAGTATCAGAAACCATTCATACAAACCTTGTCTAGTTTTGAACGTGGTCTTCCAAGTGTCTTTTTCTTTGACTCAAACCTAGTGGTATCAAGATTTTAGATCCAATTTGGTGTAGTGTTTTATCTACTATAATTGATATAAAATATTATCAATCATGGGTAAAGGATACTAATTCTTGAGTATAATCTTGTTTAATTCTCTATAATTTATGCATATTTGACCAATCCCATCCTTCTTTGGTACAATTATGATGGGTGACCCATAGGGTGACGTGCCTACTTAAACCATACCATGCTCTAGTAGTTATTTCAACTACATCTTCACTTCATTTTATTTTAAAATGGAATTTATATACATTCCAATATTTGGAAATGGAGAGTCTAGAAATAATTTATTTTATGTTTCACTTCCATCTTGGATAGTATCCATTTAGGCTCCTTGAAAACTTCTCTATTCACATGTAGAAACTCCTCCATTGGATTATTCTTCTCTTTTGTACACCACTCTAAGGATGCCCTTTCTCTTATTGACTCATTATCAAACTAATTATCTCTTAACAAAAGTAAATTTATTTCTTACTAGAACTAATTAGCTTCTTGACGTTGGCACTTACTCGTGAGACTTCAACTTGCCTTTGTGTGCATTGATGTTGTAGCATTTCCCATCCTTAATCAAAGAATATTTATTGGCTCATCGCATGAAGATTTCATACCTCATAGACATGTACCCACTTCCAAATACTACTCCACATGTGTCAATGGGTATTATGTTCAATTCTACTTCATCAATATAGTCATCACTTGCAAAAAATTTAACCTTGCACTATTTTTTTATCTTGAACTGTGAGCCTTTGTTTATCCATCCGAATCGATATGAGCTAGTATGATCATGATACTCCAATCCAATATTGTTGACTAGATCCATTGGTATGAGATTAATTTATAAACTGGAGTTAAACAAAGCATCTATCTTGGTCTTCCTGACCTGGATCTTGATGTGGAGGAAATTGGTCATCTCCTTCACTTCTTGATGATTAATGCTACTTAAGATCACCTCCTTTTGCATTTAGGTGTAGAAAGCATTCACGTCTACATCAGAGCTACTTCAACTTGATTGGTTAAACCTATGGCTAGAAGATTATTTTCTTTTCATCCTTCTTGTGGTTTGTTGAATTCAACTCCAGATGTAGTTTCCACCACTTTTCCTCAATGTGTCCATGAATATTGCATTGGTTACAATGGTTAATGGGATCCTTGCACTAATGTGTGGTGTTTCTCATCTTCTTGTCCTTGTCTCTCTTCCACTTCTTCTTCCCCTCCTTCGGAACTTATTCGTTCTCTTTTTGCTTAGAACCAGTTGTATGCCTTTTCTTATCGCCTATGCTTTCTAAATATCATTCCTATACACATGTCTTGTCCATTTTCCTTGTATTGAAAAGCATCACTTGCTCTCACATATGGCTATGTTGACCCCACAAATACTTGAGGAGTACATAAAGGTTCATGGGAAAGACACCTAGCATAATGGCTGTCTTTCTAAACTTAGCGGTGTACTCTTGTACACTCCACTCTTACCTTTTCCTAAAGTAGTACCACTAGATCCATTGGTCCTCTACAAACTTAATAGGCTACAATTGGGACTTAAGGATAGTTTTGAAGTCCTCCCACATAATCATTGGTGGATCACCCTCCAGCCTATGTGTTTCTACAAGGATTTCCCACCAAGTTAAAGAATGGCCCTATAGCTCCAATCTAGCAAATGAAATATTTTTCTCTTCATCTATATGGTGAAAATTGAAATAAAATTATATTTTATATAACCAATGATTCAATTTAAATGCATCAATATCACCTAGGTATCACTTCATGTCCACTTTCACTTCCATATTGAGTAGGGACCGTGAAGTGTTAATGGAACTCAAACTCAGCTACTCTTTCTCGGGAACTTTCCCCAATTCCTTTTATGGGTGTTGCTAATCTTCCAAGTTCCCATCCCACATGAATACTAAGATAGAGACTTTTTCCTCTCTTAATGGTTCAAAATTACTTGTTAGAGTTGTCACAAGGAGGTTCATATTGCAATTAATGTTAGTGACTTGCACTTCCAACCTCGCAATCTCTCTTCTGCGATATCATGAGGCTTATTATGAAAAAAATCATTGGCTATGACTAGGTTTCTATGAATTTCTCCTTAAATTGATTCCTTAATCCCTATTATTTTGTGAATAAATTCCTTTTGTGGACAAAATAAATCTCCCTAGACCTAGTGGCTTAGTCTAGAAACAACCAAGGCAAAGATAAATTTCTTTACTTAGATATGTTTGAAATATGGGAAGAAAACATACTTGGAATCCAATGCAAGCTTCCTCCTTCTCCTTACTTGTTAGCTTCAACCCCAAATCCAATTTCTATAAGTGGAACTTGCGAATCATCCAAAAGAAAAAGAGAATCAAAACATACAAATAGCATATACAAACAACTCTAAACAAGAAGCTAAGGATTCATGTTCTACATATGCATAAATAAGACATAAGTATAGGAGAAATAATGAACTTTTTTATTAATAAAGGTAGGAAAATACTACAACCTTTGCAGGCCTTGACCTTGTAGATACCTCCCAGCTTTCTTGTCCTTCCTTTGCCATAATAACAAGCACTCAATCACACCTCAAGAAAATGGATGGATTATGGATATATAGACACAAATGAATATTGTAAGGGCATAATTCAGAGCCTCCAAAAGCCAACCCAGATTCTATGGGAGGAAGTGAATTTATAGGGTAAATGAGGCGGTTTTGGATTTACCATTCTACAACTTAGATCCACATAAGAGGGAGGTAAGTTCCAGGAGATAAGAGATAACACCTCAATAGTAGGATTTAAAGATTTGATCCAATAGTAAATGGTTGAAACCACTTCCAAAGCTTCTAGAGAGAGAAACTTCAAAATTAATTTTTATTTTTTACTCGTTTCCCACTATCCTCACACTTTTTGGGAAAGAAATCTATGCTAGCCAATGAAGTTTCCATGTGTTCAACCTGTGTAAGCATAGGTTGTCTTAAAGGTAAGTGCAATGATCCACAAAAATAGGAAGTTTAGCCAATGTAATCTAGGATTCTTGCAACTTCTGAAAAGTGAATGATTTTGGCTTTGTAGGGGATGATTGCAAAGTGGAAATGGATGAATGTGACAAAATGACTTGTAACACCTACAACTTCCCAAAAATTACCTCAAATAAATGTACTTTGATACCAATTTGATTTCTAAAATGTGATGGATTTTCCACTATATTATTTCATTACAACATATCTAGTAAAATAGCCAAAATATGTATTATGAAAGTTAATTTTCCTTTAGATCTTAGATTCTTTAATTGTTGATTTTCCACTTAAATGAATGAAATAGTTGAAATGAAAAGAGAGAGAGAGAGAGAGAGAGAGAGAGAGAGAGAGAGAGAGAGAGAGAGAGAGAGAGAGAGAGAGAGAGAGAGAGAATAGAAATAAATACACACACACACCATCCACAATAGACATAATCTTACAGTGGAAAACCCTTACATGAGAGAACCTAACTAGAAGGTGAGGCTTCTTTGCTCTCTTTTCTCTAGTATGGAAATGTGAAAGTACTATGGAAGAGGTACTCTCTATGGAATTACCTGCGATTTATGGCATGTAACACTACTTCATAACCTTATCCCCTCTATTATTTTCTCTAAAATCACACTCCTAATTACTCCACTCAACTATGGAACAAAATACAATAGCATCAAATTTAACCTTAACTACTCTGAGAAGCTCGAAATTTAACATAGCCTGATACAAGTGAGGTTTGACTTGTACAACCCTCAAATAGATTTATGGTTTTGGACCCTATAAAATATTCTTAATGTACACATCTGGATAGTCCCATTTTTGTGAGTAATGGGGGCTAATGTGACATCGTGTTGTACTATGGTGGTTAGCATGGTAGGTCAACGTGAAATAGGAAAAACCTTTGCATACAAACTCCAATTGACGTGGTTCTTGCATAGTTTGAAACATGTTTGATTTTATGTTAGTTTCCTATTTTGAGGTGGGAAAGTTTTGACCCTAAAAGTGTTATTTAATGCCTCAAAATGGTTGTAGAAGGTTTCAGACCCAAATTCTCCAAACTAGGACCCACCATTAAAATAACCTTGCAAGTTGGTTCCCCTAATATTTTCCACTATGAAAGTATCAATATAGATAAAAAAAATAATATAATTATCCAATATGAATAAAAACTCGCCATCATACATAAACATCATATGTAGTAGTGGTCATAATCCTTAGTATGAAGTTAGGGCTAAGAGTAACACTAAGATGAAGTTAATCTGCATGGAAAATAAAGGGAGTCTTACTAATGCCATATATTTTCACTCATTTCTATGTTTAGGTATTATTTAGCTCATTAGAAAGAGAATTTATATTTTGATCTAGATTCCATTCATTAGGTCTGAAAATTCTAAAAAATGTATCAAAAATATAGGAGCTAAAAGATGTCAATGTCAAGACCATTTTTGAGATGGACTTGAATTCATGCCTAGATATTTTAAGTGGGAAAATTATATCATTTTCTCATCTTTGTATCCTTGGATATAAAAGTACATATCCATTTTATTGAACAAATTTTAATCTTTTCATCCTAAACTTTGAATGGGGAAATGAAAGAAGAAGAAGAATATCTACAACTGGGATAAGTTTAAGGTTGCTTAATTTTTTGTGCCCTCATGGTGAAAATGTTCCTCTTCTTGTTAAGGCTTCATTCAATATTCTTCCTACTTGTTCATTGTCTTCATGAGATAGGTTATCATTTATATTACCACTAAAATGTCTTGCTTCAACTATAAAAAAATTCTTTCGGTTCCTCTTCAAGAACTTTTCTTCCCATCTATAGTGGGTTACTCTTTCCAAAACTCATTATAGTTGTTATCCCAATGTATGTTTGAACAATAACTTGGTTCCTCCCAAGTAATATACTTGAACTTGGCTTCATATACCAATTGATCTAAAATGGCCTTGAAATTTAAGCTTGAAACTAAACTACTAAACCTACTCCCATATCTTTAGACTGGATTAATTTTTATTGCAAGAATCAATTTCTTTCACAAATCTCTGATATTTCGAGTTGTATTCATGTGTCTCATGGGTTATTTAGTTTACTTAAATACAACTATATTGTTTATCTATTATAAAAACTCAACTATTGACCTCTCAAAGAATAAACACAAACTAAAAGCATTCACACCAAGTTACACATGTGATTATTTTAACTACCAGAAACCTTTGTGGAATATAAAACTCCAATGTTTATTCATAAAATATGTTACATAATACAATACAAAAATGGTTGCTTCTAGCTTCCCATTGTTGTATTCTAGTTTTGGGTTTCTACAATAATGTTCTCATAAACACTTAACATTCTTCTTGGTCTTCTCTCTCGACTTTGAGTTTTTACATCAATATATTATGGAATCTCTCTTTCCCATGTTGTTGAAAGATTGACATATTTTATTTTCATCCTCATGCTTCTATATTGGCCAAGTCATTGGTCACTATGTGTTTATTTGCTAGGAATTTGAGCCAATGGAGCATTGGATTACTTGTTGATTGGGATTGTGTTCTTGTATTTGCATTTGAAAATGTAACCACCCCTCCCATATATACCCATTGTCACATAATTTCCAGGGTAAACATGAGAGGAGTAATTTTGACATGACTCAACCTCCTACGTATAGTTAAGGAAGTGGAATTGACAAACCAAAACTTCACTGACCTTCCTCAAGAGCTACAGGACCCATAGGAGCTAAAAACAAACTCTAGGTGCCCAAATCCTTAGCCAAATCTCCTTTTCAGTGATCTAGGCTCCTAGTCGCTTGCATAAAAAGGAAATCTAGCGATTGTAACCCTCCAATCATATGGATAACCCTACCTCCTAGGGACTATAGTCTAGAATTCCTAGGTTTTTTCATGTGACCCCAGAATCTGAGCCACTTTTTCAGGACTAGCATTCAGACCTATGCCCATAACTTGATAGAACTTTCGATGTTGATGAATGACACTAGGAACAATCCATTAATACAAAACTTAGAGAATAACTTGACGTAACTAGGCCTAACAATGATAGGAATTTCATCAAACACATTGTGAACATGTAATCTACAGGTCATTAATTCATATTTGAACATAGGGACCTCATTCTTATCTAAAAATCATCAATAATGTTTGATTCCCTCTCGTAATAGTTTCAAAAACGTCTATTAGCCCATGCATTCAATAACAATCAAAGCATGATAAGAGCCGTAACTAGAATTTGTCATGAAACCATTCTTATAACCAACATATAACCATAATACTAACAATGATAGAACAACCATAACAACCACATCATATCAATTATAGTTAGTCATAGAATACAAGAGGAAAAAACATCCTATTAACATATGAAAAATACAACCAAGTTAGGGACTTCCACGTACTACCCGATCATAGATTGGGTTGAACCAAATCTCTCTTTCATTCAATCACCCCTATGCCATATTCAAGCATGACTATGAGATATCATGGAATAAACCAAGTAAAACCAAACCAGGGATTCCATAGGCTAAACCACCTCAACCCTCAATGGGTGATTCCACCTCATGGTCAGACATCACTAAACATCACAAGATCGATCTCTACCCAAGTTGTCCAAGGCTCGAGAGTGTTTTTTTCCAACCCGACTCTAGGACTGGAAACTCAACCCATAGCTACCACAGGGCTCTAGATAATTTTTCCAACCAAGGCTCCAGGACTAGTAACTCAACCCACCAAGGGATCCAGAGTGTTTGTCCAACCAACCTTCCAGGACTAGTAAATCAACCCAAGTTGTTCCAGGGTTTCCAGAACATTTTTCCAACCAAGGCTCTAGGAACTAGTAACTCAACCCACAGCCATAAGGAACATGAGCACAAATCATAAACAATCAAGTGGGAAACACACAACACCATGGATATCCAAGAAATTCAAAGGCTAGGAAAAAGTAGTGCCAATTCAAGCAATCCTCCATACTAATGACATATCATAACCAAATAACCACATGCATATACCATGCATTCCCAAACTAGAAAGGAAAGCATACATGAAACTTGATACTGACAAAGAAATATAGTTGTATTTTTTGATCCTGATGTCCCCTTGCACTTTCCTTCTTTTCATTTTCATTCTTTCTCCAAATCCAAAGTTGAAAAAATTCTCCAATAGTGCTCCAAGAAAACTCCCAGTGTGCAAGAGTACAAGAGAGAGAATAGAATAAGAGTGCCAAAGACTAAACTGACAAAATCTTGAATTGACCCTTAGAAGCCTTTATATCACTGAGGCCTCTTTTTTCTCTATTTTCCTTTATTTTTCCTTCAATTTTCCTCACATGAAATTTTTGACCTCTCACTTCTCTTTTGTCGAATTTTACATTATTTCATAAATGAATGCCAATTAATTCGTCTTTTTCCTTTTCCATCGCCTTTTCAAATTTTCATATCCATCAATTAATCACCAATGATCCCCATCATTATGTTTTTCCCAGCATTCATATTGAAATATGTGTCCCATGACCTTGGTCTTATTTTTTTTATTAACTTTATTACATGGATTTTTAAGTGGGGTTGTTATAGAACCCTCCCCCTTGGGGGAAAACCATCCTTGGTGTTCAATGATACCTTTAAACCAAAAAAACACATGATTCCTATGGAGCTTTATAACATAGCTCGATACAACATTTACATCATTTCCATCCGTTGAAAACATAACCAATGTATCATGAACACCATACCACTTATTGGGGCTTCATAACACATCTCGATCAGGTATTTACATACATATGAATATATATACATAACTAAATCACAACATCAAATATATACCAAAATACATCATCTCAACAAATGAATAGAGAAGGATACATAGCCTGCATCTCATCAGTCATCTCACATGTAGTGTCATCTAGCCTAAAGTGTTTGCATTGCACATTAACTTTCTCGATTATGGAGCATGAACATCTTTCACTACAAAATTAATTAAGGCTCTAACTGGAATTCTCCTTCTGGCTCCACCTGTAATACTGATCAATCAATCACATGATCAGAATCCTTCATGTATCTTTTAAGTAATGAAACAAGGAAAACATCATGGACTTTCATTTTCCGAAGTAGTGCAAGTCGATAGTCTACTGATCCAATCCTCTCAAGAATCTTGAAAGGCCTGCAATAACAAGGTATAAACTTGGCACATGATCCAATCTCCAGGATATCTTCTTGTGCCTGATGCTCAAGTACACTTGTTCCCCAACTTGAAACTCCTTAAACACCTTATGTTGATCTACAAACTCTTCTATATGTCCTATGCTACCTCTAAATTATTCTTGATAACTAAATTTCTTGTTCCATCTATGCCAACTTGTCTAGTCCAATCAACACCCTGTTCACTGGATCACTCCAACTGATAGGAGTCTTACAACTTTTCCCATAAAGTGCCTTAAACAAACTCATCTTCAAAGATTCTTGATACCCATTGTTATATGCAAACTCCACCTGTGGAAGATACTCTTCCCACTTTCATTGCTGATACATAACATACATCACCAACATGTCCTCAATAATCTTGTTGACCATATCTGTCTGTCTATCTATTTGCGGATGAAAAGTTGTACTACAGGCCAACTTTGTCCCCTAACATGCAAATAACCCTTTCCTAAACTTGGAAGTGAACTTGGCATCTCTGTCTAACACAATCTTCTTCGAAACACTATGCAACCTCACTATATCTTTGATGAAGACATGTGCTATCTCACTAGCTAAATTCATACACTTTACTAGAATGAAGTATGCTACCTTGGTCAACCTTTCAATAAACACCGTAGTAGAATAATGTTGTCTAGATGTCCTTGGAAAACATGTAATGAAGTCCATGGAAATGACCTCTCATTTGCACTTTAGAATTAGAATCAATTGTAATAACCCACCTAGATGCTTATACTTTTCTTTTACCTATTGAAAATCTAAACATCTCGCCACAAACTCTGCCACCTCTTTCTTCAAGTTCGTTCAATGGTAGAACTTATTAACCGATATCAATGTATTCTAATATACCGAGTGAATTGAATATGACTTAGCATGAAATTCCCTTAGGATAAGCTTCTTGAGCTCACTATTGTCTGACACATAGATCATGTCCCTCATTCCAACCAAACCATCTGTCGTGAGATGATAGTCCACATCCTATTCACCTGTACCCTGTTATTGTAAATTATGCTTAAGTTGTTGGTTCTTGTCATTCTACTGTCCTTCCTGTAAGATTTGATCTTGTAAATTTGTCCCATATGAACTCATAGTTGTTATGTGATTTACCTGTACTCTTTTTCTAAGAGCATCTGCAACCTTGTTCTCTTTACCCTTGATGTACTTGATCTTGAAATCAAACTCACATATTGTAGCCAACCACCTAGCTTGTCTGACATTCAGATTAGGTTGGTCAAATAAGTATCTCAATCCATTGTGATCACTCATTAAGATGAAACTCCTACCAATAAGATAATGTCTCCACAAATTTAATGCGTGAATTTTCATTTCCAACTCAAGATCATGTGTCACATAATTCTGCATGTGCTCATTCAGTTTCCTTAACTCATAGCACATTACTTGTCCTTCTTCCATCAGAACCCCACCAAATCCTCTCTTGTAAGCATATATACATACCACAAACTATGTTATGAAACCAGCTCAAGAAAAGATAGAAAAGATAGATCAACGCCTTAGAATTCAGCCTCTTCGAGGGGGAAACCTCCTTTACATTACATAAATGAACAATTCTTGGATGATACAAATGACAAAACCTCCTTTCTATATATAGGAGTCTAAGGAGTCACAATATAATCCAGCCGACCTAACAATAATAATATAAAGCCACAAAAATAACAATAGAGGGATTCTATGGGGCACAGAAATAACAATATGGGGGTAATAGGGGCACAACAATATAAATAAGGGGTATAACTACAATAGTAATGAGGTAATCACTAGTATTATAGGGACCCAGCATGCCCCTCTCCTTCAAAAAAGTGTTGTCCTCAACGCTTGAGTAGTTCTGGATACTTCTGCATAAAATTCTCATCCTCCCATGTGGAATCTTCAGCGGATAAGTTCTTCCACTTGATAAGATACTCTGAAATTGATCGATTTCGTAGCTGTCGAGTTCTTGTTTCTGTGACTGCTTCCGGTTCCAATATAATTTTTCCTTCCTCGTCAAGTTCTGGCAAAATTGTTTGAATTGGGAGCTTGTCACCTATAACCTTCTTTAAACATGAAACATGGAAAACTGGGTGCAATCGAGAAGCTGCAAGAAGCTCCAATTTGTATGCCATAGTACCAATCTTTTCCAAAACCTTGTACAGACCATAATACTTTGGTGATAATTTATTATCCTTCTTAGCTTGCTTTAGGGACATTTTCTTATATGGTTGTAGCTGTAGGAATACGCAATCACCTACATCAAAACTTCTTTCACTGCAATGTTGATCTGCCTGTTGTTTCATTTTATTTTGTGCCAACACGAGCTTATCCTTTAAGAGTTGGAGGACTTGTTGTTGATGTTCGATGTGATGTTCCACTCCCTGAACCTTAGAATTTTCTCTTAAATATGATGTGATGGATGGTGGTTGATACCCATAAAGTGCCATAAATGGGGTCATTTTTGTTGTTGTATGGAAGGAAGTGTTATACCACCATTCATCCAGAGGCAACCATTTGACCCATTGTGTCTGTTTATCAGATACAAAGCAACGAAGATATCCTTCCAAACATTTGTTTACTATCTCAGTTTGCCCATCAGATTGAGGATGATAAGATGAGCTATGAGCTAACTGAGTACCAAGACAAGAAAATAATTTTGTCCAAAAATTTCCAGTGAAAATGGGATCTCTGTCACTTACAATAATCTTTGGGTTTCCATGTAGCTTTTGAAATGTTTCCATAAATGCAGTAGAAACTGTACTGGCTTTAAATGGATGTGATAATGCAAAAAAGTGTGCATACTTGGTAAGTCTGTCAACTACCACCATGATGACACTCTTTCTCTCAGACTTGGGTAAACCTGTGATAACATCCATTGAAACCTCCTCCCAACGTTGGCTTGGAATGGATAAAGTTTGTAATAGACCTGGTGTCTTAACTGTTTCAACTTTATTTTGCTGGAAAACCAAAAATCCCGCCACAAACTTTTGAATATCTGATTTAAGGCCATCCCAAAAAAATTCCTTCTTAACCCTGTGGTAAGTTTTTAAAAATCCTGAGTGCCCTCCTAAGGGAGAAGTGTGCAATTCCATAAGAATCTTTTGTTTTAGCTGGGAATTCTTACAGAGGTATAAGCGATCTTTGTACCATAACGAATCATTTTTCCAGCTAAATGTATCAGAAGTACTGGAATCTTGTTGTAGCTTTTGAATAAGTGCCCACACTTCTTCGTCGTTCTTCCATTCCTCCCTTGCTTCGTTTTATCCAATCTGGTTGGATAATAGAAATGGCACACAACAATGTTTCCACATCCTCATCCTTTCTTGAGAGTGCATCTGCCACCACATTTTGCTTCCCTGTTTTGTAGATGATTTCAAAGTCATAACCCAACATCTTTGTGACCCACTTTTGTTGCTCTTTAGAGGATAATCTTTGTTCTAAAAAGTATTTAAGGCTATCATGATCCGTTTTTACCTCGAAGTGTCTTCCCATTAGGTAGGGTCGCCATATCTTAAGTGAATGGAGTATTGCCAACATTTCCTTCTCATAAATAGCTTTGCTTAAAACCTTTCCCTTGATTGGACGACTTTCAAAAGCAATGGGTCTTTCATCTTGCATTAGAACAACACGAATTCCATTTCCTGAAGCATCACATTCCACAACAAAAGCTTTTTGTTGCTTCCGGAGTCCATGAAAATGAATCTTTCTTCAATAATGTTGTTAGAGGTGTTGCTATTCTCCCATAATTCTTAACAAACTTGCGATAATACCCTGTCAACCCAAGAAATCCTCGCAGATGCTTTATGGATGTGGGGATTTTCCATTCCTTAATGGCTTTAATTTTGCTAGGGTCTACCTTAACTCCTTCATGAGATACAATATGACCCAAATATTCCACCTCCTGGACTCCAAAGAAACATTTGGATCTTTTTGCATATAATTGTTTCTCCTCCAATAGTTGTAGCACCCTGTCAACATGTTCAACATGATCCTTCCAAGACTTGCTGTAGATTAGTATATCATCAAAAAATACTAACACAAATTTTCTAAGGAATGGTTTGAAAATTGAATTCATCAAACCTTGAAATGTTGAAGGTGCATTGGTAAGGCCAAAAGGCATGACCAAAAATTCATAATGACCCTCATGAGTTCTAAATGCCGTTTTCGGAATGTCTTCAATCTTCATTCTGATTTGATGATATCCCAAACGAAGATCCAACTTGGTGAAGTAAATTGATCCATGCAATTCATCCAATAATTCATCAATAATAGGAATGGGGAACTTATCTTTAATAGTGAGCTTGTTGAGCTCCCTATAATCCGGACACATGCGCCATGATCCATCCTTCTTGTGCACCAATACTACTAGAGTTGAAAAAGAACTTTGACTTGGTTGAATTATACCAGCCTCTAGCATTTCTGCAACCATACGTTCAATTTCACTTTTTTGGGCATAGGGATATCTGTACGGCCTGATGTTTGGAGGAACACTTCCTGGAATCAGATGAATAGCATGATCATGATCACGCATAGGTGGGAGACCTTTGGGAGTCTCAAATACCTTAAAATGATTGTCCAAGACATTTTGGAGATCTGGAGAAATAGATGATTCCAATGTGGAAACATCTAGCAAACATAATTGTGCAATTACACCTCTTTGCTCCTTTTTAAGAAGCTTATTCATGCCATTAGAGCTGATTATCTTTCCTGGTTTCCCTGCAATACCCCTTAATTCAACTTCCTTTCCTTCCGTAGAAAATTTGATGAAAAGTTCTTGAAAATTAAAAGCTATTGTACCCAAGGATTGTAGCCATTGGACTCCTAGTACAACATCAGCACCTCCCATTGGAATGGAAAGCATTGGGCTAGTCAATACATATTCTCCCATGGATAGCTTGATATTATGGCACTTTCCAGAGAAATTTATTGTTCCTCCATTTGCAATCATTACCTGACAGTCTGGTCCTGGATATAGGAAGCAATTCAATTCTTTTGCTACCCTACAATGAATAACATTTTGGGTGCTTCCTGGATCAATCAACACTATTACCTTTTTCTTCTTGATTTGTCCTTCTATGTTGATGGTTTGAGGAGTAGTAATTCCTACCAATGCATTACAAGATATGGTCGGATTTATTTTTTCTTCATCTAGGCTTTGTTCCTGGAGTATATCTTCTTCTTTTGACCTTTCTTTCTCCTTTTCTTCTTCCTCTTCACAATCTATGTAGAATAATTTCTTCTCAGCACACTTATGACCTTTAGTGTATTTGCTATCACAACTGTAACAAAGCCCTTTTGCTCTTTTTTCTTCCAATTTTTGTGGTGTCAACCTTATAGGTTGTGGAAGACTAGGGGCAACAACACTTCTGTCTTTATAGTTGTGAGTGGTATGCTTCCTGGTTGCCATAATTTTGCTTTCCATTTTTCTTGCTAACCTGAATGCCTTCTCTAATGAATCAGGTTCCCAAAGGCGAACATCATGTTGGATATTATCCTTTAAAGACCCTATGAACACATCAATCCTATGCTCCTCTGGAATATCTTTTACCCTTATGTTCAATTTTTGGAACTCCTCAATGTGCTCCATTACTGAACCCTTTTGTTTGAGACTTATCAATTGGCTAAAAAAAGTGTTGCTTTTTGTATCTTCATAATGTGCTATCAATTCTTCTGTAAAAATTGCCCAAGTGATAAATTGCTTACGAGAGAAAAGCCATTGATACCATACAAACTGATTTGGTTCCAAATATACAGTTGCCATACGTACCTTTTGTGCATTTTGCACATTATTGAGATCGAAGAATTGCTCCATCTATAATATCCATGTGGCAGGATCCTTGCCATCAAACTTCCTCATATCGATTTTTGGAATATGGTGATTCTTTGATCCAACATTAGTGTCTATGGAATCATGATTAACATTTCTTTTGTTCTCATCATGAGTTTCTTTTACTACCTTTTCACCATTAGTGACCCTTTCTTGTAGCAACGTCTTCAATTCTTCCATGTCTGTCTTCAAATCTATCTTCAAATTTGCCATCGAATCCTCCATCTTAGCTTCCATGCCCTTTATCTTAGATTCCACACCATTTACCTTAGATTCCACGCCATTTATCTTAGATTCCACGCCACTTATCTTAGCTTCTGTTAGCTTTTGTGAGCGTGACATTTGTTGCACTTGTTCTTGTAATTTTGATATATCATGTAGCATTTCTTCCTCTTCTTCATGAGTCATGCTAGAGCTTTCAGGTTCCTTACTAGGTGTTTGCATTTTCTTTCCTCGGGGAATTAGTTACCGATAATAATGCTTTACTATGCCCTTTGAATTCCGTTAAACCAAGCTTACACAAAAATTTAAAAAAAACTACACACCTTTTTTCACATTATAGAAGCCTGATATTGAATCTGATGTATCTCTGTAGTTTCAGATCATATAATTCTGAAATTGCTACCTGTAGTAGCCTTCTATGTCCTCTTTCCAATGCCACAAGTCTGAGCCAAATTGGATTCTCCAAGGAAGCGTTATGTGAAATCTCCCACAGTGACTTGCTTTTAGACTGGTTCAGTAGAGAGAAATTGTACGACGTGCCACGAGTCACTGTTTCAACCTTTGAATCTGAAACACACATACAAGAAACTACAGTCCGTCCTCTTTCTGTACCTTCTTATGAAATTTCAATCCAATCCTCAGAAAAAACGTTATGACGATTTTCCCCAGGTCACCGGTTTTGAATGTAATTCAGGAGTCTGCAAAAAGACCAACTTCCTCAGATCATATCTCCGCAAATATCACGCACAAAGCTCTGAAATTCGGACCCAAGGTCCAGCACGATTTCTTCTCAAATGGGTTTTCTTTGCGACGTCTGAAACATCACAGAAAAAAAGTTATAGTGCAAATGACACGATGACCTGTTTGGAGCAGCGAAACCCTAGAATCCAAAGCTCTGATACCAAATGTTATGAAACCAGCTCAAGAAAAGATAGAAAAGATAGATCAACGCCTTAGAATTCAGCCTCTTCGAGGGGGAAACCTCCTTTACATTACATAAATGAACAATTCTTGGATGATACAAATGACAAAACCTCCTTTCTATATATAGGAGTCTAAGGAGTCACAATATAATCTAGCCGACCTAACAATAATAATATAAAGCCCCAAAAATAACAATAGAGGGATTCTATGGGGCACAAAAATAACAATATGGGTATAATAGGGGCACAACAATATAAATAATGGGTATAACTACAATAGTAATGGGGTAATCACTAGTATTATAGGGACCCAACAATCTATTTGTCCGTATCTGCAATCTTTAGAGCTAGAGAATTTGTAAGAAATTGCTTCAACTCCTCAAAACTCACTATGCATTCCTCTATCCATTCAAATTTCTTTCCTTTCCATTGCAATGATGTAATAGGATAGGAAATCCACGAGAAGTTCCTTATGAGCCTCCTATACTAACATGTTAACCCCATGAATGATCTGACCTCATCCACATTCCTAGGAGCCTGCCATTCCATGATAGCTTTGATATTTTTTGAATCCACTCCTATACCTTCCTTGGAAACAACATGTCCCAAGTAATGTACCTCTATCTAAAAGAAATTTAACTTTCTATGAATTTCATATAACTGATGCTCTCTTAACAATTTTAACATTATTGCTAGATGTTCTGTGTGCTCTTCCTCATTCTTAGAATATCTTAGTATGTCATCAATGAATATAATCACAAACTTGTCCAGATAAGGATGCAACACACTATTCATCAAAGACATGAAAGTAATTGGAGCATTAGTCAAACCAAACGGAACCACAACAAACTCATAACGCCCATACTTGATCTGGAAAGTAGTCTTATAGATGTCCTCTTCTTTGATGTGTACCTAATGATATCCTAATCTCAAATCAATATTCGTAAACATCGTTGCTCATTTCAACTAGTCAAACAAGTCATCAATCCTTGGCAAAGGGTACCTATTCTTAATCATCACCTTGTTCAGTTGTCTATAGTCAATATAAAACCTAGGAGTACCATCCTTCTTTACAAAAAACACTGGTGCACCCCAAGGTGACACATTTGGCCTAATGTATCCCTTGTCAAGCATTTCCTTCAACTAAAACTTCAATTCTACTAACTCTAGAGTGCTTGTCCTGTAAGGTGCATTTGATGTTGGTGTTGCTCCTGGTACCAACTCAATAGAAAATTCCACTTCCCTTTGAGGTGACAACTCTAAAATATCTGCGAGGAATACATCCTGAAATTGCTACAATACTGGGTACCTCTTTAAGACTTTCGCATCCTTAATGTCCTTACCTTTATCATTGGAAATATGGATTACAAACAATACACACTCCTTCTTGTGACTACGCTTTTCCTGCATAGTTGTAACCATTCTAACTGATGTTTCCTTCTTCTTACCCTCGAAGATTCTCTATTCTCCATTCTCATCCAAGCACCTAATAGCCTTTTCATAAAAGTCCACCTTAGTCCTATGTAGATAGAACCAATCCATACCCAGAAGCATATTATATGATCCCAACATAAGCACATTTAGATGCACCGATGTAGACATACCATTCAGTTCAAATGCACAAGATCTTACCCAATGATGAACTCTTTTATTAGTACCTATATCCAACTACAGTAACCAAGACTCTACATGCACTTTTTTATTCAAACCACACTTATCTACGAGGTCAGGACTGATATAATTGTAGTTGGATCCAGTGTCAATCAAAATAGAAACAAATAGATCACAAAGCTTACTATCCATCTCGATAAAATATGCCTAGTGATCCACCTTCCCATTATCCAACGCTGCATAATTCTTAGGAATACTTTTTCCAACATCCCCCACTATCTGTGCCTCTTGAGCATTGTAAATCTACGGTATTCCACCCTAATGTTGTGGAAAATATCTCCTATGATGATCTTTGCCGCAATTCCAACATTGTAAAGCCTTCCTTCCATCACCCTTGTTCTACTCCTCATATTGAAATCCCTACCCTCTGTCAGATGCATTGAATTTCTTATGTGGTGTTGCATTCTCTTTGTTATCCATGTCTTGTAGTCTTCCTCCTTATCGCATTCCCTTTAGTCTTTTTATTACCTTTCCAATCTTGTTTAATCTTGGACCTACACCTTGATTGCTCATAACAATGTTTCAATTTTCTAATGGCTTCCTCCAATGATCTAGGTTCTTCAAACTCAATCTTGTCTTTGAACGATACAGGAAACCTATTTACGAATCTTTGAATCTTCACTTCCTCCTTAAGATAAGGCACATACCTTAACAACTCCAATAATTTTTTAGTATACTCCTCATCGGTCATAGATCCCATCTTAAGCTCATTGAATTCCTTCACCCTATCATCATAATATCTCAAGCATTGATACTTATTCTTGAAAATTTCTCTCAAAATCACTCCAAGTCAACTCCTCTTCCTGAATTCCTCTGATATTATTCACATCTTCCCACCAAATGTATGTTTTACCATTAATACTAAAGGTATATATCTTGGCCTTCATGTTTCCTGAATAGTCATGCAATCTGAAAAACGTATTCATCGCAAGTAACCAAGATTCTACATCATGTGACTTCTTTATTTCTCCATCAAATGTAGGAGGATTTTATTTCTTGAAATCTTCTAGAAAATACTAATTCTCACTTCTCCTATATAGATGGTGATATTGATGACCATACTATCTTTCTAAAATAGAATTAGGATAGAACCCATGATCATTTCCCCTCTGGTCAGGTGTATCTATAAATTTTCCAAATCTGACTGTATCCTCTCTATACAACTTGTGTCATGATTGAGACCTACTGCCATATGCACCATTTGTCATTTCCTCCTATCCATGATTGAGCCTAAGTAGTCCATGTATTTTCAAATATGATAAACTTAGAAGAATCACTGCATTTACCTCTGCTTGCTTATTTTGTTCCCTAGCAAGCCTTTCCTGTGATTGAATGATCATATCATTATCTGCCTTACAACTTCTGATAGATGCTTTCAAACATCTCAATGTATCTGCTATGTGAGAAGAGTCCTCATCACCATTATGCTCATATGATCTATAGGGAGAATCACGTGAACTTTATTCCACCATTTTTCTTGTCATCTTTTATATTCTTCCTACAAACACACTATGTCAGATAAACCAAATATAACCACAATCAAATGTACGTTAGTGAAGTTCATGGTAGGTTATCTCGTCTTCAAAATCAATCTATATTATCAAAACACACACACACACACACACATATAATGAAGTCATCATATCAATCATCTCAACATCATCACTTCTATATGATGACACAACTATGATAATGACCTTCACCATGCATACATAACAAGCACATATACAACCTACATGCATGCATGACAAACACATTCCACCCATCTAGTCCAAGTGTTGAACTTGGGAGCTTTGATACCACCTTATAACCACCCCTCACATATATTCCCATTGTTACCAGCCTGCCAGGGTAAACATGATAAGACAAACCAAAACTTTACTCATCTTCCTTAGGAGCTACAGGACCTATAAGAGCTAAACAACCACTCCAAGTGCCCAAATCCTAAGCCAACTTGCTTTTTTAGTGATCTAGACTCCTAGCCATTTGCATAAAAAGGAAAGACAATGAATGTAACCCTCCAGTCACATGGACAACCCTGCTCCTAGTGACTACAGTCTAGAATTCTCATTTTTATGCATGCGACCCAAAATCTGAGCCACTTTTTCAGGGATAGTATCTAGACCTCCGCAAAAAATTTGATAGAAATTTATAGAATGATGAATGACACTAGGACAAATCTATTAACACAAAACTTAGCAAGAACTTGACCTAAAAATGCCTAACCATGAAATAAATTTCACCAAACACATTATGAAGATGTAATCTACATGTCATAAATGCATATCTGAATATAGGGGTCTCATACTTATCTACAAATCATCAAGAAGGTATGATTCTCTCTCATAATAGTTGTAGAAACATCTATTAGGTCATGCATTCAATAACCATTCATGTACCAATCATAACATGATAAGAGCGATAACTAGAATATGTCATGAAACCATGCTTATAACCATAATACTAACAATTATAGAATAACAATCAAAACCACATCATAGTAAGTACATTTACTCATAAAATACAACAGGAAAAGATATCTTATGAACATATGCAAAAGCCAAACAAGTCAGGGACTTCCACATACCACGCAACCATAGATTGGGTTGAACCAAATCTCTCTTTTAGCCAATCACTCGTGCCATATTCCAAGCATGAATGTGGAATATAATGGAATAAATCACGCAAAACCAAACCAAGACTTCTAGAGGTCAAACCACCTCAACCCTCAACTAGTGGTTCCACTTCATGGTCGAACATAACTAACCATCTCCAGATCTGTTTCTACCCATGTTGTCCAAGGCTCCAGAGAATTTGTTCCAACCTGGATCTAGGACTAGTAACTCAACCCACAACTATTGTAGGGCTCCAGAGTGTTTTTCCAACCAAGGCTCCAAGACTAGTAACTCAACCCACCAAAGGCTCCAGAAAATTTGTCCAACTAAATCTTCTAGGAGTAGTAACTCAACCCAAGTTGTTCTAGGGCTTCCAGAGTGTTTGTCTAACCAAGGCTCCAGGAACTAGTAACTCAACCCATAGCCATAAGGAACATGAGCACCAATCAGAAACAAACAAGTGGGAAACCCACAACACCATCGTTATCCAAGAAATTGCAAGGCTAGGCAAAACCACTGTCAATCCAAGCAATCCTCCATGCCAATGACAAATCATAACTAAATAACCATATGCATATACCATGCATGTCAAAACTAGCAAGGATATCATGCATGCAAGTCGATATATGTAAAGAAATCCAGCTGTAGTCATTGATCCTATTGTACCCTCACGCTTTCCTTCTTTTCATTTGCCTTCTTTCTCCAAATCCAAAGTATGCCCAAAATTCTCTAATAGTTCTCCAAGAAAACTCTTAAGTGTGCAAAAGTATGAGATATAGAATAGAATGAGAGTGCCAAAGACTAAACTGACAAAAGCTTGAACCGAACCTCAGAATCCTTTTTATCATGAGGCCTCTATTTTCTTCATTTTCCTTTATTTTTCATTCAATTTTCCTCACACGCAATTCTATGACCTTTCACCTCCCTTTTCTCCTTTCTCCATTATTTCATAAAAAAGTGTCAATTAACGTCTCTTTGCATTTTCCAATTTTCATAGTCATTAATTAATCACTAGCGATCCCCTCACTATGTTTTGCCCAACATTCAGCTTGGAATACATGTCCCATGACCTTGGTCTTATTTTACTTTTATTAACTTTCTTACACAGATTTTTAATCGAGATTGTTACCAAAAATAACCACACTAAAATTTATTTCAGGTAATTTATTTATTTATTTTTCAATCCTTTACCAATAATCATCCATATCAATTCATCATAAATCCCAAGTTAAAATAGTTATATATTGGTTAATTTATAATTGTTATTTGAATAAAGTATCATCAAATTTAATTCATCATAAATCCCAAGTTAAAATAGTTATATACTAGTTTATTTATAATTGTTATTTGAATGAAGTATCATCAAATTTAATTTGACTTAGTGTTATCATTATGATAATGGAAAGAAATTCAAATAAGGTGTTAGTGCTTTTTTATCGCATTATGATGAGGGAATGTTGTTAAAAAGGAAAAAGTTTTGACTTAGTGTTATCATTATGATAATGGAAAGAAATTCAAATAAGGTGTTAGTGCTTTTTTATCGCATTATGATGAGGGAATGTTGTTAAAAAGGAAAAAGGAAAAGAAAATAAAGGTTAGATATGATGCCCATCGCAATGTTTGTATTATAGATGTAGGTGCATGTGAGGTGAGGAAAAAACCCCACGTTACAATGGTAATTGAGAGTGGATTGATGTGAACCTTAACGATGTTATATGAAGTATTCGGGAAAGAAGTAAATGGACTATGTTGTAAAACTTTGATGTGAAATTTTCATCTACTATATTGTAGATTCAAATATTTATTTCTTTAAGGGACTACACTGTAAAACCTTGGTGTGGTGGAATTTCCACCTACTATTTTGTGGCTTCAAGTATTCTTGTTTGAATTTTTGTGATCGTAGCGTTGAATTCTAAAACATTGATTTATAATATTGACCTTATAAAATATATGTTTAAGTGTTAATAGAAATAGTAAATATGTTTATCTCTTAAATTTCCTATTTCATTAAAGGTTACAATATGATGATCATCATCCTACAATAATTCTAAATCTCTTTGAAAGTATTCAAAGCATCCTAAATCAAAGTATTTTATAATTTTTTCTGAGTTTTGTCCTTTTTATTAGAAGTTCATTAGATCATTGTGTAAATAGAATTTGGTCATTATAATAAGGGTAAATAAATAAATTATAATAATAGTTATTAATTAAAGTAGATATAGTTTAATGAATATGTTTATTAGTAAAAATAAATTTATTTAAGTGTGTATATAGGTTTATTGTAATTTTAATAAATATAGTTTAATCGTTTATATTTTAATTATTTTATGATTATATTTTTGCTTAATTTTGTTTGTTAAAATTTAATAAGGTTTTATTGTAACTATAAGTTTGAGAAGTGTCATCTACAAAATGTGTTACGAGATTTTGGGGCACTCAATTCATTTATGCATTTAAAAATTTGAATTTAAAACAACAAAAGTATGATTTTGTGAGGAATTATATCGGTGGATTATAACAAGACAACCAAAACATTAAACTATTTGATTGCACCATTTATATTATCATCTCTCATATTTTTATTTAATATATTATTTTAATCCTCATAGATTATTTTATATTATTCCATTTATTTTGGATATTCAATTTATGAATCAAATTAGTTGGTCACATTTGGTATGCTTTGTTTCCTATTGTTGGTCTTTGGTATTTCTTTTACTAAATTCATTCTATTTTTTTATTTTTTCCACATAGTTGCTAGAGTTTCTCTAGTCTATGATATTGACCACGACTAATTATTAGGCATCTAAAATTACAAAATTACATTACTAAGAGATTATTTCATTGCAAATTTGAGGGTTTCTCTAGCCTATGATATTGACCACAACTAATTATTGGGCATCTAAAATTCCAAAATTACATTAATAAGAGATTATTCCATTGTATTGACTATAGTAAAATTACTCAAATTACAAGGTAATTCAATAATCACTATTGAAGTCACATATATTTTATAAAATACAAAAAAATCTAATATTATCACAATAAAAAATTAAGCAAGTTGTAATAGGAAATAATTATAAATATGGAAATCTAATGAGCACTATAACTATTTTAAAATAAGTTTGACACATTAACTGTGATTTGATTGATAACATTATTTGGGCAAGTAAATATTAAGTCATAATGAGGAATTGTTGAAGAAGTAAATATTAAGTCATAATGAGGAATTGTTGAAGATATGATTAAATATTATCGTATTTGAATAATTATTATGGGTGTATATTTGGACACACCATAAAAAAATGGGTCACAACAAAATAAAATCATGAACTAACAAAAAATCTATCATGAATTAGTTGTGACCAACCTTTTAAGGAAAATTATTATTAGTCATCTAGATAAGTTGGTGTGCATTAAAAAAGTATCGATTAGTCATATATCTTAAAGTCATTGACTATCCTAACATGTACAAGAATATTATGAATGAATGAATGATATTTTAACGTCTATGAGACTAAAAATAGTCTATGGGACTACTAGCCTTCCTATTTTTTTCCTTTTGCAATTCAATCCTTTTCTTACTCCAATTGATGATGAGCTAACCCAACCTTCTAACAATCCTCTCACTGAAAAGGCAATGCCAAGGAATTGATGCTAACATACTGCCATAATTGTCCCTGATATCTCTGAAAACATCACATTCCAAAATGAAATGTTTTTCCAATTCCACTGCCCTAGAAGTGCAGAAAGTACACACTTGTTCTTCCCAAGCTTCTTTAGGTCTCTTCAACCATCTCGTTTCACACCAAACTTGATGTGAGTTAATTGTTATTAATTGAACAATAATATTTTTTCCTCTCCACATAATTCTAGCTCCAATGTACTCTTTTTGTTGGAGATCACAAGTCAGGTTGAATTCCTGAACATAGTACTTATTTTATCTACTCAATTCCTTCCCCCACATACGCTTACAAAACTTCTCCATAACAAAATTATTTAAGTCCTTGCTATTTGTGGGACATGAATTGAGGTAAATATTCCATTTTTTCATTTATTTGTTGTTTTGTCTCATCCATGATTTCTTTCTTTCACTCATGCCTTCATTGAAGATAACTTTCGGTCATCTACCTACTCCCATTTGCTTAATTCTTTTTAGATACCTTATAAGACACATTGTAGCAATTGCTTCGATGGGAGCTACACCTGTTTCACCCAACATTATCTCATAAGGAATCAAACATTTTATTTTGAACTTGCTCATGATCAAACGTCTTTGGATTTTCTCAATTTGTTTCCATTTTGAAATAGGGATGTTTCTAGCCCACAGTTCACACCCATATAATATCACTGGAAAAACTAGGAGTCCAAAAGAACTTGAATTGTTTTCCAATCCCATAAATCTACCTCTCTACATCTATTTTGAAGTGCATATAATGCTTTCTACCCTCCTAAAATTCTCTTCTTTATGCAATCCTCCCAATTAAGCTTGTTGTTGAAATCGATCTCAAGGTACTTTATTCATTTACTTCTTCAAGAATGTTTCCTTCAAAGAATAATGTATGTTGGCTTTGCTTCCTTTTATGAGAGAAAATCATTATTTTGGTCTTACTGGTATTGACTTGCATCCCCACTTTTTACAAAAATGCTCAAGGAAATATAGGTGCATCTGCAATCTATGGGCCGATTTAGCAATCAATACAAGATCATCAACATATAAATGAAGCTTTATCACAAACTCCCCCAACCGAACACCATCCCCACCTTGTAGATTTAGCCACTCTTTCAATTTGTCAATATATAAACCAAAAAGGATAGGAGATAATGGGCAATCTTGATTGACTTTGATGTTACTTCTAAAACTTTCTAAAATGCCTATTCAAGTTATAATTTGACTTTCACCTCTTCGTAAAGCCTATGGACAACATCTCTATACTGCAAAGGAATTTCAAGTTCTTCCATTCTATGCCACAACGTATCTCTAGGGACCGTGTCAAATGCCTTTTTGAAGTCAACAAAGCAACAAAATACTTCTTCTTTGTCCCCCCAAAATGCCTATTGAAGTTATAATTTGACTTTCACCTCTTCGTAAAGCCTATGGACAACAACTCTATACTGCAAAGGAATTTCAAGTTCTTCCATTCTATGCCACACCTTATCTCTAGGGACCGTTTCAAATGCCTTTCTGAAGTCAACAAAGCAACAAAATACTTCTTCTTTGTCCCCCCAAACCTTTTCAATAATGGGTATTAACGTGATACTATGATCTACTGTAGAATGCTTTAGCCTAAAACTCACTCTCCCTTTTTCCCTCTTTTCTTTTACTTCTGCCCACTTAGTGATTCTATTTTCTACCATGCCACTAATATATTTGAAAACAAAGGATTGATCATATATTCTAGAGTTGGAAGGATTATTAATGTCTCCACTTTTAAAAAGGGGTATTTCTAGACTAGTTGTCCAATCTCTTGGGAATCCTTGTCGAATGACATTGTTAAATATTTCCATGATGTGTGATGCCAGAATGCTCATTCCCCACTTTAGATATTCTACTTGAAGTTCAACCAATTCTTGTGTCTTCCATGTTTTCAACTTTTTAATTCCTACCTCTACGTCCTATAATGTGAAAAGATTTGTAGTTGAGTTGATAGTGGGAGGAGCCTCAACCTCTAATTCGTTTTCATATAGTTGTCTTGCATATTCAAACCATTGATTGGTTGTAATATTATTTTCAATTTGCTTCTTCCTTGGTTGAAGTTCTTGACAAAAGAGATTTGGGTTATTCTTGCCCAGATATATCAACTCTTCTTGCCTTGTTTGCATGAACTCGTCTTTTTTATTTTTTAAAATTTGTTTATATAACTTTACATTCATCTTCTCCTTGCTTGCCTTTTTCAAGGTTCTTCTTGCCATTTTTCATTCATCATCGAACCAAGCATTTACAAGAAAACAATTTGATTCTGATTTGATATTTTTTTTCTCTTTTGCACTTCTCAAGTGCATCCTGAATTATATTTGTTAACTTGTTACTGTTGAGGCTTCAGTAGGGGAACTTTGTGGTCTAAAATGGGCCTCCTAAAATTATAAACTAATAGCGGAAATAATAAAATAAGATTAGATTACATCATCAATTTTTAGAGAGAAAGCAAAAACTACTTTTTCAACTCATATTTACAACTTATCTCCCTATGGGTTTACTCAAATTTTGCGCAGGAACACACGTTGGATGCAGAATTTGATTTCTCATCCAAGGATGATTCATGTCGCATACTTTCGATGGACCCTACTACACAAAAAATGAGAAATACATTAAGAAAATATGATTGTAATCACATTTTTTCATGTATTTCTCATTTTTCATGTACTAGGGTCCATCGAAAGTATGCAACATGGGTACTCCTTGGATAAGGAATTAAATTTTGCATCCAATGAGTACGCCTATTCGAAATTTTAGTAAAACCTTAGAGAGATAAGTTGAAAATACAAATTGAAAAAATAGTTTTATTATTCTATTATTTTTTAATCTTTTTACCTTTTACCCCAAAAATGGGGAATCATCCCCCATGGTTGACATCATCATCTTGAATCCTATTGGTTCTTATAAAGTTTATTTTCATTTGTACATTTTCTTAGGAGGCCCATTTTAGACCTCAAAAGTTCTCTAATGTTGGGGACTAGTTTTCTCCTTCTGAATTGATCTCTCCATCATTGTTTTGAAATGAAATGAAATGGTTTTTTATTATGTCCATGAGACCTTGCGGTCTAAAGGACCACCCACTATCGCTCAATCCATATTCATATTTTTTTCTAGGTTGATTCTATTGTTATGGGTCTTGAGTAAGAAATTCATTGTTTTGTGAAGTGTCTCCTCAAAAAGCTCACTAAGACTATTCACCTTTAGGCTGCTATCAAACTGAGGACGGATAACTTCATATGTTGCACACTCTTTGATAAAGTGCAATTTTGTTTCTACCACCCCTTTGTTGCAGAAAATGGAAGTTATTTCTTCCCAATCCTCTTTAGGGACTACCCATCTACCAATTTCACATCTTAAATGATGGGAGCTAGTCCTCAGCCAAGCAATTATAATTTTAGTTATTCTTGTGATTGAGGAACTCAAATATTCTTTATCATCATGTTTCCACGTTGGATTAAATTCTTTGACATAATATGCTTTATTTTTTCCTTCTTGCTTTGTCCACATGGCAGTCCTAAATTATTCGAACACCCACCTTTTTATCTCCTCCCTATCGTGAAGGAAATCATGCAAATTTATGTCCCATTTTCTTAACCACTTTATGTTTTGTTTCATCCATGTCTTTTTCCAGCATTTTAGCTCTTCTTCAACAACCAATTTGGGCCACCAATTCTTATCCATATTTTCAACCTTCTTCAGGTAACTCAGCAGATAAATGATAGTGATGCCTCAATTGGAAACATACCATCCTTAGTTAAAAGGATATCATATGGGACTGTTTATTTAACATTGAGGCTACTTGTGATCAGGTGCTTTTGAATTCTTTCCATTTGTCGCCATTTGTAGATAGTGCAATTTTCTTGTGTTAGAATAGATTTTCCCCTTGATGTCGATTGTTGAGAACATTAGGTTTCCCTCTTGTGCTTTCTTTCTTCTAACCATGATAGCTTTATATAAATTGGGTTATGATCTGATTTTAATCCCAAATATTCTCTCCAATCTTAACTTCATCTATCCTTTCTATTAAGCTTTATGAACATATAACATAGTCAACAACACTTGCCCCATTGCATATGTTGCAAGAGAAGTTCCAAAATTTTTTCCATCTATATAGAGGTCCATTGTAGATAATTAAGTTGAAAGCACCACACAACATAAGAAACTCCTCTCCAAAATGATTAGTAACTTTGTCGTCTTCTGAACATCTCAACCATTGGGGATTCTCCTCTTCGATGAACTAGATAGGATTGTGAACCTCTTTTCAACAAAGAATACTAGCTTGTTGATTTGTTGTTCTAGCATTCAAATCTCCCACTAAAAGAACTTCTCTCTGTTGAGAATATGCGCCAATATCTTTCTTTAAAGATGCATATGGATATCTGTTGTCGAACCCTTTACTTTTTAAATTTTTGAAACTTGAGGTGCAAAATAGCACGCTCCAATTCTTATGTGGTTCTAATTTTTTGTCATTTTGAACCATAAATATTATTTATTTATATCTTCTTTCACTAATTAAATGAGACAACCTTCTTTTTCTTTCGCTAAAACCAATATTCCTCTCTACCCTTTGCAATTTTCTTTTGCCTCGTTCCAAACTGCTAACTTCAAATAGCCGTCAAACGTAAGAGTTTTGCAACCATCCTGTTCATGAGTTTCTATGAGACAAATTATGTCTCTACCTTATGTAATATACCCTATCCCAGGTCCCCTCCTCCAAGGGTAGCCTCTACAGTTCCAACAAACTAGACTTAGGTAGACCTGGATAGTATTTGATTGCTATGCAGTTTGGCATACAAGACTCAAATTTGAGCCTTCACCCCTTTTCATCCATGTTGATATTGTTGTTTTCCTCCCTATTATAGAATTCCTATTTTTTATTTACTGCCAAGTTGTTGCCTTGTGTTTCCATGAGGCCCAAACACTACAATAATCTCTTTACCATTGTACAACCATGCTCTTTTCCTTTTGTTTCTTGCTTCCCTAACTTTCTCCACTTCTTCTCTTCTTTCTTCTTCTTGTTTGCTAGTTAAATCTTCATCTAGGAAGAAGTGTGAGCCTGTCAAGAGTTTCATTTTGCTTAAGAGATGGTATTTGTCTTGCACACTTTCCATGATGAATTTTATGGGTCAAGACCTCTCTTCACGTATCTTTCCCACCCTCCTTGCTTGGCAAAGTTTTCAACTCCACTGTAATTTCTCTTTCAAAAAGTTCCTTGTCAATTTGAAAGTGCTTTCATTCTTTCCATAGTCTCTTATTCCCTTGATAAAAAAGTTTGTTTCCTTATCTTTTCTTTCTTTATGTTCTCTTTCCTATGCTCTATAAGAACTTACATCTTCTTTTTCCTTTATCATGTAACCATTAGTGTCCTCAATGCTAGTTTTGATTTCTTTTGGAATGCATGTCCTCTTGTTCTCTTTTTCTTTCTTTTCAGAAATCACTGCTTGTTGAACTATTTTTGTATTTCCCTGAGTTGTTTTAGAGATGATCACATCCTTGTTTGCTACCACTGATTCATTCCTGGTTTTCCATGCTGCCTTCATGTTTTCTCGTTTTTGTTTTCCAGTCTCTAAAGCATCTTGTAACATTGTTACCTACTCTTTTAAAATTCTATCACCTTCCATTAAACATTAATTTGCAAGTGCGATTTCTGAAAGTTTGCAACCTTTTTCCTGTTCTTTGGCTTCCAAAATTTCCAGCCTTCACCTGGCCTGATGTCCACGTAAAAGGTTTAAATGTGGCACTATAAATTGTTTACTCTTCTTGATTTTTGTTGCTCTTATTTATTTTCTTTCTCTTGGATTGTTTCCTTGTTCTTTTTTCTCATTTAAAGTGTGTAAATATGTGTTTTAAAATGCCTTTATATTGCTTTTCATTTACCCAAATCCACTTTCATGTTTTATTAACTGGAACAATTTTGACTTGGCCCAAATCTTTGCCATTTTTAACGTTTATTTTCCATTTTTTTTTATTTTGGGATTTCAAAATCCACTCTTTAAAGCTAAAGCCTACCTCTTCCTACATCTTGATCAAACCTTCACAACACCTAGTGTGCGGAAAATTCATGTACCGCAGTGGACCTGTATTGTGGAGCCCACTCGTCCTCTGCTCCGACCTGTGTCCAATCCTACCGAGAGCACCTGGTTGTTTTTCTTGAAACCATCCAGACGGTCTCGAGGGCGTAAAAAAACACCCTCAAATGGTTTGTTTGCATTTTAGTTGTATAGCTAGGTCAGGTGAACTGTAGAAAAGATACGGCGCTGACTAGTTCTCACAGGAAAGAGCTAACCAGCCATCTATAGAGTATTTAATGCCGAAATATATGCACACAACTTAGCCCGATAACATGGGAGCACCCAAATATTATTTAATGCCGAAATTGCCCGCTCCCGTGTTATCGCGTTAAGTTCCGTGCATATATTTGGGCATTAAATACTCTATAGATGGCTGGTTAGCTCTTTCCGCCGTCTCAGAGAAGTGGCTGCAAACATGAGCTGGGAGTGCCGTCGGGGTGACTTTCTACTGGATCGATGACCCTGCGGGTGGATGGCACGGTTGAGTGTATTGGGCTAAAGTCCTCTAGTGTATCAACTACCCACGCTCAGGTTCTGTCAAATGCGATGGACTTTGCAGAGGACTTTGTGTTGGGGATCTGCCACCAATGACCAAAATACCTGCCCGCCTTACAACGTGTGTGAGACCAAAACGTCTTTATTTCTTTTTTCTTCTGTGTTGCACTGTGTTGTGAGCCAAGATTCGCCATATGGTCTATTTTCCCTTTTGCCGTATAGCTCGGTCGCATGAACTCCAGCACAGATAGGTGAAAGCCATCACGACTCCAAGTTAATACAAAGGAGGTTGCAAAGGAAACAAGTCTCTACCTATGACTATATAGTTTTTTTGACTAAGTAGTTGTCCAAATTTTGGCACTAACATGATATGTGCGTAATTTTGTTGTTTTTTAAGGGTTAGAATTTAGGACTTCTTGTGTTCAAGATTTATTCTTAACATACAATTATTTTAAATGGTTGTTGATACATCCAAACCCCATATTTATTTAGTGTTGTAATGTGAAGCGCATAGGGGATTCATCTAAGTTATAACGGTACAATTTAGAGGAGAGGGGATTTAACTAAGTTATAATGGTATAATTTATAAAAGTATTTGATAGCTCTTTATCATTGATATCATATAAATATATTGATAAAATAATATTTGGTTAGTTATTTAACCAAGTTATAAGGGTACAATTTAAAGGAGAAAGGATTTAACTAATTTTTTTCAGGAAAAAAAGCATGATATATTCATAAATGAAGATTACATATTGCAAATGCAAGAAGCATATCCAGGACCATGGGCCGAGCCACTAACAAAAATACTCCAAAAGGAGTATCCAGAAAAGCCCTCAGACAGGGCGGCAGATAAAGGAATAAACCCCAGAAAATCTGCTTAACAGATCCCAAATAGAGCCCCAAAAGGCCAATATTTGCCCCAGATAACAAGGAAACCCATCTATAAGGTGCAGAAGTGGCACCAATGCATCAAGTGGACAAGCCTCTGTGGAAAGAGAGCAACCAACGCTAGATCTATCCACCCAATACGAAAGGAGAGGCACGAAATGAGGAAGAGAGTACTAAAAGTAGCCACTCCTTCCCCACCCCCTCAAACTCTCCACCCGAATCAGATGAGAAACAGAGGAAGGAACACTGCCTCAAACATCCACATCTGCCTGCAGAAAAAGACCATCGAAAACATCCATAGAAGCGGCACGAAACACAGCAAAGCGTTGTTGTTCCCTCGATGCTCCAAAGCATATGCCATGGCCAGAGCAATCCAAACTGCCGCCGAGAAGGAGAAGACCCACTGGAGCAGAGACATCACCACGGGTAGAGGCGACAAGGGTAGCCACCTCGCCCCCACTCAGAGAAAAACTAAAAGACCAGAAGATGAAACGAGCCTTCGAGACGAAACCCTCTCTACTTGCCTCTCGCCTCAGAAGAGCCTGCACCTCACTTCGTTCACCGCTTGCCTCCAGAGAAACCCCGCAGAGTTGCCGCTTGCCTTTGGAGAAGCCCTCGCTGCCTGTAGTGAGGCGCCCGCTCGCCTCTCGTGAAGCCTCACACCACTCGCCGCTTGCCTCTCGAGAAAACTAGATTTTGTGAAGCCCTCGCTGCCTATGGAGAAGCCCTCGTTCGCCTCAAGTGAAGCCTCACCACAGCTCCCCTCGTAGTAAACCCTCAGCACTCACCTCTGGAAAAAAACCAACTTTTGAGAAGCCCTTTCCGCCTGTGGAGAAGCCCTCGTTCGCCTTTGGATAAGCCTCACCGTAGCTCCCCTCGCCGCAGCTCCCCTTGTACCAAACCCTCAGCGCTCGAGCCTTCTGCAGCTCCCCTCGCCACAGCTCCCCTCGTTGTAAAACTTCGGCGCCTACTCCCCTAGCCGCAGCTCCCCTTGCAGCAAACCCTCAGCACTCCAGCCTTCCGCAGCTCACCTCGCCTTCAAGCGAACAGTCAGTCAAATCCTTCACTCCAGCCTTCCACAGCTCCCCTCACAGTAAAACTTCGGCGCCTACTCGCCTCGCCGCAGCGCCCCTTGCAGCAAACCCTCAGCACTCCAGCTTTCCGCCTACATTCCCCTCGCAGTAAAACTTCGGCGCCTCCTCCCCTCGCCACAGCTCCCCTTGTAGCAAACCCTCAGCTCTGAATGGAAACCCCCAAAGAGGATTTAACTAAGTTATAATGGTATAGTTTATAAAAAATTTCGATAGTTTATAATCATTGATATCATATAAATATATTGATAATAATATTTGGTTAGTTATATTTCATTTAAATGTTTTTAATTTTTATAAAAAATAATAATAATTTTTTTTATAAAAATTTAACTTCACCCTGTCATAACATGTATTCATATATCATTTAATTTATAGAAAAAACTAATAAATATGAAACTATATTTAAAAACCATTTTACTCAAAACGAAGTAATAAGCATGATTTTCGGATTAATCACATCAATGTTATTTGGTTAATGTTTTGAACCAACTAATGTGGAAGAAAAAGGTGAAAAAGCTCATAGCTCTTAATGAGTAAATAGCAATGATGCATTAGAGTCCAGAATTAGCAGTTGGAAACTAGGCTAAGCAAGGATGCATCAGAGTCCAAAATTAGCCGTTGGAAACTAGCGGTTAGGAATTAATTATTTAATTAATAAAAAGTATTTCATTAATAAAAAGTATTTAATTAATAAATTAATATTTTAAATTAGGATTAAGAACAAATTCATTGTTATAAATTAGTCATTAATAATTTATATAAACATGAAATTGTTTATTAATAATATTAAAATTGGAATTCAAGCTTTTGTGATCCATATCTTGATATATAAAATATTTTCGGAAGAAATCACATTGAAGATTTTGCTCAACCCATTTCGAATCAACAAGCGTGGTTCATCTTCAGGACAAGGTGAAGAAATAGATCTAGGAGAAGGTTAAATAAGAAGACAGGCCATTCTAATAGCTAGAAGAAAATGGCTCTATTTGACTAAGAGAGAGAAAGGAAATATTTTATATTGTTTAAACAATTTTTATTTATTTTTATTTTTGTATTTACTTATTATTAATTTATTTAAACGACTTTATTTGACTAGGGTTTTAATTAATAATCTTTATTTATTTATTTATCTAAACGGCTATATTTGACTAGAGAAATATTTTATATTGTTTAAATAATTTTATTTATTATTATTATTATTATTATTATTTTATCTATTTTTTTTTTCATTTTTTTTTAACTAAGGATCCTAAAAGGTATAAATAACAAGAATGATAGCAAAGTTTTAATTTGGGGATAAGTTAGGAATAAAATAACTAAAAAATATAAAAAATATAAATAAATAAATAAATAATACTAATAAAAATTAATAAATAAATGAGGGTATTCTTTTCTACCTAATGAAAAAATTGAAAAAAAGAGGGAATAGTACATAAACAAGAAATGGGACAAAAGCCCTAGACAATGAGGAAACGAAATCTAGGAAGAGAGGGCGGGAATCCACCAACTACTAATTTTCAAGTCGTCATCGCTATTAATATTACTGGAATACCTCTTTATAATAATAAAATAATAATAATAAATAATATAAGTATAATATAATATTGAAATTGAAGGGATGACAGCTGGAAATTTAGTAGCTACTGGATTCCCGCCCTCTCTTCCTAGTTTGTTTTTTCATCACTGTCTAGGCATTTTGTCCCATTTCTTGTTTATGTACTATTCCCCATTTTTTTCAATTTTATCATTAGGTAGAGAGGAATACCTTCATTTATTTATTTTATTTATTATTTTTTATTAATATTATTATTAGGATTATTATTTTTTTTTATTTTTTCACTCTTTGTATTCCTAACTTATCCCCAAATTAAAAATTTGTTATCATCCTTGTTATTTATACCTTTTAGGATCTTTAGTTAAAAAAAAAAATAGTAAAAAAAATTAAATAAACTAATAAAAATAATAGTATAAAAATAAATAAAATTATTCAAACAATATAAAATATTTGCCTAGTCAAATATAGCCATTTAGATAAATAAATAAATAAATATTATTAAATAAAACCCTAGTCAAATATAGTCGTTTAAATAATTTAATAAAATAAGTAAATAAAGAAATCAAAATAAAAAATAAATGAAAATTGTTTAAACAATATAAAATATTTCCCTTTTCCTCTCCTAGTCAAAATATAGTCCTTTTATTCTAGCTGTTAGGATAGCCTGTCTTCCTATTTAGCCTTCTTCTTAGATGTGTTTTTGTTTCTCCACCTGTCCTGAAGATGAACCGCACTTGTTGGTTCGAAACACGTACACCAAAATCTTCAATGCGATTTCTTCCAAAAATATTTTATATATCAATATTAAAATTATTGTATATATATTATTGGTTATATTAACTCATTTTTAAACAAAAACATATTAATCTTAAATAATACAAATTAACCTTTTTTCATAAATAAATCAAATAAATAAATATAATATAATATTTATCATTGGTTTATACATGATTTTATTCATTAATAATGATACTAATATTTATCTATTATCTATTATTTTATATAAGATAAATTATACTCATATAATTATAAATAAAATTATAAGGGGTTTACAACTTAGAAAAAAAATGAAGATAAAAGAGTGGGAATCCATCTCTTACTCAATTTTCATCCATCATCACTATTGAGATTGAGAGCATGTTTCTCAATCTCAATAGCCTCTCTTAGCTTTCTATGGTAGAAGTGATCAACTCTAGCAATGACTTTCTCAACCTCAATGCATACATGGTGCTTATATTTCTCTACATGTTCCACAAGAGCTGATGAGCGAGATCGGTTGTGATCATGGTGGTTATACTTCTCTGCATGTTCCACAAGTGAGCGAGATCGGTTGTGCCTGATGTCTACTACATGCTCCATGATTCTCTGGGTGGGTCTCCCCAATGTGGAAAACCCCAATAGACTATTTCATGTCCTTGGGTCCATAGAATTATTAATAGATATGAGAAAATTTCTAATAATATTAGGAAACTTAAAAAAAAAATTAATAAATATCAAACCTACTTAAAACTTATTAAGTTACCATATTTTGCAACAACCTCTATTTACCTGCACATATAGCCGTGTCATTTCTCTAATAACGTTATTTGATTTCGCCCAGCCCAACACGCATTTGAAGGATGAGTCCTTTCTCTACTAACATTATTGGATTTCGATCCAACTATGAATTCCATTGAATCACCGCGCGAATATCTTCTTGATTTGGAACAATTTATTGGTAGAACGTAGATGATAAAATTATAAAAGACACCCTATTGAATCGCAACACTGTCATTTCTCTAATAACATTATTTGATTTCGCCCAACCCAACACGCATTTGTCAAGGATGAGTCATTTCTCTACTAACATTATTGGATTTCGATCCAACGTTGAATTCCATTCAATCACCGCGCAACTATCTTCTTGATTTGGAACAATTTATTGGTAGAACGTAGATGATAAAATTATAAACGGCACCCTATTGAATCACTGGGCAACACACAGATCTCAACGTTGAATTCCATTCCATTGAATCACAGGTCAACTATCGTCTTGATTTGGAACAATTTATCGCAGACAACTATCTTCTTGATTTGGAACAATTTATTGGTCTAGCGTTCAAATACATAAAGGACAGTTTTCAGTAAAAGGACCAGACCGGGGGCTACACACAGATCTCAACATTGAATTCCATTCCATTGAATCACAAGACAACTATCTTCTTGATTTGGAACAATTTATTGGTTTATCGTTCAAATGCATAAAGGACAGTTTTCAGTAAAAGGGCCCGACCGGGTTCGAGTCGGTGATGTCTTGATCTACAGTGAAATGCTCTACCACTGAGCTGCAAGCCCATTCTTGAAACTTGGATTGAGCACAGAGAACTCCTAATTTATTTATTAATGTTACAATAATTATCGCAAGTGAAAACAGCCAGTTGGAGTTTCTGCAACGTATAGTTCATGTCTAGTGTTACACTCTCTGCTCTCAACTCTTTCCATGCTCTGACACATTAGAAACATCATCCTCTAGATTTGTCAATTTGCTTTCCTCTAACGGAGAAGCACGAATCTTTTTTTGGGACAAATACAAGGTTTTGGAATGGGGAACCTCAGGCCACTAATCTCTTCTCAGAATAAATACAAGGTTTTGGAATCAGGAACTTCAGGGTGCACACACTTAATCATCGGTGTCATGCCCCTACACCTGCGGTAGTCTGCCAACCGCTTGTAGCGAGGTGCGGCACCACCGAACACTTTCTTTTTAACAATACTAACATTCGTGGACTACGTCTACTCCAACATTAACATACTTAGTTTGTGTTTTGCAACCAAGTAAAATCATTATCCTTTATACTTTAATGAAGCCCATACTCATTCATTATCCATATGCAATTAACCGAGAACATCAACAATTGCAAACAAACATAAAGGGAGGGCAACTCCCGAAAAGTCTACCCAACAATATATTATATCAAGAATATCATATTACAATACAATAGTGTGTCTTGGCCGAACCAAGTCTCACACTTAACCAATTTTACAATACAAGCAACCTGCTTTACAACCGTGTGCACCCTTGCACAAGAAGAAGTGCTCACCCGAGCCACTCGACCTTCTCACCAAGTCGTACACACATATCTCGAACCCCGGCACGCTTGCCACCCTCCAACCAGCATAAAACTCCAAAACTGCACCTTATAAGACTTACGCATGAGATATGCGTAGTCTCTTTTACCCCTGCGCAGTTTTACCCCTCTTATGCATATGAGAGAATGTGAGTTCGATGGTGAACAAATGAGCTCTCAAGCTCCTTTATATATATGCATCTTACATGGTTTTATGTGTGGTCCCTCATATGGGCATTAGCCCCTTGGCCGACCCCCAAATTGGCATCCACACGCCCATAAACGCTCCTCTTCAAGTCGGCCTTTCCCTCACGCAAGCCTCCTTCCAAGTCGCTATAAAAAACTCCCAACACTTAGTCGCATTCATAAGTGTTGCTGGTTTCGTCGCTTTTCTGTTCACGGTTTCGTCGCTTTTCTGTTCACGGTTTCATCGCATTTCCGTGTGCGCTCACCCGCCCGTCGTGCAGACCCGCCCGCCTGTCGTGCAGACCCGCCCGCAGTGCAGCCTCGCCTGCCCGCAGTGTAGCCTCGCCTGCTTGTCGTGCAGACCCGCCCGCCGGTCGTGCAGCCCGCGCCCACCCGTGCGCCCGTGCCCGCCCGTGCGCCCGCGCCTGCCCGTGCGCCTGTGCCCGCCCGTGCACGGTGACTTCGCCCGGCGCTCGAACGCGCCCGTATCCAAGGTCCTTACAATCGGGCTCTTGTTGTTGCGTCCTATAGGTATCGAATCGAATGGTGGGATGGGGATGGGGATGGGGATGGGGATGGTGATGGTGATGGTGGGGGTGGGGAAGAAGAAGTTTTTTTCTACAAATTTATTTAATCGCAGTTAAATTGATTTTTATATTTTTAAAAATCTCTATTTAAGTTTTTCTATGATTCATATTGTTTCAATTTTTTTTTGGTAAATCTACATTAATAAATAAGTAAATTTTTTTCAAACCATCCAAATCATCAATACTAAAATGAAGAGTCTAATCTAGACCTACAATTAAATAGTATCTAGATATAAATAAAAAAATCATTGTTTTATATTATAGTAGTTAGTCAATTTTGCTTAAGTAGCCTTGAATACGATCAATTTATTATGAGTCTGGCCTTACAAATAGCTTGGCCCTAGGAAAGGAACCTACTTAACCAAATATATTCCATGACAGTGAGCAATAGCTAATGTTGGGCTCTGCAAAATCCACATCAACCTTAAGCGTGACCCTACATTGTTACAGAAATATGCGAAGGAAAGTTAATGTTGAGCTCTGCGAAATCCACAGGAACCTGTGGCATGATCCTCATCATTACACCGTTACAGAAGTATATAACAACATTGTGACCGTAGTATGTTGATACTTTTGCAGTGGGACAACGCAAATTATGCTATCATCATCAATGGACTTCCAACTGGGTCAGGGATGTTCTTTATTTCTATTATTATTCAATTTGGTAAGAGATTTTCTGAGTCTACATATTAAAAGAGGGGTGCTAGAGGGTCATTTCAAATGACTGGTGAATAATATCAATATCTCACATAACTTTTTTGTCGATGACATCTTTATAATGGGATGTACTGGAACTGTGGTATTGGTACAAACACTAAAGCTGAAGTTTAGCTCTCTCGGGTCTCCTATGTTTCAATAGTTTCCTTGGGAACCCCACTTTACATATATATGGTGATTCGAGAATCATAATCGATCAAGTCTTGGGGAGGGCATCCATCAACAATCCTAGACTACAAGGATGGATGGAAAGAATTGAACTTCTATGGAAATCTCAAGACAGCTACACAATCCAACACATCGGAAGGTGTCTTAACAAAGATGCAGACATACTATCGGAAAAAGCATTACAGGGCAGCAATGACAAATGGATTCTAGAGATCACATGGGAGCAGATCAATTTTGATATGGAGGACCTTCCAAGCCTGGGTTAATCTCCTTTGTGCATGTCTCTCGGTCTTTTTTTGTAAATTTTTGTTATATAGGTTTATAAATTCCAAAACATAGTTCCTCAATGTATAAATCTTTCTCATGACATCTTTTCGGGAGAATTAACACTCAGACAGATCCCTTTAAAGGTTGATCAACTGTGATTATAATTTTTGTAATAGTATTGCATGGCTACATAATTCTTTTTTTTTGAAATTTTTGAACTCGTTTGCTTGGCCACTGGATAAAAACAGTGTCTTCTACGAAGGACTTTTATGAGCTTCCTCGTTAGATGGTGTCATTTCAAAAAGTCTCTATGCTGACCAATCCGTGTTTTGTATTGATAGAACATCTCCATCTATGGTTTGGTTTCGAATGCTACAAGCCTTTCAGATGCTACAGGTTTCTCCAGAGGGGGGACTATCTATTTCAATATGAGTACAAGACTGATCCAGGTGGATGTTGGTGGCCACCCACCTATCCCATTTGGACCCCCACAATTGTCTCTTTCAATCTTTTAAGTTTCCTAAATTGCAGCACAGTTTACTATTTTTAGCAGTTTTTCGGGTCCTCAACTTCCAGAGCCGTTTTGAGGCCCTAAACGACATTTTTTTGGGAATCTGGGGCAACATGGGTCCATAGACCGATGTTGCCTCCCAAAGTGGTAGTACTCGAATAGATCTTTCTAAGGAGCTATCGTACGCGTCAAACGGAGATCGTATGCCAAAGTTACGACCCCGGGAAATTGATGTACCAATTTACCCAAACTGGGCCCACAATTTAGTATTTCATCTTCTAGGGTTAGGTTTCGGGATGTGAAGGTTTCCATTGTTTCTCAACAATAAATAGGCCTTCGAGCCTCATTGTAATACAGTTCAGAACAGTTCAGAGGCATGTTGCTGACACATCTCTTCTCAGAGATAAAGCTACCATCGCCCTAGCTGGTTTATTTCCATTTCTGGTTGTAAGCATATTTCGGTATTTTCCATTAATGAAATGAAGTATTATTTCCGCTGCATCTCTGTATTTATGGTTATCGCATCTCTGTATTTATGGTTATCTTTGTAATCTATTGCGTTCCTGTTTAAATCCGGATCAGTGGTATCAAAGCGGTCTACTTTTTCTCTGTTTTTCTTTGCATGTCCCCAACGAGGTCGGGATATAAGGAGTTAGGGCTTGAACTGGTCAAACCTTTGCAAGACCAGCCTCGCAAATCCCGACGACCTCCCATGGCGGATGAGAAGAAATACGAGGGGGTAGGAGATCCTATCAAAATCTTGCTCGAAGAAGCGCTCGAGCGGCAAAGGAACGCGATGATGGATAGCTTTGTGCAGATCCTTCAGCGGCTACCCAGAGGCGACGCATCGGCTTCCAACAGCGATTCTGGAAATTCCACACCCTTCAAGGTACAAGTTAATTTTGAAATCCCCATCTTCGAGGGTCAAATAGACGCAGATGCCATAGATAAATGGTTAAATCTACTAGATGGGTATTTTTTTGTTCATGAATTTTCAAATCGGGAAAAGATTGTTTTCGGTCTTCTCAAAGCAGCCCCCCACGTTAAAGACTGGTGGGAAACCTATTGCGAGCAGAAGGATGAAAGTACAGGCTCGATATTTTCAGCCGCACCCACTTGGAATGACTTCCGGGATGCCATCAAGGAGCAGTACTACCCTGTCGGAAGCTATGAGGAAAAATACATCAAATGGACCACACTGCGGCAGGGACGAGACCAAGATGTGCCAGAGTTCACAAACATTTTTCATACCCTTTTCACACAGTTGAGTATCAAAGATACTGAGCTGCATCTAGTACTCAAATACCGTGGCTGCCTACACAGATACATCCAGGAAGAGATGGGGTTCTTGAACATCTCCTCACTTGGCACAACATACCGATACGCTGTCAAAATCGAGCAAAAGTTCAAACAGAAGAAGCAAGACTTTGGATCTGCAAATCCGAAGCCCAAAGGACAAAGCCAAGGTGGGGTAGCCCAAGACAACCCTCCAAAGCTGCAAGCAAAGAACAACGCCGTGAAGCTGAGAAAGGACACAGGGAAGTGGTGTGAGTTCCACAAGAGTCCCACTCATAACACAAGTGAGTGTCGGACCAAGCAGTCATTGGTGGCCGAGTTGAAGGCTTCCAAATCAGATGCATGTTCCGTCCCTGAGCCAGAACCCGACAAGGGGAATGGAAAAGGGAAGCAGATCATTGATGTGGATCCCAGCGCCACGGTTGCCACCGCCAAGATCCAGAAAGATGAGCCAGAAAATCCAGAGGAAGGGGAGCGCCTTTTCCACTCACAGATGTCGGTGAAGGGTTTGCCGCTACAATTCGTTGTCGACAGTGGCAGCCAAAAGAACCTCGTTTCAACAGAGGTCGTGAAGCGGTTGGGCCTACCGACTACACCGCACCCGCAGCCATACAGTATCGGGTGGCTTCATGAAGGACGAGATCTAAAAGTTCGCCAGCAATGCCTCCTTCCTATAGCATCAAACCCTTCATAGACGAGGTATTGTGTGATGTTACACCTCTGGATGTTTGTGATGTATTATTAGGCCAGCCATACTTGTGGAGGCGACATGCTGTGTATGAGTCCAGGCCTCGTGTTGTCATTATTTCTTTGAATAATTCATCATACAGGATACCGGAGCTAGCCCCACCTACTGCCACATCTTTGATCACTACCAAGAAAGGCAGCAAGCTCATATCATAGACTAGGAAATTCATTTGTCTGGTCCACTCCCAAAGTAAGGGGAAGATCGTTTCTACCTCCATGACCCCTGCAAAGGGTTCCTCCATGCAGCAGCAGCAGCAAACGGATATGGTCATGACAGAACACAGGAACAACTTCTCCTCACCCACAGAGATACCACACAAGTTTCAAGTGGGAAAAAAAGTCTGGTTGCATCGACAGAAAGAACGCCTTACCAGAACCCATCAGAAGCTCAGATCACTCCGACAAGGTCCTCACAGCAGTACCAAGGCTATGGGGAACAATGCTTTGGAGCACATCATTCCTCCATTCCTTCGCCTGCACCAAATGTTCAATGTGGACCATCGTCGACCATGCTTCCCACCATGACTGGACACATCAGGGATTGCAGGACAAGTTCAGCAGATGGAGGAACTCAATGCAATGGGGACCATTGCTTCCTAAGAGGGTAGGAATGATCCAGGTGGATGTTGGTGGCCACCCACCTATCCCATTTGGACCCCCACAACTGTCTCTTTCAGTCTTTTCAGTTTCCTAAATTGCAGCGCAGTTTACTATTTTTAGCAGTTTTTCGGGTCCTCAACTTCCAGAGCCGTTTTGAGGCCCTAAACGACGTTTTTTTGGGAATCTGGGGCAACATGCGTTCATGGATCGATGTTGCCTCCCAAAGTGGTAGTAGTCAGATAGATATTTCTAACGAGCTATCGTACGCGTCAAACGGAGATCGTATGCCAAAGTTACGACCCCGGGAAATTGATGTACCAATTTACCCAAACGGGGCCCACAATTTGGCGTTTCATCTTCTAAGGTTAGGTTTCGGGATGTGAAGGGTTTTCCATTGTTTCTCAACAATAAATAGGCCTTCGAGCCTCATTGTAATACAGTTCAGAGGCATGTAGCCGACACATCTCTTCTTTGAGATAAAGCTACCATCGCCCTAGCTGGTTTATTTCCATTTCTGGTTGTAAGCATATTTCGGTATTTTCCATTAATTAAATGAAGTATTATTTCCACTGCATCTCTGTATTGATGGTTATCGCATCTCTGTATTTATGGTTATATTTGTAATCTATTGCGTTCCTGTTTAAATCCAGATCAAAGACAACAGTACAGCTACAACTGATGATTGTCTATACCACAAATATTTGCTGCTAAAATATGCATTTTATTTCATTCATCACAGGAACTGTAACAAGCATATTATGCTATCTGTTTGTCTTGATATATTTGGTTTTAGACTCTTTTCAGAGTCACAGCTACAACTGATGATTGTCTATACCACAAATATTTGCTGCTAAAATATGCATTTTCTGTCATTCATCATAGGAACTGTAACAAGCATATTATGCTATCTGTTTGTCTTGATATATTTGGTTTTAGACTCTTTTCAGGGTCAAAGTTGACTCTGAAAAGGAATAAATAAATAAAAATATCATAGGCTCTGTATTTTGTTTTTCCCCAAAATAACATGTAATGAATATGCCACATGTATATCTTTTCTTAATATAATATATATCAAACTTTTTTTGGTTCTGAAAAAAAAACAATAATCTTAGGGAGGATTGTCGGCATTGTATGTGCTTGTAGAAAGGTTCAAGAATAATTTGTTTGCGGTAGAGTCCATGGTCCCTGTGAATAGGGAAAAGAGGACCCGGGACTTGGGAGCCAAGGCAATGGTTTCACCTGGCCAAACCAAGTAGGAATCTAAAGAATGCTCTCGTGGAAAAGACTGCATGAAAGTATTGTTACAAGTTGTTCAAAGGTCATTGATTTTTCTTTTGTATAATGATAAAAAAAATTAATAATGTCCAAGTGCATTTAATTTTAAAAATGAGATAAGATAGAAAATAGAAATCAGATAATATAGAAAAGAGATTAATGGCTATTTTTGCCTTTCACATAAATGTTTCTATATAATAGTAGTTTTTTCTAAACATTTATTTAGAAGTAGTATTTTTTCAAAACAAAAACAACAAATATATGCTTCTTTTATAATAATAGTTTTTCTTAATATTTTTTGAAATATAAATAGTATTTTTTCATTAAAAAATGGAGAGATGGAATAAAATGTATAAATTTTTTATTTAAAAAAATTGGAAACTTAAAAATGCATATTTTTTCAGGAAAACTAATTCAGCTCTAATTTCAATCACATGAAAAAATTCATATGTAATTTTCCTCAACATCAAAACATAATTATCACCTAGTATATCTTCTTGAAGTTTGGACATTTAACTTTCTAAACCTTTAGTGTGTGAACATAGTAACCATATGCTATATCTCCTAGAAGTGAGGGGATTTAGCGGCAAAGAAAGAACAAGGAAGATAGCCTCAAGACTAGTTCAGGTATCGTCACAATTATCACTTATTGTTTGCTCTCAAAGCTTTGGAATTCAATTGCTAAGCAAGTAATGGATCATTTCAAAGCTTGGGGATTCAAGAATTAGTTTCAAAGCAAATTGTTGATGTTTTTGGTAGCATCAAGAGTATTCTCACATTTGGGGCAAGTGGGCTAAGAAGTCAGGCTTTCCACCCATATACCCATGGTATTCTGATAACCCATGATGTCGCACCATTTGAAAAATTATAAGTACAAGGGTGAATGATTCATTCTTGTGGCTTGGAAAGGGAGCAAAGAGGGCCAAGAGGGTCAAGATGGCCAATGGAAAGCCGAGCAAGGCCAAGAGGGTCGAGAAGGGCACAATAACGTGTAGAAGAATGATACATTAAGAGAGAGAATCTCTCATGTAGGAAAAAGATCCACATTAGTAATATTGCAAGTTTGTTGTGTGTCGGATACATAGTTGTGCTGAGTCCGAGGGAAGATCACGAAGCAACAAAGGATATCTAGATTAGCCAAATTGAGGATGGATCTAAGACGTCCCACTAGATAAGATCATCATAATTGTTGTATATGTAATTTCCTCAAAGACCATTATCCCTAATTCTTATTGAAGGACTAAAAAGAATTATGTTTTGGTGCTAAAATTTTGTGTTTATTATGCATAATCTGATTGCTAGTTTTATAATTTTTGTTGTGTTAAATTTGTTTATGGTTAGACACATCAATGTGCTTTGATTCATTAGAAGTGTAAAGTTAATTGGAAGTTGTTACTAGATATGGTGTGTGTGTGTGTGCACGCACATTAAGTCTAGTGCCCAAAATCTCACATGGTATGAGAGTATGGCCTTTGAGAAGAGCAGTTGGATATGAGGTTTGCACTGATGAAAATTGTGAGTGGGAGTTTTAGGAACTATTGCAGGTAGCAGCAATGTTTTCAAGACCCATGCTAAGAGAGTTAGCTAAGTATATCATACTTCTTGTATGGGTCACGAAGGCCAGGATCAAAAACATAGTGAGACATGGAGCAGATTGTTCACACAAAGAGTTGTGGACAATTGCAACCTGCTGCATAGATAAAGAGAAATGGATGAGAGATTCATTCATCATATGTGTGAGGATCTTAAGAGGAGATTAGCACAAGAGAATGAGAGATTCATTGTGATCTAGATGTGAAGGCCTTGTAAAGATATTTGAGCTTAGAGGGGTCAAGTAAGGGCCATATATGTTCATGTGATAGAAGAAGGGCCGAAAATATAGGACAAAGATGGTAAAAAGTATGAGAGAGTAATTGGAGATCCAAGTGAAAAACTTGGAGTGAAGGTCAAGCAGAGACATTTAGGGTCAGGTGTTGAGATTGGTAGCTTGGGAGGTACTCTAAACCCTAGGGTTCAGGGTTGTAGAGGAATTGGCATCACAGGGTCACTTTGGGCTAAGAACCTAAATGTGAGGGATTTGCACCCAAGCTTATGGGTGTGAATCCACAAGGAGTTTTCATGATTGGCGCATGGAGATGGAAGAGAACCCTTAAAGGAGTGAGGGGCGGCTTTGAGCATCATCAGAACCCTTATCAAAGTGAAGATATTAATTTTGAATGTTTTTTGTGGGCTTTTGGCACAAGAAGCAAGTTGGCCTTGGCTTAGTTCATGGCGTTAAGGGTTAGACATTGTCATAAGAGGAAAGATATAAATAGGAGTGAGGAGGATCCTCATTTCTCATCCAATCATGACATATATCTATCATGTGAATATTGAAACAAGGAGTTCGAGTTTACCTTAGAGAGTTACACCCTAGAAGACGAAATGAAGGAGAGAGAAGGATGTTATTGTGACTATTTTAGAATAATGTTTTGTAGGTTTAGGCAACGAAGAAGGAGAGTTAGGGTTTAGTTTATTTGGGGTTATCTTGGGCATAAAAAGAGTGAAGTTATCCCAAGTTTGTAACAAGCTGAAAAAATATGTGAAGTTGTAGAACAGAGATACTAGGTTTTGGGAGATTGAGTAGTCCTATGTGGCTCCCAAATTAGGTTTCATTCTTCTGTGGAAACGACACAGTAAATAGGGGTTTGTAGGTGTGAGAATTGGTTGATTTTACACATGTATAGTTTGCCCTAGAGAAGGCATAATATCACATAAATTATGGACCTTACCTGAAGCATTTATGAAGGGATAGAAGTGGTCGACTTCAAGGAAGAGAGGGAGCAGGATTGGGTCTAGGTAGGATGGATTGTGAAGGTCCAGATTTGGAAATTTGTTGAGTATCTTAAGATTGTTTGGGAGGGTAGCAAGTAGGTGCCCAAGCAGGCCCTAAGTGCATATCATAGAAGGACATTTGGTTTGCTAAGAGAGGTAGATTTGAAGGAATCTCAATGACTTATCTTTGAAGAACTAACGAAGGAAGTCAAGGGAGTAGTTTTTTTAGCCTAAGTTGGCAGTTAGAGAAGGACATTTGATAGTCATAGTGGTAAACCCTCCATGCCCTAAGTTTTTCATCATTGTGAAACACAAGAATGCATTAGAGGAAGAAGTCCCTAAGAGTTGTGTTCTTGAAGCACTAAGGAGCAACTTGTGGGGAAGAAGTCCCAAAGTGTTGACTGCTTGAAGGACAAAGGAACAAAAAGTGGGCAGGTGATGAAGATCCTATGTGTTGAGTCATTGATGGACCTATGATCAGCTAGAGGGCGGAGTGGAGTCGTGTTCAGTGACCTAAAGGAGTAGGATCATTGAGAGAGGCAGATTGGTGTTCCTGTAGAGTGGGAGCAAAAGGACTCGGCAAATGTGTTTAGGGTACGATCAATGGAGCTGTGAAATGCACTAGCTCAACTAGTAGGTCATTGTATCTTGTTTAGGGTAGATTCATTGTCATAATTGATGACACCAAACCCTTTTTGTTATTCTTGTAAGAATGATTATATGAGGGCCATGATCCCTAGTATGAGAGCACTAGACTATTGTATTGTAAATTGATAATATAATGAAGTTGGGTTTTTAAAAATTGTAAAAAGTTGTATATTTATACATGTGTTGATTTAATGTTGTTTATATTCTGTTGTGTAAAGTAGTTTTTTGTTACATTTCAGTTGGTAATGTCATAGACTCTAAGACCTTAACCTAGATTCTCTAGTGTCGTGGAAAAACAACATGGTATGAAAGATACTTCGAAGGGCCATTGAATCCAAGTGTACATAGTGAAGTAACTCAAAGGGAGTTGATAGTGTCTAGGTCATGGAGAAGAGGATTTAGCTAAAGACATGGAGATGTGGTCTTGGCTGGATTGGAAATACGATAGGTTGGGAGTTTTGGTGGATTGGTGGTGAACCTGGTGAACAATAGCTTTTTGTAAATAAACTTATTGAGCATGGACTTCCTTTGACTTTTCATGGATTGTTGGGATAGCTTGAAGATTGCTTTGACGTGGACGAGACTGGTATGCCCGAGATTGATTCATGTTTTGGACAAGGTGTTAACAAGCTAGTTTCTTCAATGGATCGTGATGTTGCATATATAATATTGGAGGGATGTGCATGAGTTGTGTTTGATCTGGAGCATGAGTGCATGCAGGAATAGGTTGTGGTAATGATGATCTATGTTCGACCATAATTCAGATTGACCTTGTAGGAGACAAGATCAATAGTAGGTTGAGTTAGTGGAGTGATCCAGGTGGATATTGGTGGCCACCCACCTATTCCACCTAGACCTCCAGTCGGTTTCATCTATTTCCTTGTTTATTTCAACATTTACTATTTTTAGCAGTTTTTTGGGTCATGAACTTCTGGAGCCATTTTGACCCTCTAAAAAACATTTTTTTGAGGTATGCAGTAGGCCTGTAGTTGTGGGAAGGGGCTTGCCACAATTTTGTAGTACTTGGAGAGACCTTTCCAACAAAGTATTAGACACACCAAACAGAGATAATATGACCAAGTTACAACCCTAGGAAGTTCCCTGCCAACTAACTCCAACGAGACCTAGAAACTCTTGGCGTTACATCTCCTGGGGTTAGGGTTTTGGTTGTTTAGGGTTTTCTCTTGTTGTTCAATAATAAATAGGCCCTTGAGCCTCATTGTAGCACAGTTTAGAGGTATGTATAATGTTGAGTGTCATAGTTGTTTCCTTTTTAACACCTTTTTCACTCATTTCACTTGATTTTTACCACCATAATCACTCCATGGGCATCATATAACAAGACTAATGGCATGACATGTATATATTTTTCTTGTCTTTCATTAATTAATAATGTTCCATATTGTTAATCTAATATTTTTTTCAGCTACAAAAATAGGGTGATTCTATAACTAACATCTGATTTTGTAGCTAAGCTCATGGTTTGTTAGGTTCTCGAGTGCCAGTTGGAGTGAGAAATATACAGGAAGGTGGGTAAAGACGTGTACAAGGATTTCTGCCTATCTACATGAACCAAATCAATGAAGGAAGCTTCCAGTCATGCAGTTAAATGAAAATTCAACTCTGTTAGCTAAATCAGGCAAGCGAGAAACGATATGCGTGCCTCACGATTTTCTTTGTGAAATACAAAATCGTGAGAAGATCTCATGATATTATATTTTATGTTTAACTGTAGTATTTTGTTATTGAATTTAAATCTCTGAACATTTATGATACAACCTTATAAAATACCTCATAGCAAATAATTTACAATGACTTATGTTATGTGGCAATGATAATTAAAAACTCTGTTTTCAATTCAATTACAAGATATTCTTCTTGTTTCAATGTGTGGCTGAGTGTTGATTTCAATTCACAACCATCTGCTTATGGAGGGCCCCCTCAAGTAGTCACATTTTTTAGTTTATTTTTTATTTTCTTCATTGGAATTTATGCTTAACTCAGTTCATTAGTTGTTTTCTATTAATTAGATGCTTCTGCTAAAATGTTTTCTTTGAACTAATCTTAGATTTCGTAATGGGATTTGAATGATAACTTTGGCATATGGATTGAATCTAGCAGTAGTGAAATTGATAAAATTATGTACTTAGAATAAGATTCAGTTTTATAAAATAGAGGAAATATGTACATATTGTATTTATAGTTGATTTATAAATTCAAGTGAGTGTGATTCTTTTCAAGCAAGGTTTTGGTTTGTTTCGATTTATGCAAAGAGTGTGTTGTATTGATTCAAGTTTCTTACAAAATAGAGTGATAGATATGCAATAGAATTTGAACAGTTTCATGAATTGAGTCTTATTAATTTTTTTTTTGCAAGTGTGAGATTGATTGTCTAGATTAAGAGTTTGATTGTTTTCTTTTTGAGTTTTATTGGTTAGACATCATTTTAATAATAATTTGCTCATCTCTCATTGGATTAATCTCAATAATGAATTCCAGTCATATGCATTTCAATTTGAATAATTAAAGGCTTCTAGCACATATAGTGCACTTACACTTTACCAGTTTACTGATCCTGACTGATAATACATGTAACAATTTAAGACAACCAAATTGACAAACATTTTGGCATCATGGGAGGTGTAAATAGGAGTCTTTTCTAGAGGTATATTTGTAGGTAGAGGTAAAATTTTAATCCCAACAACATCACTCACCCCACCACGACCTCGTAGAGTCACACCACCCACTCAAACTCATATTGCACCATTTGTAGGCAAACATTAACTTCCTGAGGTACTTAGATCGGAAATTCAGCCTAGAGATTCACCAACCTCATCAACCGAAACAATAATATAAGAAGAAGATCCTACACCTGCAACACAAGGAGTAGTTTTCCTATCTTCAACTGGAGAAAGACTTCTAGGACAAGAACTAGATTTCCCTAGTGAAGAAGAGGAGGAAGAAACTTATTTTAACTTACCATTAATAAAAGAACAAGAACTAGAAGAGCTAGAAGAAGAACCAGAAAACCCAATTTTGGAACCTTATATTAGTTCTGAAGAATCTACAATGGTTGGAGAAGGGGAAGGAGAGGTACACAATGTTAATGGTGAACAACCTAGGATTGGATAAGGAAGAGGAAGAAATAGAGGTGGAGAAATAGGGAGAGAAGGAGGTAGGGTAGATCCAGAACCATTTCGATTTCGTATCCTCAGTGAAGATACAATAACTACAACGAATAACATCTCAGCCTCCATCCTTCCAAACTTTCATGGATTAAGATGTGAGGATCCTGAAACATTTCTCTTTGAGTTTGAAGTCTTGTGTAGATCTTGTGATTATCTGCTTGACCCTCAAAAGTTGAAATTGTTTCTAGCAACTCTTAAGGATGCAACATTAAAATGGTTCATAGGCTTAGGAGCACACTCTATAAGAACATGGGAAGAAATGAAAACTACATTCTTAGAGAAATATAATGATTATTGTATGCCCCATAATATTAAGGGTGAAATATTTAAAATGATACAGAAACAAGATGAAAGTCTTGAAGATTTCATTGAAATATTTGCTTGTAATGTTAAAAGGGCTAAACTGCATGAATTGGATGAAGAAAATTTGAAGCTCTCTTGTTAAAGTCCATCAGAGATGAGTGGATTGATCTCCTCAATTTGATGGGTAAGGGAGATATTTATCAGTTATAATTTGGATACATTTGTGAGTTGTGCATACACATTTCAATAGGTAAGGCAAGAACTAGGAAAAATCCAAGAAATCCTCTCATGTCTAGGATAATTAAATATGAAGTTGGGACTGTAAGTAGGGATGAATTAGGTAATTATCTTCAAAACTTTAAAACATACATTTTGGGAAGTCTTAGTGAACAAATAGATACCCTTAAAGTGCAAAACAAACAAAATGTTGAAAATGTTGTATTGTCAATTTTTTATCCCAAATGTAAAAAGAAACATGCTCTAAGAGAATGCCCTCTTGATTTAAAAAGTGTATAAATATGTGTTATATGTGCAGAAAATCATGATCTAAAAGAATGTCCTTAAATACCACACCTTAAAGCAGTCTATCAAGAGGAAATAATACAAATCAGATAGATACCCTATGTTTTATTGCTAAGTGACCATGGAAAAATTCACGACCAAATATGACTCAGGGATTTAACACTCAAGAATTTGCACAACGATCACTAAAAAATTGGACTGCACCCATGCCTTGGAAATCTTGGCCTCAAACTTGGGCACAAGGATGGAAAAATCCTTATGGAAAATATCCTCATTATCCTCAGTGTCAAAAACCTTATCCTATTTTTCCACCACAATATTTTCCTCAACATGTTGAACCAACTCAACCTCAGAATTGAAATCCACAACTTTCATTACCATTGCTGCAAAGATAAAATCAATTGTTGCTCAACCACTTCCAAATACGAATAATAATAAAAAATCAAAACTTGTTTACAATATTGTTTTGGAGAATTCGGTATCTACGGATAAATACTAACTCCCTAGATAAGTAGCCATATCTAGATCAACAGTTTCAAGCACTTTAGCCTTTTCCTATAAGCAAAAGATAAGACAAAGAAGAGGAGAAGACCTACTTGTAGTTCCGCTTTCCTCTTGTCTCCTTTGTATCGATCATGTCGCTCCTTCCCGTACTTAACATGCTTGAGAAGTACCTGTAATCATCAACAAAAGACAAAGAATCGATTAAAGCAAAAGATCTATTGAATACAAGTAAATGGAATCAGATACATTCACACATATAAGCATCATATAACAATATAAGCATATGGGAAAACAGTTGAAATACTTTATTGAATAAAAGAAGGAATTGCAACCATCAAGTCTGATTCGAAGTCACTCCTCCAACTTGGATCCCATCCACATCACATAAAAAGCATGACAAACTTGTAGCATAACAATATTTGTCTCAAAGTCAACTCTCATAGCAATATTATCTCCTTACAATTCAACATAGTCCAACCCCAAGATCACTTAGATGAGTGTTAAATTTATAGGAGGATGAAGGAGGTTATGTCATAAATGGGGGTATTGAATGGCCTTCCATACTTATAATTAGTTCCATGGAGGAAGGGATGGGAGGATAGGATGCATCTTAACTCATTCCTCATCCATTTTCGAGCTCATAGGAGTTGATAAGTGCGGGAAACTTCTAGATGACTCCAAGAGATAAGAATATTCCCCAAACGCTATGTGAATTTCACTCAATCTCGCCTAATGCAGGTGAAAGAGGTCCTAAGTGCTCTATAGAGCACCCTAGCATGGACTCAACTACTCTACAGCGCACCCTTACATGTGCCTACCTGTGCTGGTCCCTTTATAGGTCATTTCATGATGTCTTCAAGTCATGAAACTGTCTAGGAAGGAGGCATTCAAAAGGGTGACTTGTTTAGGGCATGTAGCAACTGAAATAAGGGTTTGATGAGCCCTAAACTCTCATCTAGATGATGGTAGTGATGTTCCCAAATGGATCTATAATAACTGCCCCCTAAAGCATGAAGTCGAAAAAATGTTAATTTTGAATGAAATGATTTACGATGTGATGAGGAGGTTTCAAAGTGGAAGATGACCTGCATCAATTACAATACATATATCATGATATTTTGATTTTTTACGTGAATTGCTACGATGTGATGAGGAGGTTTCGAAGTGGAAGGTGACCTACATCAATTACAATACATATATCATGATATTTTGATTTTTTACATGAATTGCTAAGGGAAGGCATATCATCCTCAGCATATAAACTTTCATTACATGTACATAGACAGTCATCTATAGATATAGACCCATGATCGAAATGACCATCAATGTAAAGACATTGTACATATGATTTAGTACTCCTAAAATCGCAACCCGGATGAATGAAACTAGATCCGGGGTCTTCTATCTCGTTCAATCGTTCACTCAAGTACGAGTCTAACCATGTGAATATGTGATCTAAAGCCGAACATGGGAAGACACCGCCTAATTATGAGCCAATGATGTGAGCCATTAATAGACGTGAGATAAATCACTGATAATGATAATGATCCTCAAGGTATTGTAGTACATTCTGCATGGTGTGAATAGAAGTTTTTATGTCGAACAACATACAAAGTCTTTCGATCGAAGGCCATTGATGTCAAGCTATTGCCGAAAGCGAGAAACTTGCCATTGATGTATGGAAGCGTCAAGGTACTGGAAGGGTGTTTCTAAGTCAACTTCTTGGATAATGAGCTGATGTCGACAAGAAGCAAATCGTCGCAGGAGGGTGTTGATGTATCCCACATCAACAATGCAAAACAAGTGTAATGATTTTGGAGACGAAATTTGACTGATGACACAAGGTTCAAGAATGGAGGTCATCAAAATAAATGTTTATGGTATCGCAAAAGATGAAGTTAAACTGAATGACTGTTATGAAACCAGCTCAAGAAAAGATAGAAAAGAGAGATCCAGGCCTTAGAATTCAGCCTCTTCGAGGGGGCAACCTCCTTTACATTACATAAATGAACAATTCTTGGATGATACAAATGAAAATACCTCCTTTCTATATATAGGAGTCTAAGTGGTCCCAATACAATCAAAGCCTACATAACAATAATATTGTAGGGCACAACAGTAACAATGGTGGGCTTCTATGTGGCATAATAGTAACAATATGGGCACTACATGGGTACATCAATATAATAAGTGGGTTATACTAATAACAATGAGGGGTTACACTAGTAGTATAGGGGCCTAACATGCCCCTCTCCTTCAAAAAGCGTTGTCCTCAACGCTTGAGTAGTTCTTGATGCTTCTATATAAAATTCTTGTCATCCCATGTGGAATATTCAGCGGGTAAGTTCTTCCACTTGATGAGATACTCTGAAATTGATCGATTTCGTAGCTGTCGGGTTCTTGTTTCTGTGACTGCTCCAGGTTCCAATATGATTTTTCCTTCCTCTTCAATTTCTGGTAATATTGCTTGAATTGGGATCTTTTGCAACTTTTGAATAAGTGGCCATAATTCTTCGTTCTTCTTCCATTCATTCGTTGCTTCGTTTATCCAATTTGTTTGGATAATATAAATAGCACAAAACAATGCTTCCACATCCTCATCCTTGAAGCGTCTTCCCATTCGGTAAGGTCACCATTTTTTAAGTGCATGTAGTATTGCCAACATTTCCTTCTCATAAATAGCTTGCTTGAGATGTAGCAATAAAAATACCCAATCACTCACATCAAAACATTTTTCACTACGATGTTGATCTACCTGTTGTTTCATTTGATTTTGCACCGAAGTGGCGTTATCCTTTAAAAGTTGGAGAACTTGTTGTTGATGCTCGATATGATCTTTCTCTACTTGAACCTTTTTCTTCTTGATATGTCCTTCTATCTTTTGAGGAGTGGTAATTTCTTCCAGTCCTTTACAAGATATGGTCAGATTCATTTCTTGATGCTCGATGTGATCTTTCACTTCTTGAACATTTTTCTTCTTGATGTGTCCTTCTATCTTGATAGTTTGAGGAGTGGTAATTTCATCCATTGAATTACAAGATATGGTTGGATTCATTTCTTCTTTCTCGATGTGATCTTTCACTTCTTGCACCTTTTTCTTCTTGATATGTCCTTCTATCTTAAGAGTTTGAGGAGTGGTAATTCTTGCCAATGCTTTACAAGATATGGTCTGATTCATTTCTTCTTTCTCTGGGGTGGTGTCCTGACGTATATCCTCTTCTTTTGATGTTTCTTGATCCTTTTCTTCCTCCTCTTCATATTCTATGTAAAATAATTTCTTCTCAGCACACCTATGACCTTTAGTGCATTTGCTATCACAATTGTAACAAAGCCCCTTTTCTCTTTTTTCTTCCAATTGTTGTGGTGTAACCCTTGTAAGTTGTGGAAGGCTGGGAGAAACAACACTTCCATCTTTATAGTTGTGAGGGGTATGCTTCCTGGTTTCCATAATTTTGCTTTCCATTATGTCACAAATCCCTTTTACTCTTTCCAATTGTTGTGGTGTTGCTCTAAAGAAGGCGTTGCTCTTTATATCCTCATAATGTGCTATCATTTCCTCCGTGAAAATTGACCACGTAACAAGTTTTTTACGAGAACAAAGCCCTTTGTACCATAAAAATTGATCTGGTTCTAAATATGAAGATGCAATACATACCTTTTGTAACAATTGTACACCATGTATATCAAAATATTGCTCCATCTGAAGTATCCAATTTACCGGATCCTTGCCATCAAACTTCCTCATCTTGCTTTTTCTTGATTTTAGGAGCTCTACCTTGAAACAACTGTAACTCTGTACTTTCGGATCTTTAAGTTCTGAACTTGTGACCTGTAGTAGCCCTCTGTGTCCTCTTTCCAATGCCACAAGTCTGATCCAAATTGGATTCTCCAAGAAAACGTTATGCACAATCTCCCGCAGTGACCTCATTATAGACTAGTTCAGTAGAGCGAACTTGTATGAAGTGCCACATGTCACTATTTCAACCTTTGACTCTGAAAAATATATAAACAGAAACTGAAGTCCGTCCTCTTTCTGTACCTTCTTACAAAATTTCAATCCGATGCTCAGAAAGAAAGTTATGACGATTTTCCCCAGGTCACCTGTTTTGAGTGTAATTCAGGAGTCTGCAAAAAGACCAACTTCTGCAGATCATATCTCCGGAAATATCACGCAAAAAGATCTGAAATTCGGACCCAAGGTTCAGCGCCAATTCTTCTAAAATGGGTTTTTTTTTGCGAATTCTGAAACGTCACAGAAAAAACGTTATAGCGAAAATTCCACAATGACCTGTTTGTAGCAGCGAAACCCTAGAATCCAAAGCTCTGATACCAAATGTTATGAAACCAGCTCAAGAAAAGATAGAAAAGAGAGATCCACGCCTTAGAATTCAGCCTCTTCGAGGGGGAAACCTCCTTTACATTACATAAATGAACAATTCTTGGATGATACAAATGAAAATACCTCCTTTCTATATATAGGAGTCTAAGTGGTCCCAATACAATCAAAGCCTACATAACAATAATATTGTAGGGCACAACAGTAACAATGGTGGGCTTCTATGTGGCATAATAGTAACAATATAGGCACTACATGGGTACATCAATATAATAAGTGGGTTATACTAATAACAATGAGGGGTTACACTAGTAGTATAGGGTCCTAACAATGACTTCTCTTGAACATATCGGTGACACTAAATGAATTGGAAGCATTGACCCAAAACCAAAGCAATGGATGGTGTGATAGACCATAGGTATGATAACCATCAAGCAGATAACCCAACCCAAATAGTCTGAATGAATTGGTAGCATTGACCCAAAACAAAGTGATGGATCGGGTGATAGACCATAGGTATGATAACCGTCAAGCAGATAACCCAACCCAAATAGTGACCAAGATGAAGTGAAAGTGTCATGTTCAAGAGTGACCTGCTACAGTAAAGTGGTTTACCCCTTTTTAGTTTTCCCCAGTCATTACTGACCAATACCTCTTTATTTTTTATCAAGCCCGAGGAGGATAACATATGCTTCTTGTATAATTCCACCCTTCGGGTGAATCCATCGCTATGTGATGTTTTAACGAGTCTAGTGAAGGTGAAGCTCAGTCTTGTCTAGATGGACAAGTTTGTCTCTATTTGATGTTTTAACGAGTCTAACGACAATGATAACTTAGTCCTTTTCATGTTTATAGAGTTTGAAAACGGTGTTATCACTCAGGTTTTCCAAAAAGTTGTAAGAAAGGGAAAGGAGGCCGAGGTAACCACTAACCAATCTTTTAGATACATAATCTAGCCAATCTGTATCTACAGAGGGCTCTCTCTTTATGATTTAGCTTTTTTTTTAAAGGTATTAGGCTAGTTATGAAGTTTAGGAGTTTTGTTTGAGTTTGGGTGGTGAGATTCAATAGAGCAGAGAGGTAAGATAGAGTAGTTCAGTCCATTGGGCTAATGGAGTCAAAGAAGATGGCTTTCTGGATTTGGTTTCTTAACAGAGGATGGTTTCACAGAGCAAGGTAGTCAAACAGGGAACAAATAAAGACTTGAAACAGATGGAATGGGCTCAAATTGGGTGAAAGGTAGTTAAGGATCCTTCAACCTATTTAAAGAGGGAAATTGGATGATTACTGATAAGGAACAGTTAAGTATTCTTTAACAAATAATCAACATGGAAGAATTAGGAAACAGGAGCAATTAAGATTTCATTGCTTATCCTAATTCTGAAGAAAACACAGAGAACAATAATGACTTGAAAACAGAGAGCAATCAAGCATATTCTGAAATTAAATCTTTTCTTTATCATTCAGATTGTGAAACACAGATGATGTAATAAACTAAGAAAACTTTAAAACACAAGATATAGAGGACTTATTGATCCAGTAAATGATTCAAGAAGTCTGTGAAAAGTCCTCTACTTCAATTCTTCATCCAATAGGCCATGCAACAGTTGATTCCAACAACTCTTTATTCCAAAAAATCAATATTACAGTAAAGTCTAGGAAATCCACACTCAATACTCCATTTGAGGGGGTATTTATGTAGAAAATTATACAACAAATATCTCAGTGAGATAATATCTAGGATGACTAAAAATAGTTTACAAAAAATAGAAACAGATAGCCTTGAAAATATGGAAAAGATGAACTGATGTTGTGTTGGTCCTGTTTTTGTTGAATGTGCTAGAGGTAGGCCCTAGGATTCGGCTTGCAGTTGTCTTCTTCAGTTACTTTGTGCTAGTTGCCCTGTTCTTACTGATACTCTTTAACCCTGACCTGATACACTTTGACCATGTTTACCTCTCATCATCTTTGTTTACTTTCATGTGGTTAATTTCCCAAAATTCTCCTTTTACCAAGGGTAACCGCACAGCTTTGGATAAATACCTATTGTAGGTTGTTCTGCGCCTTCCAATTCCTTTTCTTCAGACCTTTTTGTGGTTGGTATGCTGATTTCCTGCAGAGATTTCTGAGAAGTCCTGGCAATTGATGCACCAATAACTGATTGTTTGAGATAGCTTGAAAGGTGCTTGTGTTTATAGAGGAAAACTGTACACTGCAGGTTGAGTGGCCAGCTCGGAGCTGATGCTGTAGTTTTTGTGGTTGGGCGACATTTGGAAACTAGACTCGGGTGTTGTTATGCCCGGAGCGCTGTATGTAGAGTATAACAGAGAAAATATCATTTTTCCTGTTTATTTTAACAAAACTGAGGTTTGGCGGGACTTTTTGATTTGATTTGTTAGATGACGTCAGTGGAGGGCGGATGACGTCAGCGGGTGGATGACGTCAGCAAAGGGTGGATGATGTAAGTGGAGGGTGGATGACGTCAGAGGATGACGTCAGCGGAGGGTGGTAAGCGGTTTACCCCGCACCGCTTTTAGGGATGGGCGGTATTGAGCAGGAAGGGAGCGAGCACACTAGCGGAGTGACGTGTGGCGGGAGTATGGGGGCAAAACCACCGGATGATTGCGAGTTAAAGCGCGGCAATGAAGGTGGTCACGATATTGATGTGAACCTTCGAATGAGTGAGCGGGGATAGGACGGCGGACGGGTAGGTGACATGGTGGAGGTTTAACTGCTGCGGGCCCGACACAATAAAAAATTCTTTTAATCATATCAGGCACGTTTTGATTGGTTCGCAGGGTGTTTATTAACTAACCCCGATGGTTAATCAAATCCTTTGTTGCGCGGGGAGGGTTCTTAATGAACTTTGGATAAACTTATTAATTCCCGACAAACACGTTTACGGTTATATTTCAACCGGGGCGGGGATACATTAAAAATCGGGGTTTTTTATATAGCTATGTAATACGGGGAAGGGCAGTATGGTTATCCGGGATTTATATATTATAGATATTAATAATTAATATGAAAAAATGTAATGAAAGCGCTTAAGACAATGTTCACAAGTTATATTAAACTTAGGCTAAAGTGGAAATGGAGTTTTTAGGTGATATTATGCATTTTCCTAAGTAAAGTAGGGTTTTACTTAGGCAATGTTTATGAAATGAGATGAGTGATTTATAAATGATATTAAGAACATATCTTAATACTTTGGGGAAATTAGTGAAATCTTTTAGGAAAAAGTATGAAGGGGAGTTAGTTATTGAATCTTGTCTTGCTTGAGCTGCTTCAAGTATAATGTCCACCTTGCGCTTGTGATAGAGATAGAGATTAACACATTTAGAGACATAATCTATCACAAGTATCATTATGTAACACCATCAACCTACCTTGCCTACTTTGGCCTAGCATTTTTTCTTCTTTATTCGGGTGCACTTAGACTGGGAAACCCTTTTCAACTTTCTTTTTTTTTCATGGTAAGCCTACCTAATTCTGCACTTATTACTTCCAAGGGCTCAGATTTAACTGTTGAGTTCCTTTTTATTTACTCTACCTATCTGCTTATCTGCCAAGATTAAATAGTTTGGTCAAATTTTATTCTCTATCTCTAAAATAGGAAATTCAAATATGAACTAGCCAAGATTAAGTTGTTTGGCCATTCATCAATTATGGCGTAAACTAACAAGCTGCACACAATGCTTATTATAGAAAATGAAAAAGTAGTGGCATTTTGGACTTGAACACTTTCCTGGTCTATTTTTGTTTAGGGTTCATTTCTTTCACTTTTTTGACCATTTTATTCTTTTTGCCCTTTGATTTTTCTTTTAGGGTATACCCTCTTTACATTTTTTACATTTTTTTATTTCTTTGATAATATGGAAAACCTTTGCAACAAGGAAAGGAATGAACATATTACATAGCTCATCAAGTCAATCATGAAGTATGACACCTATTGGTATAGGAGCATAACAGTGGCTCCACTTGGGGATGGCTTTTCCTGATGGAAAGTCAAGAACAACAGGTCAGATGGCCTTCTGAATAACTTTTACTGTGCTATGAAATCTCCTTCAGCTTGTTGCTTTATTGTATATATGCCATCACACTTGTGAAGCTTAGGGCCTTCTCTTCGGGCTTCAACCGCAGCAAGTTACTATCCAATCCAAACTGTGACATTATTAAGGATATAGTATGTACATGTTAGAGTCAGAATACATTAAAAAATTGGATCAAAGTAATGTTTCAGCATTCACTGGTCCTTCTTCTGTTTCTGTACCATCCTGGCTCTTTAGAAAGTAAGTATTATTCCCTGCAATGCCTGGATGATAAATGGCCCTTTCCACAAAAAGTCAAACTTCCCATGTTTTCCTTTGTCTTGTCTTCTCTTCTGCTTTGGTCCTTTTATCAAATATTTTCTTGAGTTTTTCTTGTAACACTTGGGATCTTTGGTGCACTTCCTCTCTGGTCTGCTGTAAATGGATGGTCTGGTTTATTCTCCTTTGAATGTCATTGGGTTCCACCTGAGCTTCTTGTAGTAATTTCGTTACAAGAACTCCTAAAGATGAAGGAAATACAGCCTCCATGCCATAAAATAACTCATAATGACTAGTTCCAATAGATCTCTTTGTAGTAAGTCTGTCTGCCCATAGTGCATTTATAAGTTTCTTGTGCTATTTTTTCTTGTTATCTTCCAACAATTTCTTAATAATATTAATTAGGATTTTATTGGAAGATTCAGCTAGACCATTACCTTGAGGGTAATAGGCTATAGAACGGCCTAAAGTGATATGGTATTTGTTACAGAAATTTATTATTTTCTTGGACTTTAAGGCATCAACATTATCTGTTATGATCTTTTCAGGACAACCAAATCTAGACAATATGTTGGTTTCTATGAATCCTATAATCACTGTATCATTGGCTTCTCTAGAAGGAATGTCTTCTATCCATTTGGTGAAATAGTCTGTGGCAATGAGGATCCATTTATGTTGTCCAGAAGAGGGAGGATGGATTTCTCCAATGAAGTCCAAACCCCATTGTTGAAAGGGTTTTTAAGTGGAAATTGGTCTAAGGGGTAGACGTAAAAGTTTTCTCTTACCTTAAAAAATTTGGCATTTGTGGGAAGTAGTGACAAATTTCTTTACATCAGCGAACAAGTTTGGCCAATAAAATCCAACCCTCAGGATTTTTTCTGCAATTGATTTCTAGTAAAGGTGTCCACCGTAGTCCCCTGCATGAAATTCTTTGAGAACCTTGTCAGCTTCTTCTTTTATTAAACAATTCAATAGAATACCTTCATGATTTTTCCAAAAGAGAGCATTATCTAAAATACAGAATTTTGAAGCTTTTATCTTTAAAAACCTTTTCTTTGTTCTAGATAATCCTAGAGGAGTCTGCAGGTTTAATAATACATGATTTATATCATCATACCAAGGTGATTCTAAGAATGCCTGGCTGATTTGTGGAGTCGCCATCTCCTGTTCATTATCTAGTTCATTAATATCCAAGGCTTGAAAGTTTGTTTCAGTCATGAGTTTAGCCAATCCCTTTCCTTTTATAAGCTTGTAGGTTTTATTTCAATATCATACTCCAATATATTAGCTATCCATTTACCTCGTTTTCCTTCAATTCCATCCTAAGTCAGGATGTCTTTGACAATAGCATTTGGTACATAAGCTATTACATGGGAGTACAATATATAGACTCTAAAGTCTTTAATAGCTTTCACAAGTGCAAAAGCCTATTTTTCCATGATTTTGTAATTTAGAGGTGCATCTCTAAGTGCTTTACTAAAAAAGGCTATGGGGTTTTCACATCCTTGATCATCTTTTTGCAGTAAAACAGTTGTTATAGTGTGTTCTGATGCAAATGAGAAAATTATGAAGTCTCTACTGAACTTTGGACTTGTAAGAACTAGTGTTCTGGTCAAAGCCATTTTAATTTCTTCAAATGCTTGTCTGGCTTCTATTGTCGATTTAATCTTTGAATCCTTTTTTAACCTATTGTTCAACAATCTAATTAATTCAGCCAAATTAGATATGAATCTTCTTAAAAAGTTAATCTTTCCTAGGAAATCTTAAATTTCTTTGACATTTCTGGGGTGGGGTATTTGAAGAATAGCTTCTATTCTAGCAGGATCAATTCTGATACCATATTTGGAGATGATATGGCCTAACAGTTTGCCTTCTTCTAGACCAAACAAAGACTTTTTAGGATTTAACTAAATACCATACTTTCTACATTTTAAAAACACTTGTTTGAGATGATCTAAATGTTGCTGATCTGATTCGGAAAATACACTCAGCTCATCTAGATATATAACTAGAAAATCATGAATTTCTTTTGAAAAAGCTATGTCCATTGCTCATTGAAAGGTTGCCCCTGCATTCTTAAGTCCAAACGACATTTTAACATATTTGAATGTACCCCATGGTGTTGTAAATGCAGTATTTTCGTAGTCATTAGGATGAACTAGGATCTGATTATAACCTGAAAACCCATCCAAAAGTGAAATCCTAGAAGCACCTACTACCCTTTGTAAAATATGATCCATCTTAGGTAAAGAGTAATTGTCTTTCAAAGAAACCTTGTTTACATTTCTTAAGTCAACACATAATCGGATTTCTCCTGTTTTCTTCCTTGTAGGCATGAAATTAGACATGCACTTTGAAAATCTGATTGGAGCAATTATCCACGCATCATGCATTCGTTTGATTTATTTTTCAATTAAAGGAAGAAGTAGAGGGTTAATTCTCCTGAGCTTTTGTTTGAATGGTTTTTGATTTTCCTTGAGGGGTATTGTATGTTGAATTACAGAGGTGTCATAAGACTTTAGGTCTTCATAACTCTAGGCAAAAACATCCTGGAATTCTTTGATTAGTTCAACATACTTGATTTTTTGATCAGGGGGCAAAGATTTGGATAATTTTACCATTTTTGGCTTCTCTTCCGTTCCTATGTTATAGTCTTCAATGTCTGCTTTTAGAGGTTCTATCTAGGGTTTCTTTAGAATATCGTTGAAATTAAAGAGATCTTCCAAAGGAGTTAATCCTTTCGGCAAATGATTTTCTTTCAAATTGATAACTTCAGATTCTCCTTCAATAATCTCATCAACATCTATTTATTTAAGATCCCGTATTTCCTTTTTGGTAAATTTCGTTGGATGAAGCATTTGAGTTGCATTGTCTGCTAAAATGTCTATTTCTATATGATTTGTTGGATCAAACTCACTAATTGTATCTACATCTATGTTAGTGGTAGAAAATTCTTCTTCAAGGGTTAAACAATTGTTGATCTGATTATCACTATGAAACACTTGCTATTTCTTTACATTATCAGGTATGGCTGGCCTGTGTCTAATCTCAGTTGTAAATTGATGATTTGGTTCAAATGGTAATTTAAAGGTGCTGGCAAACGTTGCCAGGCTATGAGCTTGCAAGTTATGTTTTCTCGGGATTTTGACAAGCTAAGTTTCTAGAAATGTATTGAGGATCTCTATAGTTGTTCCTCTATACTCTCTTAATCTGGGATAATTTGTTAAGAACTTCCCTTTTATCTGTTGAATGATTAAATCAGAATCTCCTAGGACTAACACTCTAGTTGCTCCCAATTTCTTGACCAATTGAAGACCTAGCAATAGAGCTTCATATTCAGCCATATTATTAGTGCATCTAGTTTAATCTGTAGGCATGGCCTTCAGCATGATTGTTTTCAAGATTCTGCACCCAGACTCCTGCTCCTGCTCCTAATTTTTTCACAGAACCATCAAATTCTAAGTACCAAAGGATTTCATGTTCATAATTAGTATCTGGAGTTTCAGAGATCTGTTTAACAGGGAGATCTGGTTTTTTAGTTTCTTTTGGTTTATCTAATGTTTCATGATTTTCAGAAATTTCTTGTAATCGAACAATAGACTTTTCATTTTCTATTTCTTCTGTTTCATTTGCTAAAACTTTTATTTCATTTGGGGGATCAATTTCAGCATTGTAAAAGATAAAAGAATCCATATCTGAATGTACTGAGTAGATAGGGAAATTTTGAGGTTTCTCTTGACTACTTACTACATACTTCATTAAGGTTTCTCTGTATAGTTTCTTGGGTTGACCAAACATTGAAATAGTAGTGTAAGACATGTCTAACTGTAGAGATCCTTGAAGCTTTGCACCCCAATATCTAGACAATAACGTGCCATACTTTGGTGGAATATCAGCTACTACTATGTCCATTAAGATGGTTTTGGCAGGATATTGGACTAGTGATACACATAAGTCTTTGATTAAACCTAAACATATGAACTTACATTAATTAAAAGAAAAAGGTCCTTATATGGCCTGGTGATGTCAAGGTCTAGTCTCTCCATTATAGATTTAGGCATTAAGTTATGAGAAGCACCAGAATCAAACATGGCATTATGAAGTATTTTATCATGTATGTTTAAACTGACATAGATAGGAGGAATTCTCCCACTATTGTTTTTCCATTTACTCCAGGGCCAAATATCAATTCAGGCTCGTCATCAAAAACATTTACTGAATATTCATTCACAGAAATTTTGAGTGGTCTGCTGATTTGACTTCTGTATACATTATGTTTAGCTAATTTTGATAATGGAATAACTATCTTTAATTTGCCTACTTCTGTCTCAAGATTAAAAGGTTTTTCGGTTCGAGTTCTTGTATTTCGGACAACTTGATTTTCTTCGTTTCTCTCCTCTTCAGGAGTGGGATTATGGGCTGAAGTTGTTTCCAAATGAAGTTGTAGAGGCTCTTCTACATTTCTTTCAGAAGGAATAGAAGTGGAAGGTTGTCTATTAGGTGGTTGATTATCTGATACATCTTCAACAATTGGGTTATTAGGGTTAGGATCTGTTCTAGGAAAAATATGTACAGGGGGGGCACTGATCTTACCTTCGTTAGGCTACTTGGTATCATTTTGTTTATTGGTTTTAGGGACATCTATTCTTCTGCTCCTCAAATTGTATTGTTTGTGGACTTCATAAATGGTTGTATCATATCCCTCCCTAAAGTCAAATGATTCACCTGACTGGGTTTGGAATTGTTTAATAATGTGAGCTTCTTGATCCTCTTGGGTTAAGAAAACTTGTTGTTCAATGTTGAGTCCCATCAAATTAATTTGAGTGTCTTCTGTTGGTTCATCAGAAGTTGAGGCTTCAGCATAATTTTCTTGAAATGGGGGCCTAATATTTTGGTCAGACCATGTCTTTCCAGTGTTAGAATTTTGGTTCTTCCTTAAATTTGGATTTCTCCCAGTATTGCCCGGTTGACCATCCCAAGGGAATTTTCTCTCGACTTTTTCTACTCTATCTCCAAGTCTATCCATTCCTTTAATAATAGCATCTAATTTTTGTTCTAAGGCAGAAGGTTCTTCTTTGAAAGGTGTCCTCCTTTCAGCTCTGGCTCTAGATCATTTAGATATCAAGTTGGCCTCAACGCTGACAGCTATACTTTGCATCTATTCTAAGTTTCGAGGAGCTCTTTCCCTAAGTTGGTAGGCCATATCAGAATCAAATGCATCAGGGAATTTGATCAAGGCCAAATCTGGAGGAGGTCTGAGATTTTGAGGAATAGCATTGTAGACATGATTGAATCTGGTACAGTAATCTTGGATAATTTCTTGTGTGCCTCTTCTTAGGTTTTCATACTCGATAAAATGTGGAGAGGAACTTTCTTCTTTTCTCTTCTGTTTAATAAGGTTTGATAAAGAGCTTGTGGGTCATTGATATTGTTTGCGGGGAGGGCTCTAAACCATGTTCTAACATCTCCAGTCAAACTTTGAACAAATACTTTCATTCTAACATCAACAAGATCAACCTCATATATTTCAAAATAGTCGGTCATTTTCTTGGTATGTTGTTGAGCTGTGTAAGTGTCAGTACCTTCAAAAGAAGTGATTTTACTTTGATAGTCTTGGGGCATAGCCCCTAGATTGGTAGGTAAGTGCAGGGGAGTATATCGGTTTGCCATGTTTGCAGAAATAGATATGACAACTAGAGGAGTAGGGATAACAATGGGAATGTGTGTTGTAGATGGGGGAGTGGAAAGGGTGGCTGATGGTGAACTTGGAGAAGTTGTAGTAATCATAGAAAGGTTTGGTGTTCTTTCAGAGGTAAGCTTAGATTGTTCTGCAAATGTCTGTCAAGGTGTGAAGTAACAACTTCAATCTACAAATTTTCAATGAATATTGGATTTTGCATTGTGTGGGTTAACCCAGATTCTGAAAAAGGTCACAAATAAAGATTTTTCAAAATGCTCATCAAAAAGTTCATCCTTAGGGTAGATCCATTTCACATGATAGGATCTTGATGTGTGTAGAGGCCGAGAACTAGCAGAATTTTCTTGGCTCTCTTGTCTTCTAAGAATCCTAGGAATCAGATTAGGATTTCAAACATAGGTGGGGTATTTGGATCCAGATTCGATCTGGTGTAATGAATCCCTTCTGAAGCTAGGTTTCTAGGTGTATTTTTGGTTTTTTCCTGAAATATATTTGCCAATACAACTTTAACAGTCTCTTTAAGAGGTTTTAGATGTGGGAGTTTTGAACTTTCTTAAAGACTTATTTGAAAAGAGGAACTGATCAAGTATTTGAAACCAAATGTCCAATCTATAAGCTTGACTGGAGATAAACTGAAGTAGCATTCATTTACTTCTGAAATTGAAAAGCAAAAGCATTTCAATGGCTACCTGGCTAACTTCAGGCTCCGTCTGTAGCTTATACAAAGAACAGTAGTAACAAACAAATTATTCAGTCCCCAGCGGAGTCGCCATTGATGTTATCACTCAGGTTTTCCCAAAAGTTGTAAGAAAGGGAAAGGAGGGCGAGGTAACCACTAACCAATCTTTTAGATATAGAATCTAGCCAATCTGTATCCAAAGAGGGCTCTATATTTATGATTTAGCTTTGTTTTTAAAGGTATTATGCTAGTTATGAAGTTTAGGAGTTTTGTTTGAGTTTGGGTGGTGAGATTCAATAGAGCAAAGAGGTAAGATAGAGTAGTTTAGTCCATTGGGCTAATGGAGTCAAAGAGGATGGCCTTCTGGATTTGGTTTCTTAATAGAGGATGGTTTCACAGAGCAAGGTAGTCAAAAAGGGAAGAAATAAAGACTTGAAACAGATGGAATGGGCTCAAATTGGGTGAAAGGCAGTTTAGGATCCTTCAACCTATTTAAAGAGGGAAATTGGATGATTACTGATAAGGAGCAGTTAAGTATTCTTTAACAAATAATCAACATGAAAGAATTAGGAAACATGAGCAATTAAGATTTCACTGCTTATCCTAATTCTGAAGAAAACATAGAGAACAATAATGACTTGAAAACAGAGTGCAATCAAGCATATTCTGAAATTAAATCTTTTCTTTATCATTCAGATTGTGAATCACATATGATGTAATAAAGTAAGAAAACTTTAAAACACAATATATAGAGGACTTATTGATCCAGTGGTTGACTCAAGAAGTCTGTGACAAGTCCTCTACCTCAGTTCTTCATCCAATAATTCATGCAACAGTTGATTCCAATAGCTCTTTATTCCAAAAAATCAATATTACAACAAAGTCTAGGAAATCCACACTCAATACTCCATATGAGGGGGTATTTATGCAGAAAATTATGCAACAAATATCTCAGTGAGATAATATCTAGGATGACTAAAAATAGTTTACAAAAAATAAAAACAGCTAGCCTTTAAAATATGGAAAAGATGAACTCATGTTGTGCTGGTCCTGTTTTTGTTGAATGTGCTGGAGGCAGGCCCTAGGATTCGACTTGCAGTTGTCTTCTTCAGTTACTCTGTGCTGGCTACCCTATTCTTACTGATACTCTTTAACCTTGATCTGATACACTTTGACCATGTTTACTTCTGTTCATCTTTCTTTACCTTCTTGTCGTTAATTTCCCAAAATTCTCCTTTTGTCAATGGTAACTGCGCAATTTTGGATAAATACCTATTGTAGGTTGTTCTGCACCTTCCAATTCCTTTCCTTTAGACCTTTCTGTGGCTGGTATGCTAATTTCCCGTGGACATTGCTGAGAAGTCCTGGCAATTGATGCACCAATAACTGATTGTTTGAGATAGCTTGAAAGGTGCCTGTGTTTACAGAGGAAAATTGTATATTGCAGGTTGAGTGGCCAGCTCGGAGCTCATGCTATAGTTTTTGTGGTTGGGCGGCATTTGAAAACTGGACTTGGGCGTTGTTATGCCTAGAGCACTGTATGCAGGGTATAACAGAGAAAATATCGTTTTGCCCGTTTATTTTAACAAAACTGAGGTTTGGTGGGACTTTTTGATTTGATTGGGTGGATGACGTCAGCGGAGGCAGATGATGTCAGTAGAGGGCAGATGATGTCAGTAGAGGGTGGATGATGTTAGAAGAGGGTGGATGATGTGAGAGGATGACATCAGTGGAGGGTGGTAAGCGGTTTACCCCACACTGCTTTTGGGGCTAGGCAGTATTGAGCGGGGAGGAAGCGAGCACAGTGGCGGAGTCACACGTGGTGGGAGTACAGGGGCAAAACCATCGGCCGATCGCAAGTTAAAGCGCAGTGATGAAGGGGGTCGCGATATTGATGCGGACTGTCAGATGAGCGAGCGGGGATCGGATGACAAATGAGCAGGTAACATGGCGGAGGTTTAACTGCTGCGGGCCCGGTGAAAAAAACAATGCTTTTAATCATATCGGGCATGTTTTGATTGGTTTAGGGGGTGTTTATTAACTAAACCCAATGGTTAATCAAATCATTTTTTGTGCGGGGAGGGTTCTTAATGAACTTTGGATAAACTTATTAATTCCCAACAAACATGTTTATGGTTATATTTCAACCGGGGCGGGGATACATTAAAAATCAGGGTTTTTTATATAACTAAGTAATACAGGGAAGGGTAGTATGGTTATCCGGGATTTATATATTATAAATGTTAATAATTAATATGAAAAAATGTAATGAGAGGGCTTAATCCAATGTTCACAAGTTACATTAAAACTTATGCTAAAGTGGAAATGGAGTTTTTAGGTGATATTATGCACATTGCATTTTCCTAAGTAAAGTATGGTTTTACTTAAGCAATGTTTATGAAATGAGATGAGTGATTTATGAATGATATTAAGAACATATCTTAATACTTTGGGGAAATTAGTGAAATCTTTTAGGGAAAAGTATGAAGGGAAGTTAGTTATTGAATCTTGTCTTGCTTGAGCTGCTTCAAGTATAATTTCTGCCTTGCACTTCTGATAGAGATAGAGATTAACACATTTAGAGACATAATCTATCACAAGTATCATTCTGCAACACCATCTACCTACCCTGCCTACTTTGGCCTAGCATTTTTTCTTGTTTATTCGGGTGCACTTAGACTGGGAAACCCTTTTGAACTTTTGTTTTTTTTCATGGTAAGCCTACCTAAGTCTGCACTTATTACATCCAAGGGCTCAAATTTAACTGTTGAGCTCCTTTTTATTTACTCTACCTATCTGCTTATCTGCCAAGATTAAACAGTTTGGTCAGACTTTATTCTCTATCTCTAAAACAGGAAATTCAAATATGAACTAGCCAAGATTAAGTTGTTTGGCCATTCATCAATTGTGGCATAAATTAACAAGATGCACAGAATCTTTATTACAGAAAATGAAAAAGTAGTGGCATTTTGGACTTGCACACTTTCCTGGTCTATTTTTGTTTGGGGTTCATTTCTTTCACTTTTTTTACCATTTTATTCTTTTTACACTTTGATTTTTCTTTTAGGGTATACCCTCTTTACATTTTTTACATTTTTTTATTTTTTGATAACATGGAAAACCTTCGCAACAAGGAAAGGAATGAACATATTACAAAGCTCATTAAGTCAACCATGAAATATGACACCTATTGTTATAGGAGCATAACAAAGGGAAAAAAAGAAAACTCCACAAGTTATTTTTCGTAGATTTGTCTCTCAAGCCTGAAAAAGTGTAAAGTAATACGAGACAGAACTTATTGACCATGTTCAATCAACGTATTCCTTTTTCATAAATAATCTATCTCAGTCAGGAAAATGGTTAAAATTATACTGAGTAGATGTCATTTCCAATCTGTTAACGAGCTGAAAAGGACAAGCGCTTGACAATATTTTCATATTTCGAGAGTCTTAAAAGAGCTTAAGGAGGACTCCATTTTGAGGAATGAGTGGTGTCTAGGATAGAAACTAGCTTTGGTGATGTTGGAACTTCTCAAAACATGTTGATTTATGTGAAGAGGTTTGCTAATAATACCACTCATTGCAACTATTCCTCAAAAAGGGTAAAACAACCAAGTGAAAAGTTATGATCGGCCAAGCAGATAGTGACGATGGAAGGAGAAAAAACTAAGGCTCATCTGATGGAAGAGGTTGATAGAATGGAAATCACAATGGTTAAAATCAAGATGGGCTCATTTTTACACAAGATTGAACCATAGGGAACTATTGGATTTAGTTTCATATTTACACAAGATTGAAATGAAAACCTATGCTTGGATTCAGTTTTACTTTTACACAAGCTTGAAACAAAAAACAATGCTTGAATTCAATTTCATTTTTACATAAGCTTAAAACAAAAATACTATGCTTGAGATTGGTTTACATGCCCCCAGCATGATGAAAGGGAGAGTCTCCTGTAACCAGATGGAATTCATTGCGGTGAAGTAGGACGATTATACAACACCTTTTTGGCTTCGTTCATATAGGGACAAAGGTGAATGGGGTGATTCCCTTCACATAACCTATATGGAAACTTAACTTTACCACTAGGTGCATTCCCCCAAGCTTCATCACATTCACTTAAGTAGACTACTCGTGGCTATCAGGAGGATGGAATGAAGTTTCATTTACGAGACCAAGTGAAAGACTCGATTGGGATTTTACGAGATCTAATCAAAGACTCGAATTGGAACTTTGCTCCAGGGGACCTTGTTTCATTTTTTAATGAGCTTAACACAAGACAAGGAACTCTTCTCAGATTCCTTGTTTCATTTTTTAATGAGCTTGACACAAGACAAGGAACTATGCTCTGATTCCTTGTTTCATTTTTGAACGAGCTTGACACAAGACAAGGAACTATGCTCATATTCCTTGTTTCATTTGTTAACGAGGTTGACATAGTAAAATAACTATCCTCATATTTCTTGTTTCATTTTTTTAACAAGGTTGACACAAGACCAAGAACTATCCTCATCCTTTTGTTTCATTTTTTAACGAGGTTGACACAAGACTAGGAATTATCCTCGTATCCTTTGTTTCATTTTTTAACGAGGTTGACACAAGACAAGGAACTCTCCTCGTATACTTGGTTTCAGTTTTTAACGAGGTTGACACAAGACAAGGAATTGTCCTCATATCCTTGGTTTCATTTTTTAATGAGGTTGACACAAGACAAGGAACTGTCCTCATATCCTTGGTTTAATTTTTTAACGAGGTTGACACAAGACAAGGAACTGTCCTCATATCCTTGGTTTCATTTTTTAATGAGGTTGACACAAGACAAGGAACTATCCTCATGGGAGTTGTTTCATTTTTTAATGAGGTTGACATAGTAAAAGAACTATCCCCATATTCCTTGTTCACGACCCATAAGAGGTCATTACTCCCAAGAGGTTCTCATCAGATGGCAGAAAAATGCTCTGGAAGGGATCCGTAGCAAGGAATCCATTAGAGAGAACTGGTTCCAATGCCCCTAGTACATAATGTACAACATCATTGAATTGATCGTCAGTTTATGTAGGCATGGAATGGGTTACCACATAATTAACCCATGGTAGGGATGATACCATTGGTACAAAAGGACCATTTAGGGAAGATGGTTGACTAGAAGCCATATTTGGACCAGGAAATGAAAGTTGGTCAACAGTGACAATTCTGCCTACATGCGAGAAACAAATTACTCGAGAGAGTGTTGAAACAATACCTCCCATGTCATAAACATAGTCGTGCCCAAGAATTAAATTTTAATCTAAAGGGCCTGGGACTACCATCACATTCAAATAAATGATTTTTCCTCCCAAAGTAATAGGCAATTGAGGAAGGATCCCTAATGGTTGACTGGTTCCTTTGTTAAAAGCCAATAGGTTCTGGGTAATAGGCACAAGTGGTGGTGAACTGAGCGCTTGCCAAGCAGTAGACGAAAGGATACTCACAAATGCAACTTCATCTATAATAGTGCTAGATACAATCATATTAGAAACATGTACTATGATCTGCAAAGGAATATAAGAAGGAAGATGAAATCCTTCCAGTCGATTCCAATCAAAGGAAGTGACTAGACTACTTGGAGGGGTTACCATAAGAATGGGAGAATTATCTCCTTGGGTTACTAGAACGGGAGGTTTTTCCTCTTGTCTTGATGGAATAGGAGGGTTGCCTCCAAGCTCATTCGAATCTGAAGAAATGAAAAGAACCTGAGTGGTATCGTATTCACTCTCTTCAGGAAAGGTACGATTAACTGAAGGTGAAATTGGGCCGACTATTACCTCGACCTGTGGTGGGTCAAATATAGACTCATGGGATTCACATTCAAATAGAGTGGGTTCGAGTGACAGTTGATTTAAGTCAGTCACTTTATCAACTAGTGAAGGATTAAGGGATAGCCTCCTATAACCACATCGAAGTCATTGCGGTTAAGCAGGACGATTATCCAACACTTTTTTGGCTTCATCCAGATAGGGACAAAGGTGAATGGGGTGATTCCCTTCACATAACCTATAGGGAAACTTAACTTTACCCTTTTTTCCATGAAATTTACTACCACTAGTTGATGGTGTGTCACCAACATGATCTCTAGAAGTTGATGACACAGGATGATGTGAACAGGAAGACTATTCTTCTAATATCTGAGGAATACTAGAACAATTTCGAAGAAGATGGTATCCCGCACAAAGTTTGCATGGATATCAAACTTTGTGAGGCTTGATGAATGGTTTCTCATCAGATGTTGCATTCAAAGCAGTGGTTGTTTGGTTGCCCCTCTGTTGAATTTTCTTCTTCTTCTTCTTCTTAGTCACCTGGTTACTAGTACCAATACTTTCACAAGGTGAAGAGGAAGAAGGGGAGGAAGAAACAACCGAGGAAGAAGGAAAAGGGTCAACTTTAGGATCAAGTAGAGGTTGTTTTTGTCCAGTTGGAGGAGTACTCGATTGCGGAGAAATCATGATATTTTGAACCAAGGAGGTTGAAAACAACCATTCTAGCAAGCTAATGGTAAATCTAGGAAGGGACAATGTAGCCATATATGGAGCACCAATATTCCAAAAGGAGGAAAAGGACTAGGATTCTCATCAAAAGGAATTCCTTGATCGCTGGACTCTAGATTTGTTTCCGTGTGTCTCAACCTAAGACCAACTAAGGACCGAGTGTGGAGGATGTTATCTGCAGTCAATTAATTTTATTTTAATCAAAGTAACATAACAAAACAAAAAATGGATAATCTAGGAAAAATGTTTACCAAGAAACTGTGAACTATAGAATAACTCTTGACAAACCAAGAAGTACGAGAAAGGAATCTCCCCGAATGTTGTGTTCAGTGTATCACAGTGTACAAGGCGGCTGACTCGGTTACCTAAGGATAGATATTAACCTAGTGTTGTCCTTCCATATATACCCAAAAGTATGTGTAGGACCAATCTATATTCGTGTTGTCTAATGCAAAACCGCATAGTGAGAGCATTCCCATATACTTTACGCACTGTAACACCGCCCTATATACTCGAAAGTACATGGACAAGCTATGATATAATCACGTATGTGGAATGAAATATCACACACGGGATGTATTGCAGACAAGTTAGCGACAGCTGCTATGTTTTACGACGTCGGAACATGTCTCTAGCCTAGAACAACTAAATGTTTTTCATTAGGCGACAATGCTCCATTAGGTTAATTCAGATAAATTTTAACCTGATCTTGTTTAGAATTTTCCTTTCAAGGTTCACCACGTGATGCATTTTGTCAATTCCTAAAATGCAACTATTATGATAAGCATTATTTTCATTCAATTGAACGATGAAAACCTTAGCTAGTAGGGATAGAGCAATCACATCTTTGAGAAAGGGAAAAGAGCACATCTAATGAAATTTCCCTAGCTATTCCTTCCAAGCATTCACAAACTACAGTATGAACGATGCAAGTTTTTCTTTTCAAATACCTTAATGTTATGATGAACAAAAATGAAACCAATGCACCAGTGCACATACAATCAATCAATCTTTTTATAAGACTGGAAACTTTACAATAGTGCAGTTTCGAAGGAAACGAAGACTTTTATGACACTTTCTCTCGAACAAAGATTAATCGACTATAATATAACTTTGATGATGAATCGATAATGACAAAGAAATCATTTAAGAAACATTAATCAATCAAGTCAAAGTAGGGCTAGAAAAAGGAAATACAAGTAGATTTCAGAGACATACTAGAATCATTGATCTTTCAACAAGCATAAATAAAAGGAAATTTGGAGAAAAAACCCAATCCAAAGGTGAAAATTTTCCCTAAGGTGGATCAGCGTAGGTCAAATAGGACCTAGCTACGTTGCAGAGCACTGTCTCTCACTCAAGGGTGCTCTACAAAGCACTGTCCCCTGACCAAGCTTGCGTTGATTCCTGAGAGGCCACTCAAGAGTCATCTAACCTCAATTTTTTGACCAAAAAGCAATGCAATAGAGCTAAAATACAATCAATGAAAACAAGTAGGGTCTGCAAGAGTGTCCTAGGAGGTGGATAAGCTACTAGGAAGGATGATCTTCCTCAGTGGAGTCTCCACCTTTTTTTGGAGAATTTGGTATCTATAGATAAATACTAATTCCGTAGATAAGTATCCATATCTAGAACAACAATTTAAAGCACTTTAACCTTTTCCTATAAGCAATATATAAGAAAAAGAAGATGAGAAGACCTACTTGTAGTTTCGCTTTCCTCTTGTCTCCTTTGTATCAATCCTATCACTCTTCCCATACTTAACATGCTTGATAAGTACATGTAAACATCAATAGAAGACAAAGAACTGATCAAAGCAAAAGATCTATTGAATACAACACTACAGCAAAACCCTTTGATTAGCATCCTTTTTTTCTTCCTTTTTTGCTTCTAGAACCCATTTTTGGTGCTATTTGTGTGCATTTATCAAATATGGTGCAAACATTGATGCAAAGTTTGCACCAAGTTTTTCACCAAGTCTTACACCAAGTTTAGCACCAAGTATTGTAATAGGTTTTGCATCAGGTCTTACACCAAGTTTTACGCTAGGTTTTATGCCAAGTTTTGTGCCATCCTTTGCACCATGTTTTGTATCAAGTTTGGCACCTAATTTTGTTTCGCCAACTTTTCTATCATTTATTGCATCCACTTTTTGTGACTACACTTGCATCAACTTTTTCATCATCTCTTGCATCCTCTTTTGCACCATTTTTTAAATCATTTTTTGCATCCATTTTTACATCATTTTTTGCATCCCCTTTGCGTCAAGATTTGCATCAGGTGTTGTGTCTCAGATTGCAACTACTTTTGCATCGAATTTTGTTGCATCAAATTTTGCATCATATTTTTCATCCATTTTTGCACCCATGTTTACGTCCACTTTTGCATCTTATTTTTCATCTTCATTTGCTTCTTTTTTTGCATCTATCATTACATCCACTTTTGTTGTGATGCTATTTGTGCCATGTTTTATACTTACTATTTTACCCACGTTTCCTTCCAATTTTTCATCCATCTTCGCATCAACTTTTGCATCAAAATATTGCATCTATTTGTGCATCCACTTTTGTGTTGTGTTTTGCATCTCATTTTGTATCTTATTTTGCATCTACTTCCATTGCATCCATATTTTTCATCCAATTTTGTTTATGTTGTTGCACCCATGTTTCCATCCACTTTTGCATCCCTTATTGCATCTTGTATTGCATCCGAGTTTACATCCTTTTTTGTGTTTTTTATTACATCCACTTTCTCATCCACTTTTGTTGTGCCATATCTTGTGCCTTTCATTGAAACCCACATTTTCTTCCAATTTTGCATCCACATTTGCATCCTCTTTTGTGTCCAAGTTTGCATCAAATAATTTTATTATTTTTTACATTCCAATTTTCATCTACTTTTACATCCACTTCTGATGCATCCAATTTTGAATTTAATTTTGTGTCCAAAATTGCACCCATGTTTGGTCCATGTTTACATCCATTTTTTAATCCAATTTTTCCTCTTTTTTTCATCCAAGTTTGTGTCTTTTTTTTGTTCATTGTTGTATCCAAATTTATTTCACAACAATTCATGCTAAGTTTTATGCCTACTATTACACCCATGTTTTCTTCCACTTTTTTCATCCTATTTTGTGTCCAAGTTTGCATCAACTATTGCATCTACTTTTTCATCCACTTTTGTGTCAATTTTTCTGTCTTGTTTTGCATCTACTTATGGTGTGTCCACTCTTCATCCAATTTTACGTCTATTGTTACGCCCATTTTTTTTTTTACTTTTTCATCCATTTTCCAACACTCATATATTTTTTGCATTGATGATATTTCTTATGACATTAACAATTATGAACAATTGATGATGTTGATGATAATGAAGATGATGACGATGACATGAATTGTGATTATTATGATAATAAAGATGATGGGGGTTAATGATAATGACGATGGCGATGCTAATGACCTTGGACAATCTTCCCAATTTTTAAATGTTGTCATGGTGATAATCATAATCATTATCTTTAGAGTCATCTTCCAAGTCATCATAATTTGATCATCGTTGTCATTATTTTCATCTTGGTCATCATCAACAAAAATAATGGCATGAATGATGATTATGATGTTCATGACAAAGTTGACAACAATGATGATAGGAATTACATTAATTATGATGATGGTGATGAGGAAAATTATAATGACGATGATAATGGTAGTGATGATGATGATCATCGATCATCTCTAAAAAACAAAGTTGTCATTTATCTTGCATGTATCATGTGTCCTAACAACCCATTTTGAGAACTCGTAATATTTTTTGGGTTGATGATATTTCTTACGACACCTATAATTATGAACAATTGACGACAATGTCCATAATCATGATGATGATGATGACATGAATGGTGATTATGACGATAATGCAATGGTGAGATTGATGGTGGTGATGATGATGATGATGATAGTGATGATGATGACACTCCCTCTAAACTAGGGAGATACTCATAATGAGACAAAAAATTACTCTCAAGTTGAAATATCCATGTAAGAAGGGATGTGGATTGATAAGCATCAACGATGGTTTACATCATCGCAGCCAAAATTGTCAAAATAGAAAAGCCTTGACTAACAAGTTATATCTCTCCATTAGATCATAGCACAATGTTGGGAGGCATAAATTTTGATGCCACTACCTCTTTAGGCACTTACCGCACTAGGATGTTCATCAAGCATGTCCTCGCATGATCATTTCCTAATCCACTGTCATAATATTTGACACCAGGAAATATCGATCCTCATGACTATTCTTATCTTGGATTAATGTACTTGACTTATGGCAGTTAGTCCTAGTCAAAGCACAAATTCTCAAAGAATATTGGTCCCATATTTTTATCTAATCCACAATTATCCCTACTGGTGTCTTTAGTAGGCTTAGGACTGTTAGTCTCGGCTGTAGCACATAACAAATGGATAATATGGTGTCAATGCTCATTCCCTCTCAACCAGGGAGGAGACATCCACAAGCATAAGCGTTTCTCAAGAATACCCATAATTTTCATAGGGAATAACATCACTAATTTGTTTTCATTATATGACACCTTTATGATTAAGCATTCATAGATTTGTGGAAAAATATTTCCCCTTTTGTCATTTCTGATGAAAGAAAATCAAAAAGTGAAAGCCAAAATCATTAAAGATACACTATAATGATTTATCTAAGTCTAAACTCTAAGGTTAAAGTGAAAATTTATGTAAATATTATATCTATGAGTTGTTCAAAACTTATGAAAACCTTATTCCCTAAGTCCTATATATAAGAAACATCAAAAGAAATAAAAACAGGGCCCAATGAATGGTAATTCATGTATTCACACCCTCTTTGGAAAACATATGAATATATACACTCCTAGTTACACTTGATCACTTGTTTGTGATGGTTAAATCATGAAGTCCTCTTTTCCCCTTTCATTTTCACTTCGTCATTTAAGAACCTAATTGAGGTTCTAGGGAATTTTTATTGCCTAATGGTTTCATGTCTACTCTTGGTTTACTTACGTCACACTACGGTCAATCATGTGATGAAGTGAAATACTTAAGTTTGTGTAGTTATTAGAACAATGTATTAAGCTAGTCACCACACACACATGTATTACATCTCATTGATCCACATGTGTGGGTTGGAGACTCATTTCTTGAGAACTTTAATGGATACTAGTTTAGGGCCTTGATGGTATATCTTACAAAATCTCGTGGTAAACATTGTGATTCATCCTTTCTTTTCCTCGAGACACTTGATAATATTGAAGTCACTCCCAATAATCCACATAGATGGGGAGTATAAATTACTTGTGCTGGAAATAGAATTGAGAAATAGAGGTTTTCCATTTGTGATATTGGAGTCATAGACATTAGATACATGGTAGTAGTCCTCGATTTCAATTAACTAAAATTATATTGTCATAATGCGAAAAGAGGTAAACATATTGGTAACCTCGATGTCCTAATCATTCCAAATAATAGCCATTCCACCCAAGTATATCTAATCATCAATCACTACTACTTGGAAATTCCTCCCCCATTTTCTAATTATATGAGGTAGAACCTCACATAATATTTTTATTTCTTATATTAGCATTATTGATGGATGCTTTGCATACCATTTTTCTTTTAGGAGTATTTTTTTTCCTTTACTATTGAGGTCCCTCATGCTACATGAGACTATTTTCATAGAGAATTTACACAGAAAGGAAGTATAATGTGACTAAAAAAAACATGTTCCAAGATTTAAGTTATTGCACAATGCCACTTCATGACTCCTATATTTCCTTAACCTGGGAATGAATGGTGAACTTGATAGCCTTAAGAGAAATTAACCAACGAAAATCTCAAAAAGAGGTGACTTTTGACTCTATCACATACAAGTTAATATTCTAAAAAAATATCCATAAAAATTTCATCAATCAATGAATCTTTAAACAAAAATATCCAAAACAATTTCATCAAGCAATGAAGCATTGCATTACAAATTACAATCTATAAACCTTTTGGTAACTTTTTTCTAAACCATGTTCTTAACCAGCATTTTTAATATTAATATTTAACATTAATATGGAAAATAACACATTTTCATAAATTAAATAACATGTTATCAATCCTAATAAATGTCACTAACATAAAACTAAAAAGCATGCAACTAATGGGAGTGCCCACTCAAGGCCACCATAAGACAATTAATCTATTAAGACAAGGATTAATGGGGAAAGAAATCTATAAAGGACAAAGACAAACCTATTTTAACTTTATTGTTTTATTAGGTGCAAGTTGAACATCTCAAGATATAGTGAAGAGAAGAATTAATTTTATTGCATTAAGAAAACCCAAGCACATTCTATAACTTAGCAAGGAAGAGATGTATAATACCCATCTCAGCGACACAACACATGCCATTAAGTTACTTTTTTATATATTATTTAAACTTATATCATAAAATCACAAATTTAGCATGAATGGATGTTTAAAATCCATTTTTATAAAAATAAAATATAATTTTTGTTTAAAAAAAAATGAGAAACTAAATATATTTTTTTAGAAAATAAAAAAATACTAAACTAAATATATATTAAAAAAAAAAACTAAAATTAAGCAACTATATATATATATATATATATTAAATTTAAAATATTTTTTAGAATTTTTTTAAACACTTCCCTCTATTCTAAGAAGCAAAAATAATAATACAAAAAAGGACGGACCAAAAATATTCCTTTCCTTGGTAAGTGTTTCCCACCATTTATTCCACTCACTCGAGTTATTTCAGAAAATAGAGATAAGAGTTATTTCACACTCTTTTGGAAAAACCTATTGAGATTCTGTTATGATATATCTATTCCTTGATGGAGTCCTTGATATATTGATCAAGTTTTGATTCCTTGGAGATTAATTAGAGAAACAAAAACATGACTACTCTTAATTCCAAGCTCAATGCCTCTAATGGTGGACACAAGGCAAGCGAGGGGTTGCTATTGTCGTCATAACTCCAAGTTCATTGCCTCTGATGGTGGACAAGGCAAGGGAGGCGGTTGCGGTCATGGTCGTGGTCGTGGAGTTTTCTCTTTTACATTATATTTAGGGAGTTCAAAGAAATTTGAATGGAATCATTGTTGTCACTAGGTATAATGGATTAAATGTGATAATGGATAAAATGAAGTAATTATTTGTGAGCATTTGTTCTTGAATGAACATTAGGATCCATATTATTATAGAGAAAAGTACATGCATTAAAAACAACTCAATATTTCATGTGACATTCATATTGTATGTGACTTATTTTTCATTAAAAACAATTTACGTTTTCATGTGACATTCTTTTTTTGTTAAAATTTCTTCTATTTCTAATCTGAATTACAATTGTAATTTGAAGTAAAGCTTCCAGTAAATATTCATTTACCAATTTTGCATGGAAATCATAAGAAACATTCACAATATAAAATGAAGAACAAATGGGAACCTACTTCATATTGATTAAAAGATGCTTCTACTACTTAATGTGAATTACAAGTGTAATCTTAGTTGGATATCCAATATATCTTAAGCCATATTTTCATTTTATTTTTAGTAGTATTAAATGTTATTATGTCCTACCTCATTTTATTATTAGCATTGTAATAAAAATATGCATTTTGCTATAGAATTAGTACTAACATGTAATATTGATGACTTTTCCAGAGAGTTATACGTAATGACCGCGAAGATGATGATATAGACTATGTTTAGATTACATCATATATCAGGGATGATGATGATGAGGATGGTGATGGAATTGGTGATGATTATGTGGATGGTATTATCAGGATGGTTAGTATGATGATCATGGAAATGATCACAAGGATGAGCTTGAATATGGTTTTCATGGTGCTAGCTAGCCATGTGTTATTTTTTATATTTAGTTGGATGTCTTAATATGGTAATCATAGATTTGAATTTTAGTTTATTTGAATAATGATGTTGATACTATTGGTACTATCTTTTTACCTTATGAATATGTTGAAAATTGTTTACAATTTTTTTTATGAAGAATTATTGTGTATGATGAGATTCCTATTTTTTTTATGGATGTTGTGAATTTACCTTAGCATAATGATATCTATGAAATATTTTTATTTGGTAATCTTACATTGAAATTTAGTTGATTTGATTAAATATGATGATGATATTATCATTTTTTTCTTGTTACTTTATGTATATATTGAAAATTATCAACATTATTTTGATGGAGAATTATTATGTATGATGATATTACTATCTTTTGATTTGTGTTGTGAATTTACCTTAGAATAATGGTGTTCATGAAATATTTTGCTATCATAATCACACATTTGAATCTTAGTTGATTTCATTACAGATGATGAGGATATTATTAGTATTACATTGTTACTTTATATATGTGTTGGAACCTATCAATGCATTTTTATGGAGAATGATTATATATGATGATATTAATATTTTTGGATGTAATGTTGTGAATTTACCTTGGAATAATGATATTTGAGATAAATGTTGATTTAGTAGTAATATATGTATATTGAAAATTGTCAATTATTTTTTGATGGAGAATTGTTTTTTTTTGCTAATGCAAGAGTCGTACCTTCTATTCAAAATAACCAGAAAGGATTAATTACATAAATTACATCCCCAAGGGCAGGGGGCTATGAACCAAAGTCTAAAAATTTTTGCCATGGGTAAACTCCCCTGAAAAAGGTTCCACCACTAAGCTAGACAAGCACGAACAATGATTGAGAGACATGCATAATGCATCTGGGCTGTTGATCCACATCGCAAGATCCAATGGCTGAGGAACATATCGGAAGGCAAAGAAGCCCAGAGAATACCCGCTCGATGAGGGTGGTATTCTCTCTCCTACGATAGCCACGTGTTGCATGTTGAGTGGCATCGGGCTCAAATCAATGAAACCACTCCTGGTGTTCAGAGCTTTTGATAAACCATAAACCACCTTAAATCATAAACCCGGACCTACCAACATGCATAATGCATCTAGGCCATTGATCCACAATGCAAGATCCAACGACTGAGGAACATATCAGAAGGCAAAGAAGCCCAAAGCATACCCACCCGCTGAGGGTGGTATTCTCTCTCCTACTGTAGCCATGTGTTGCATGTTGAGTGGCATCAGGCTCAAATCGATGAAACCACTCCCAGTGTTGAGAGCTTCTGATAAACTGTAAACCACCTTGAGGGTGGTATTGACACTACAAGTTGTTATGATGAAAGCTTCGAGTCTGCTGTGGAAACCAAGACCCTGGCCACAACCCGTCAAACTACAATTTGACTCTCCCCCTGGATCCTTAGACACTTGATCCAACGAATGAGAGGAGTCTCCCTTTGAATAAAACCAGGAGGCAATCCCACCATCTGAGCACCTGAAAACCTGTAGACCATCCCTATTGGTTCACTGTGACTATTTCCAACAATTATGTACCTATGCAGGGAATCTGCTATACTTTCTGATTGAAGGCTCTTCACCCCCTCTTCCCATCGGTCAAAACTGAGATGATCTGTATTTGGAGAAAGTTTAGCAACATTACATAAGCTGTCAATCAACTTCCACCCAAGAACTTTGTGTCTGAGCTATTCTGGGCTTATATAACTAAAACCGGCCTACGTACTGCTTTCGAAATTACCTTTGGAGTACCACTTCATGTTAAAAGTATATCGACTAAACCCAGCCTCTGCTGTTGTTGACATTCTCTGGTCAGATATGTCTCTCGGTCCTCATTCGCCTGGTTGAGGCAGTCATCCCTTAGTCTGTTCTGTGGAACATCTTGCCATCTATATGTATTGTTGCTTTTAGTACAGAGAGCTCCTTTATTGGCAAGTATGTCTACCAATTTATTGGTCATCCATTGCACATGTGTGAAACTCAAGGTCCTCATGTTGTGAAGGTGGAGGTGAATTCTTTGATAAACCTGAAGAAACCTTCAGTGTCTCGAGACCTTTTCCGGAGCCGAACCACAACAGATTCTCTTGACCGAATTGATGATTAGCTTAGAATCAGCTTCAATTATGATATTCTAAAGATTGTTGTGCTTCAGGATTTCTAAACATTATTCCAGTGCCATTAGCTCCACCATATTGTTTGTGGCTCTTCCCAAATTGAAATGAAAACTATGATGTATGCAACCCTTTTCATCCCTTAACACACCACCATAACCAGTTATATCTGGATTTCCTTTTGAGGCCCCATCTATGTTATATTTCATAAATCCCTGAGGGGGCGGATGCCAGAAGTCTTTCTCAGTGATCGGTTTCTTTACCATCTTGTTCATACCCTAAGGAATAAGCCCCTGCATACCCAACTATAGAAGTATCTGCATATCTACATTTGAAGGGGAATTTTTAGGGGAAGTTTGCAGTAAAGTGCCAACCGTCTCCTTAAGTTGTCTTAAGATCTGTTCCATAATGGTTTGAGAGGAAGTGTTTTTATTTTTATTTTTGAAAATTCTGTTGTCGCGCTCTTTCCAGACATTCCATATTAGGAAGCTTGGAGTTAATGCCCAAGCTCTGTTTATTGTTTCATTATCAGAGAAGCTTCTCCACTAGTTACTAAGGGTATGGGTAATACTTCATATATCCCTGTCTATTTGTCTAAAAATTAAGGCAATGCCATCCCACAATGTGGAGGTAAAAATACAGGTGTTGAGGAGGTGCTCTATTTTCTACTCTTGAGACTCACATAGCTGGCATCTAGATGGGCCCAAAACACCCCTTTTCCTGATGTTCTCCCAAGTTAGAATTTTCTTATGATGTACCAACCGCATGAACAGTTTGGTTTTCATCCATCCTTGGTTCTTCGAGATATTCTTCCAAACCCAATTCGGTTCTGTAGAATCAATCTCAAGGGCTAAGCGCTTTGTTGAGCTCTGAAACTACATCTCTTCCACACACTTTTCTAGACTTTTTCCCCTCACCAGTGCCTCACAAGCTATCAAAAATCATTACATATTGATTCTGAGAGTACATTTAAGTGGTTTACTAACTATGTTTTTGTGTTTTTTATTTGACTTAGATTTTGCTCATTAGCTACTGAATGTAGCCACTTTCCGCAGCTGTTTTTGTTGATCTCTATATTACAGGTGTCATCAAGCAAAATGAGGCATGTGGGCAGGTCAGAAATGATCTGGACATGGACCAGGTCCTATTGGTTTAGCCAGATTCGTAAAGGAAAGCCCTGGTGAAACGGTGGTCAAACGAAGGACTTCTATGGCAAGCAGGTCTATGTTTTTCAACATGTGAAGGGTCTGAGACCATTCCTAGATCCATGGACTCATTTTGACAGCTGTAGACTACCTCCATGACGTAAATCCAATAGCCACCTTTTGGTAGATTGAATGATCTTAGCAACCATCATGCTAAGCTCACGGATGCTGTCCTTTTACGTGTCCACCACTGAAGATGTTTCATAGGAAAAATGTTATGTAATTTCCCTTATAAATAACGCGTTTGAAAACGCATGTAGAGTTATATTTTATTGATGTAATTTTGCTATTATGTTTATGTACTGTGCCGTGACACTGGTCTTGCTGTTGTAACGAGAGGATCCTTCCTCTGTTTTGCAATACAATAAAACTCTGTTTTATATGACTGCATGGGCATAATATCGAATTGACAGTGTGTTAACCAAGGCCGTGCAGAGGGCCCCTACTGGCTAATGTTTCGTTCTTTTATTTCTGTAAAGGTTTCATGTGCTGTTGTTTTATTTCCATTGTAAATATTTCGTAGTCTATGCACTTGTGTATATTTCACATCTCAGTTATAATGCTAATGTTTCATTCCTGTACATGATTTTCCAAGCATTGTATATTTGTGCTAACACTGATCAATGTGTTTCAAGTTAGGATAGGCCCGGGCATTTTCATACAATTTTTGCAACAATTATTGACATGAGATTGTCCTCTCTACTGACTTTGCTTCTCTTAGCTTTCAATTTTAGTTATGCTTTGATTTCAGTCTTATTCATTTGTTGTTGATAGTTAGTTTAAATATCAAATTCTTCATTTCATTTAACGTTATCTCCAGAGCCATGGCTTAACCTTGAAAAGCTACATGGAGAGCTATCAGATTTTGAGTGAAGTGATTTGATTCTTCGTGTTATTGACGTTATCTCCAAATCCATGGCTTAACTCGGAGAAGCTACCTGGTGAGCTATTAGACTATAAGTGAAGAGACTTGATTTTATTTTTATTTACAAGTAGATTATTTAGATATCAATTCCTCATGTTATTAATGTTATCTCCAGTGCCATGGCTTAACCCCAAAAAGCTAATTGGCGAGCTATCGGACTATAAATGAAGTGAATTGGTTTAACTTTTATTAGTTTGTTGTTTTTTATTTGTTTGAGTGCAATAGCTTAACTTTTATTTCTATATTTAGATGAGTAGCAGAGATAGAGATTTCATGATCAGTAGTTCATCATTTGTTTGATTCAAGTAGCTACACATTTACATTCTTGTTTAGCTGCACATTTACATTATTGTTCAAAGTATTAATTTCATTACTAGACTGTTTTGAGATCTTCTGAAGTGTTAAGTTCTAGAAGTCATCATAAAGGACATAATTGCCTTAAAATCTATACCCATACTTGCCTTCTAAAGTATGCTTAAAACTTCAGAATAGGATTTCCATTTGCATTAGGAGACAAACCAAGATAAAACAAGATAAAAACCCCAAAAACAAGATAAAATTGAAAACAATAAAAAGTAAGAAAGAGGTTGTCTTGCACATATAGTGCGCCACACTTCATCAGTTTACGACTCCCGGATTGATAATGAATGTAGTAATTTAGGACATACTAAATTGACTAAACATTTTGGCGCTGTTGCCGGGGAAGTGTAACTAGGTAGCCGATCTCTTACAAGAAAAAGAAGGGAAAAATTGATAACTTCTTGAAGTATGCTCTCCTCTTGCACCTAGTGTGATCTGGAGGATCAGAAAAGAGAGTTATTAGTTTAATAATTTCTTGATTATGCTCTCTTCTTGCACCTATTGTGACCTGGAAGATCAGAAAGAGAGTTATTAGCCCGACTTAAAAAATAGAAATCATGAGATTTCTATTTTTTTTCCTAGTCATTCACACAAAAATTCAAACATTTATTTCTACTTGAAGAAAAAAAGTTTAACAGTTCTGCTGGAAAGTGGGCGGGGGAGCAGGGCTTCTACATGCTCCGTACATAGGTTCTTACCTTCTGTTTTTAATACCCAATTCTCTCCTAGCAGGAACTCATCAGATGCACACAACTCTTTAAAAATTGCTACACTCTCCCCGGCAATGGCGCCAAAATGTCGGGTGATAAAAAGGGTATTTTTAACTCCTAATTACCTTCACATTAATTGTCAACCCAGGCACGACTTTTTATTTCAAGAGTATACTTAGTCTGAGGCGGCTATTTACTCAAGAGTAATGTTTTGCAGTATAGTGCTTAAAATACAAAAGTAAATGAGTGCCTGAAAAGAAATCAACATAAACTCAAATGCTCTGAAATTCAACTATTCACTCAGCAAACATCAATCGAGGATATAGTAGCAATAAGTCATTCCTCTAGAGATTGATACAATTGAAATCAAACTAGAACAAGATAATCAATCTGAGAACAAGGAAGCAGTAACCAATGTTCTCTACAGTTGACAACCCTGCATTAAAGCAATTAAAAGGAAATAGAATTTGAGCTAAAGCTGTTATTGAAAGTAAATTAGGAAAACTCTTTAAAAGCAAACTCTTGAAATTAGCCAACAAAAATGAACAACAAAGTAAATGGGAAGCAAACTGTAATTAAAGGAATCTGAATAGCAAACTCTAATTAATGAAAATGAACAACAGCAAAGCCAAATTAATAGCAATCTGTATTGAATAGAAAAACCTTAGTCTAAGGAAATAAATGTAGCAATTGTATCCTACAGGAATCAGATAACAACCTTTACTCTAAGAATAAACCGGACAACAAACAGAAATAGAATGGCAGCTAATTAGAAATGAAATATAGAACAACGCTTAGAGCCTACGGTGCTGAAATAAATAATACACACAACATATAGAGATATTAAGAAAAACAATAATCTGAGTCTGATACCGCAAGTATTAATCCTGGTTAGAAAGGGTAACGATTACAATTCATAATGGAACCACAATGTCAATTGAACAGCAATCGTATGAAGTATAAACCATAGACAAATATAGTAACACCAACTTAAGAAGGTTAAAACTTGATTACTCTGCAATTAAACAACAATAGCATTCTGTAGAGAACAACAATGTTACCTTAATGACTTTAAAGGAATAGCAATACGTTATAAGATCAGAATGCACATTACGACTTTCTTGTTGTAGAGAACAATATATGAAATATAACAGAGCTGCAATATAAGATAAAAAAACACACCAGATTACCGATTCAAGCTGATAATAAAAACCACACATGAACTACAAATATAATATACAGTAGCAGCAACAGTGTACTCCACCAAAGGTTGGGCCCTTAGCCGCCAGCGGATGCTGCTGGGTTACTTCAGATGAAAAGAATTAACAGCAACTCCCAAACCATGTATTAATCATTAAATGGTGAAATCATTACAACATCTGAAGCTCTGAGACTTACAGCATGAAACAATCCTTTCTTCCTCCTATCCTATCATGAATTCTTAATTCTAAATCCTCAATTCTCCATTCTCTTAGCCATCCTCAATTCTAAATCTCTAAAACTTCATCGTTTTTCCATCCCCATCTCTAATCTCTGTTTTCATTTAAATAGAGAGAGATCAGAGAGAAGTTACAATAAAGATAAGTACAACATGATTTCTATTACAAAATTGGTTTGCTTCTAACCAATTGATCAACAAGAGCAAGGTGAATTTGGCTTTGCAGCTGAGATTTGGAGGATGGCCGCAACAACAAATCTGAGAAAATCATGCTCAAAGAACCCCACGTTTCTCTCAATAAAAGTCGAATTTTGGCAAACCGTTCTTTGCTGAAGTTAATTGGGTCCGTTCTAGACAAAACTCATGTTCCGGATTTCCCAAATTCTACTTCATTTGCTCAGAATCTCAACCTCAAAACAGTCACTTCTTATTCCAGTGAATTTCTGAGTTGGCACTTTTAATGATCAAATCTTCAATCTGGAAATTATCTTGGAGGCTAAAAATGGTGAATAATGTTACAACCAATTTATTAAAACTATCATTGATAAAATCATGCATAATCATCAATTTATTAGAAATAAAGGAGAAGAAATAATATTTTTACATAAAAGCATATATCATCGTAAAATAGAACTATATGATAAATTATGACAAATGACGTGATGAAGAATGGTAGAAATGGGTGGAATAAGCGTTCACAAGTGATAATAATAATGGCATATTAACGGCCCAACAATGGGCAACTAGAGAGTTTGACCCGAAGCCACCCCGGGACTCACTCCCATTAGAAATTGCACAGAGGCAGTAGATCTTGCCCGCTCCAATGACTAAGAAAATTGTGCATCCAAGCTAGATAGACACACAATGCCCGTCCTTGTCTCCCTCATAAAATTATATAGTTTTTCCAGTCAGGCCTCCTAACAATCGACCAGATGCTCACCCAGAAAATTGCGCAGTTTTCATTAACAATCTCTCTCCTGCCCAGCAGTCCTCTCAACTCAGAAACTGTGCAGAGGTGATCAGTAGGCTAGCCTCCCAACATTAGTTTAGTTTTTCCCATCAGCAACTCTCGGCAGCAGACTGTCAGTTCCCTCCAGGAATTGTGAAATTTTTGTTGCCAAGCTCCAGCAACTGACTGCCAATTCCCCTCAAGAATAGCATAGTTTTTTCTATTAGTGACCCAGCATAAAACTGCTAGTTCCCTCCAGGAATTGTGCAGTTTTGGCTGCCAAGCTCCCACTACCCGCTCATTCTAGAAACTGTGCAAATTTTTACTCACCAACCTTCGTGCAACCCAGACTATTCCCCTAAAAAATAGTGCAATTTTGTCCTCCAACTAAGCCAGAGCTCGCAGATAGTCAATATCAATCTAGATTGCCCATCTTAATCGCCCTGTGACTCTTGTACAATTTTCATCAGCAGTGCCCGGAGCCTCCATCCCGCCTCGCAAACTTGTTACCTCTCCCTGTCACCTACATCTGAAATGATCATGTATCATGGTAGACTAGGAGGTTTTTGGATTTGATGTCATCTCATCATGAGTGAATCCAGGAATAGGTACACAAACAAACATGGCACAACGATGAATGGGATGAATGAAGGGAGCCCATGCAAAAGGACAGGTTCACCAATCGACGAAAAAACGATGCACGAAAAGAGATGTTCTCGCGAATGAATGATCATGAAAAGATGTGTTCACGGATGGATGGACGAGTGAACATGCACCTTTTGTGAATAGACGGACCTATAAAGCCTTATAACATACAAGCAAGGAGTAATGTGCAAAATGAACATCAAGCAGACTAACGACCATCAAAGAATCCATGGACTTTTCCATGTGGAGGTGAAGCTGAGACACACCATGAGGACATCCATCACCTAGCAAAACTACAATTTGACATGCACACTAACAACAGCATGAATATACCAACATTGTCATGTCAATTCATGTCATGAGTCATTTCCTCCACATCTCTAGCATGAGTCATACTATCAATAAATGTAATGTAACATGGAAGTCCAAGTGACCGACTTGTTGTACAAAGGGTCATGTAAAGTCTAAAATTCATGGAATTCAAATAGTCATGAGGGTAGTCAGACAACCACAAGGGTCAGTTTCATCCTTAGCTATAAATACCCCCTCATTTGTACATGAAAAGGACTTTTCACCTCAGCTCCTCCCACATGACGAAGAGAGTCTATATTCTTTTCTTTGAGGAGTAAGTAGTGGCTCCAATTCCCTACCCAGGGGGTTAGTGATGTATGGTGTAACGATGTGTCTTGGAACTTTCACTTAATTTAGAAGATTGCTAACATGCCAACATGTTTTCACACATGTATTGTCACTGTTGCAAGAGTAATCTTGAACACTTGTGATGCATGTTGTTTTAACCTATGTTTAACACTTCAACTCATTCACTTTTTGTAATACATAATCTATTAATGAAAATGTGTTGTATATGTTGTTAACATTAAGCTGCCCATGGTGGCTACCTCCCCAGACATTAAACAGACCTTTCACATAAAACTTTCTATAAAAACCATTTCACTCGCATGGGCTTGTCCACTAAGTGTTGTACGTGTTATCTTCCCTTGTGTGTTGTGACTGCTGCATCTATGTGGACTTCTCCTCCGTAAGTTGTGGATGTCATTTTGTGTTGTGTGTTCCTAGCAGAGTTGGGGCTTCCTACCAACCGACTTCGGACTCACTCCCACCCTTGCCCTCTATAGTGAAGGAACCATTGACACAAGTAACACTAGCAATCACCAAGCACGTGAACCTCACTTCTCAAAGACAAAGCAAACCACTCTCCTGTGCTGACAAGCAAGAGTTGAGGAAAATCCTTAAGATAATGGCAACCGGGCCATAATACTGGATGGGACTCCCACACCAAACTGTGTGAGGTCTAGTTGGGACTTCATACCGGGGTGATCCCTTGAATGTTGGTAGGTCCAGCACCGTCAACATTTTTGGTGTTAGAAGGAGGCCAACCAGTTGTATATGGATAGACATCCTCTTAGACTCATTCATCAACCATATGGTCAAGGTAGTATCTCGCACTCCCTCTCACCTACGTGTGACTCTACAGATGGTTACTCCTCACCTCTTAGGACCGAATGCGAAATTCCATATGATCAACTATGCTCTATCTATCCCATCACTCGCCAATTCATGAAACCAGATGGACTAATCCCAAGCATACAACATCTTCCATCTCCATCAAGGAAGCCAAAAGCCACTCCTACAGGAGTTGTTGTATCATCAGTGGAAGAGGTAGTCCTTGCCACACTTGAAGGTCTAGAAGAAGCTATTGAAGATGGAGAGGAACCTGCAGTCTTCTTGCAAGGCAAATGAAACACTCTTGTGATCTTGGGATCAGGTTCTAGTATAGCAGGTGGAGGGGAAGGTAGTGGAGGAGGTAGAAGCAGAGACAAACCAACAGAATCAGAGCTGAAACCATCAAATTCTGAAAGAGAGGATGACGACAAAGAAGAAGAAGAGATGGTTGACCCAAATTTGGAATGGATGACTCAGGGACCATTGGCTCTCCCGAATGTTCTGCACAAGATTCCAAAGAAATCAGAAAAAATGAACATCAAGTTTAACCCTGACAGCGCGGTGAAGGCAGAAGATCACTTGGACAACTTCTACCTATAGTTGCGGACCCTTGAGGTACAATATGATGACGTAGAATGTAGATTGTTTCCATGTACCTTGGACAGTCGCACAACTACATGGTATCACAGCCTTTCACCAAACTCCATACAAAAATGTGGTGTGTTCAAACGCATGTTCCTTGAGAAGTTTGTTGATGACAAGACCCTAGTCATGCTACTCAATGAATTGGGAAGCTTAAAGATGGAGGGAAAAGAAAAAGTAAAAGCATTCAATCATAGGTTTACACACATATTGAAAAAATTTACAACGGACACAAAACTTCATGATTACATCACTGCTCATTACTACACATCTACACTGTCAACCAACATTGCGTAATTCATTAAGCAAGCTGTGAAGCCAACACTCTTAGAAAACTACGAAGAGCCTATTTCTATTGAGAAAGACTTGTGCACAATTGGAGTCATCAAGGATGATGAATCAACAAAGGAATCCAACTATTTGGGCAAGAGGTCCAAAGAAACAGTGAGCACGGGTAGAGACAAGGAAGCAACTAATATTGAGACCCTCACTCACCTAGTCAAGAACTTGACTACGGAAGTGTCCAAGCTGAAACAATGCAAAATAGACACATTTTCAAGCATCCATCTCCCTAGACTGAGACAGACAAGTAGCTCATCAGGTAGAAATCAGTCCAATCCAAAAACTGTGTAGAGCTCTATGTTCCAAGTTGAACAATCTGTAGATCCTAAGTTCTGCTCATTCCACGAAGAACATCACCCTGAGAACTCTTGTTCGAACTGGAAGCAAGTCACGAACTCTTTATGCAGTGATGCTTTAGATGTGGAAAATAGTATGCATGAGAAGCCAGAAGACATTGATGATGAATAAGAGATTGTGCTTGATGAACCATCAAGTTATGGGCATGTGGTCAATGCATATCAGTGCCCGCAAGCAATGTCAAAGATGAACATCAAGAAGCAGCCCCAAAAGAAAATGACTGATACAACCTCAGGAGTAAAGGAGCTTCACTTACACTTGGGGAAGCACAAGAAATGATGAGACTATTGATGAGGAAGGTCGATCCACTGGCTGCCCCAAAGTAGAAAACACAAAACAAGTATGGGAAGAGAGCGGCAGATAAGAGTTCATCCATGAGAAACAAACTGCAAAATGCTCCCCCGGACAACACAAACATCTATTCTACCCCAAACACCTCGATGAGTTTACCACCTCTCGATTAAAACATTGTTGATGACATGAAGAAAAATCAAGCAAACATCAATTTTTTCGAGTTATCAAAGATCCAGAGTCAGCGAGACATCTTGTTGCATGCATTGGGACAGATAGCAATAGACAACGCAACATCTACTAGCAAGGGAGCAAGCACACCTCTCGGATCACTTTCTATTGTGCTCAACACACTCCAGATGGAGGAAGAAAACTCAAGTTGCTCTCCGTTCCTGCTATCATTTGAAATTTTCAATTGTAATGTTCACAACTGCTTGGTTGATTATGGCGCGGCCTCCAACATCATGCCACTCTCCATTGGAAAGAAGATCAATGCACAATGGAGCGAGACATCTGCATGAATCATCCAACTTGACCGAACATTGGTACCAGCCATTGGTGAACTATAATATGTGATCATCTGACTATCTCATGATGCTCAAGTCCACCAATGCATCAAAATAGTGGTTGTGGACATACCAGAAGCATACAGTCTACAATTCAGCAGAGACAGGTCCAGTAAGCTAGACAGATATTTTGCTACAAACTGGTCTCACATGTGGCTTCCGTGTAAGGGAAAATGCAACCAAATCTAGGTGTTATCCGAGAGGTATATGAAGCATAATGTCACTCCCCTTAATGGAGAGAATGAACCGTTGGTGTTTGCAAAACTCATGTTTGGCAATTGCCTCCTTGAAATAGCATTGGGGTGTTATCCTGCACGGCCAGCTCCAACCCCACCAGACATGTAGTTGGGACTCCTTCCTTTCCCAACTGATGGTAATGAAACTTGTAAAATACATTGTACCAATAATTGCAGTAGTAGTAGCAATATTAGTAGCACATCAAGTGGTTCATGTACATACAAGTTATGGGCCATGTACTTTGATGGATCAAAGACACAATATGGCTCAGGATCCAGGTGTGTCTTGATTGACGCTTACAACAGGAAGCATCTAGTATCAAGTCGCTTGGAGTTTGAGAGCACAAACAAAATTGTTGAATATGGAGCACTCATGTTAGGCTTGCAACAATCCATCAGCCTCAACATGGTCGTGCTCAAAGTGGTAGGTGATTTAGATATAGTGGTATGGTAGCTATGTAACACCATTCACTATTTATCACCGCATCTAAAAAGTTGCCAGCAAGAGGTGTGGACACTAATCTAAAAATTCCAAGAATTTAACATCATTATTGTACCATGTATGCATAATGTAGCTGCCAATGCTCTGGAAAAGGCAGCTTCGAGAATGAAACCAATTAGGGACAGATTTACTATTGAAATTTTGTACAAACCATCTATCCTAGATAACATAACTAATTTACACATGTTTAATGATGATAAATAGATATTTCATTTCATGGCCAATGCTGATGTCTTCAAGGATGCAGCAATAGATGATGATGAGAATGAGTGCTCTCTGCAAGCAGAAGCTAGTAACTAGAAAGGCCACCTTATCACAAAAGGTGTGGTAACATTGGAAAAGCTTTATGACTTACAAGAATGTTTTCAAGGGTCAAGAAACAACAAGACCCATAGTTCCATTATGATGCATGAACTGATCAACCTAGGAACAGAACAAGATCTGAAGTTCATTCATCTTGGTCAATTTTGCACATAGCAAGAGCGGCAAGCCTTTGTCCACTTGTTGAAATAGTATCGAGATGTCTTCGTGTGGATGTATGATGATTTGAAAACTTATGACATGCAGATCATCCAACACATCATCCTGATCAAACAAGGGTTCAAGCCATATCAATAGAAGATAAGGAAAGTACATCCATCACTTGAACCCCTCATACAGAAAGAGCTTACTGAGTTGTTGGATGCATAGATCATATAAAAAGTTCATCATTCCACATGGGTTTCAAATCTTGTTCCTGTACACAAGAAGTTCATGGGATTCTGCTTGCGTGTTGATTTTGGGAATGTGAACCACGCCTTAGACAAAGACAACTACCCCGTGTTGTCTATGGACAACATTATGTAAACAGTATCTGGGGCACAGATGTTTTCCCTTCTTAAGTATTTCTTAGGATACAAATAGGTTCTGGTAGCAAAACTTGACAGACTTAAGACTACTTTCCGTACCAAGTGGGGTATGTTCGCTTACAGACGAATGTTGTTTGGGCTTGTAAACACAGGCGCAACATTTCACCGCACCATGGAAATCACTTTTCGTTGACTCATCAGATAGAGCATAGTGGTATACCTCGATGATGTGACTATGTTCTCAAGAAGACGGGAGGACAACACATGCCATCTGAAGAAAATATTTGAGTGATGCCGAAGATACGTGATTTCCTTGAATCGCAAAAAGAGCGTATTCGCAGTGTTTAAGGGGAGCCTTCTCGAGCACATTATTTCAAAAAGCAGGATCAAGGTGGATCCAGACTGGGTCTAGACTATTACATAAATCCCTCACCTAACCAACAAGAAATCCATGCAATCCTTCTTGGGAAAGACAAACATCCTCCAGAAGTTCATCTCGGATTATGCACATATAGTTAAGACCATGCAGGACATGATCAAGAAAGACGCAGTCTACAGTTAGGGCAATATGGAAAAGTATGCATTCACCCAGATCAAGCAGGCCATTGCAAAATTGCCTACACTCTACAACCTAGACTTCAAGAAAGATTTCTTGCTATACACCATTGCCTCTGATAATTCACTAGCTACGGTACTCACTCGGAAGGAAGAAATGAATGATGAATGTCCCATGTCCTTCATGAGTGCGAGCATGCAAGGGCTAGAGCTTAACTACCTCTCCATTGATAAGAAAGCATATGCAGTGTACAAGGCAGTGAAACACTTTAGTATGTACTTGTTGAAGAACTACTACATAGTCTTTGTCCCTTACCGAGTAGTCTGCACATTGCTTATACAGCAAGAACTAGGTGAATGACGTGTGAACTGGATGACAGGCTTACGAGAGTATGACCTTGAAACCAAGCTAGTTCACATGATCAAAGGGCATGGCTCAGCAAACTTACAGTTGAAGCAATACACGCATCAGAGAGTGAAGAATAGCTCATTAGTTAGGAGCAGGAAATTGAGATGTATGATATAATGTGAGAAACACCCACTGAAGACGGAACCTCTTGGTATGCAGATGTGCACTAGTACCTTAAGCAAAAAAACATACCCTCTCACATTTCCATCAGACAGAAGAGCGCATTACACCTTAAAGATTTAGCATATCAGTTGGTGCACAGAGTTCTTTACAGAAAACACAGTAATGGATTTTTTCTCAAGTGCCTGGAGGCACATGAATCAGAGAAGGTACTTCAAGATCTACATGATGAACCCGTCGGGGGTCACGTTGCGGGAAAAACCTATACACACAAAGCTACGCAAGCTAGTTTCTACTAGCCCACATTATTCAAGGATGCACATGCTATGCGCACAAGTGCCTAGTCTATCAGCGATGCACCGACAGAATACGGAGATTAGCAACCCTACTGCACTCTGTTGTAGTGATCGAACCATTCCAATAGTGGGGCCTGGAAATCATTGGGGAAATCTTCCCACATTCGTCATAGCAACACCGTTACATTCTAACAACAATTGATTACTTCACGCGGTGGACAGAATCAGTTCTGATCAAACAAGTGAACAACCACGAGGTCATCAACCTCCTCCAGCATAACATCATCTCACACTTTGATGTTCCGGTATACTTTTCTTTTTTACAATGAAATGTACTTTTCATCTTTGAAACTCTATGTTTTTTCATTAGCGAATGGTATTTTGTTAAATAATTCATCTAACTATTACCCGCAAGGAAATGGTCTCGTAAAATCCATGAACAAAAACCTCATATGCATAATCAAGAAGACCGTTTTCTCTGAGCAGCTCAACTGGGATATCGCCCTGATGAATGCATTATGGGTTGACCATGTAACACCCAAACCTTCTCTGAATACCTCACCATATGTCCTGGTTTAAGGTAAAGAAACCATCCTTCGACCAAATATCTACTTGCATGCACTTCATCTTTCCCAAGAATCCCAAGGAAAACCTTGCTAGCTAGTTCAACGTAGGCTGGATGCTCTCCATCAGCTTCAGGAAGAAAGGATGAAAGCAAAAGAAAAATTCACACTCCACCATAACTATATAAAGAGATGGTTCAATAATAAGTCTGCATGGAAAGCTAACTTCGGTGTTGGTGACTTAGTTTTGAAATGGGATAAGTCCCATGAAGACAAAAGCAAACATACGAAGTTCCAATCCCTGTGGATTGGTCCATACACAGTCCACGAGAATCTTGGCCCACACACGTATGGTTTGTAATCACTTGATGGGAGGATTGAAAACCTTACTGTCAACAACCAAGATCTCAAGAATTACTTTCAGTAGGCCAAGTCGCACCCCGTTCCATCTACATAGTCTGCTTGCTGCTTGTTGTTTCCATCTTGTTTGCCTTGCTTACTATCTTTGTTTTTACTTTGTTTTTTCTGCTTACTATTTTTGTTTACATTTTTTTTGTTTGCATGATATCTTACTATTTCTCTTTCTGGAAATAAGTGCTGCCAACTTCTACGTTCTGGCTTTTGAATAGAGTATGTGGTTGAAATTTGAAGAGACTTGTGACACTGCAGCACTTGGCCTGTCTTGTGTCCATCTTCTTTATGCTTAGTTAGAACCTTCGGCCGATGAAGTCTTGATGGAAAATACGAACTGTCTGCAAGGGAAGTTTTGGTCCAACCATGGACCTGTATCCACACTAGGAAGCCCCATGCCTATACTCAACCTTCTGCTCTTTGTGTTCAATCTCATCCAACTAGTAGAAATGGAGAAGGGGAATATCTAAAAGAGAAAACCTATTTTAGAGGTCTTACATGCTTCTCTGAAGGAACAACCTCTTCTACTCTTAATAAGTCAATATCCCTCTTCTGCCCCAAAAATAAATAAGTTCCTATGCACAGTCCTCTTGAAAAAATACAAAACCAAACTAAGAGAAAGGCTTCCTACACTAAGAGGTGAAGCATGCAACTCCACCAGGGTACTGAGTAGGCTCGCTGGTAGTGGAGCAATGCATGTGTTCCTGCATGACTTTGTTGAGATACTGTCCAGGCCTACTGGCAGTGGAGAAACACTAGAGATGGAAACTTATACATTGAAAATTTTCAACTCGCGAGCTAAACTACCCTTCCCAAACTCAAAACATTATGACCAAGCTGAACTTTTGATTGTGTTTAACTGAGTTGACAAAAGGTGAAGCATGTATGTCCATGGGGTATGTGGGGAAGCCGAAGTAACCCACACAGTGATTCAATACTCCCCATAATACCAAGGACCTATCCTAGTAAGGAACCAAGACAGAGAAGCTGGAGTTCTACCATTGTGTCACCAAGTGTTGTGGCCGCTACAGCCACCCTCCAAAATTATGGCTTGCACCGAATTTCAGAGCATCCCTTTAGAGTTTCACTTGATGACAACACACACTTAGGTTCACTATGTGAGCTCGTGCGAGTCCTCGCATCCGCACTGCTTGTTCATTTCACCCATTATTTCGCATGTTCATGTCAAAGTCATGCTTGTGACCATGTTTTGGTCAATCTTAAATTCATCACTTCATGTGTACTTATTGTGTTCACTATGAAAACATCTATCACACTCACACACAAAATCACATTCACTATCATGCAAATGTCATCACGGTTGACCAATGATTAATCACAAGTGTCACACTTGTCTCTTTTACCATTGGTCAGTCATGTTGAACATGTATGTCTGGATTGTTTGAGTCATCTCGTCATCAAGTCATCTAAGTGTGTGTTTGCAGGATCACATATGCATCTTTCACTCTTTCACACACTTAGTCATTTTTATTGAAGCGATGACGATCAAAATCCCCTCTAACAGTTGAACCATCATCCCACGATTGACTCGATCAACTGTCACCAAGAATAGTGCAGAAGCACCAAGCAAGTCATTTCAAGCTACGCTTCTTGCAAGAAAATCAATCCGCCTTCATGCTGGTCAACCAGAGAGTTTGACCCAACAGCCACCCCAGGACTCCCTCCCCTCAAAAATTTTAAATAGGCTGCAGACCTTGCTTGCTCCTTTAATCGAGAAAATTATGCAGTCAGGCTAGAGAGACACCCAGTTCCCTTCCCTGTCTCCCTCATAAAATTGTGTATTGTTTCCAGCTAAGCCTCTCGGCAGTCAACTGGTTGCCCACCCAGAAAATTACACAGTTTTTGTGAGTAAGATCTTTACTGCCCAGTAGTCCGCTCAGTTCAAAAACTATGCAAAGATGATCAGGAGGCCATCCTCCCAGCATCAGTGTAGTTTTTCCCACCAGCATCTCCCGGCAGCAGACTGCCAGTTCCCCTAAGGAATTGCATAGTTTTTGCTACCAAGATCCAACAATTGACTACCAATTCCCCTAATGAATTCCATAGTTTTTGCTGCAAGTGACCCAACAACAAACTGCCTGTTCCCTCCAAGAATTGCGTAGTTTTTGCTGCTAGTGTCTCAGAAACTAGCTTCCAGTTCCCTCCAAGAACTGCATAGTTTTGGCGGCCAAGCTCCCACTACCCGCTCGTTCCAAAAACTATGTAGATTTTTCCTACCCATCCTTCTTGTAGCCTGGTTTGTTGCCCTAAAAAACTGAGTAGTTTTGTCCTTCAACTGAGCCAGACCTTGCAGATAGTCACTGTCGATCTTGAATGCCCATCTTCATCACCCAGTCACTCTTGCGTAGTGTTCATCAACAGTGCCCAAAGCCTCCATCCTGCCTCACAACCTTGTTCCCTCTCCCAGTCACCTGCATCCGAAATGATCATGTGTCATGGCAGACTAGGAGGTTTTTGGATTTGAAGTCTTCTTGTCATGAGTGACTACAGGAACAAGTACACAAACAAACATGTTGTGATGAAGAATGGGATGAATGAAGAGAGCACATGCAGAAGGACTGGTTCACCAATGGACGAAAAAACAATGCATGCAAAGAGATGCTCTCGTGAATAGATGATCATGCAAAGATGTATTCGCAGATGGACGGACGAGCAAACATGCACCTTTCACGAATAGATGAACCTATCAATCCTTCCAAAATACAAGAGAGGAGAAATGTGCAAAAGCAACATCAAGCGAACCAATGAACATCGAAGACTCTGCACACTTTCCCATGTGGAGGTCAAGCTATGACAAACCATGAGGACATCCATCACACAGTAGCACTGCAGCTCGACATGCACACTAGCACCAGCACGAATGTACCAACACTCTCATGTCGAGTCATGTCATGAATCATGTCATCCACATCTCTACTGTGGGCCATATTTTCAATCAATGTAATGTAATGTGGAAGTCTAGCAGACCCACTTGTTGTACAAAGAGCCATGTAAAGCTGAAAAGTCATGGAAGTCAAACAATCATGAGAGTAGTCAGACAGCCACAAGGGTCAGTTTCACCCTTTGCTATAAATACCCCCTCATTTGTACATGAAAAGGAATTTTCACCTCAGCTCCTCCCACATAGCCAAGAGAGTCTATAATATTTTCTTTGAGGAGTAAGTAGTGGCTCCAACACCCCACCCACAGGGTTAGTGATGTATGGTGTAACAATGTATCTTGGAACTTTCTCTTAATTCAGATGCCTCCTGACAGGCCAACACAGTTTCACACATGTATTGTAACTGTTGTAAGACTAATCTTGAACACTTGTGATGCATGTTGCTTTACCCTGTGTTTAACACTTGAACTCATTCACTTGTTGTAATACATAATCTATTAATGAAACTGTGTTGTATATGTTGTTAACATTGTCTTGCCCGTGGTGGATACCTCCCCGGACATCAGACATAACTTTCACATAAAACATTCTATAACAACTGTGGCACTCACGCAGACTCATCCGCTGAGTTTTGTATGGGTTATCTTCCCTTGTTTGTTGTGACTGCCGCATCCATGTGGACAACTCCTCTGGAAGTTGTGCACATCCTGTTGTTTCATGTGTTCCTAGTAGATTTATGGCCTCCTCCCAACTGATTTGGGACTCACTCCTACCCTCTCCCTCTACAATGAAAGAACCATTGACACAAGTAACACTATAAATCACCAAGCACGCGAACCTCACTTCTCTAAGACAAAGCAGACCACTCTCCTATGCTCACAAGCAAGAGTTGAGGTAAATCCTTAAGATAATGGCAATCGGGCCATCATATCGAATGGGACTCCCACACCAAATGGTGTGACGTCTAGTTGGAACTTCATACTGGGGTGATCCCCTCAGTGCTGGCGGGTACAACATCGTCAATAGGTCTTTTATCAATATATGAATCCTTTAAGTCATCATGTAATATCGTCTTTATGTCTTGGTCCTTGATCTTCTTCATGTCTTCATGATTTTTATTTTTAGTTCTTCTTGTTCGCAAGTGTTTATTTATGATTTCTCCTTACTATCTTCTTGAGCATCTCCTTGTCATGTTGAGATAGTACTCCTATGAATTATTACCATTTGTGGTAAGGAACGATCAGTCATAAAACATATATTTTATCACTATCTAGCTGATGGGATGATCTACTGATAATAAGCATGTGAAGGGGTTAAAAGGAGAAGGCTTGATTAGGAGGGTGCATTCAAACTCATCAAGGCTCACAATAGGGCTTCAAGTTGCACTTGTGCACTCAAGAAAGAAAGAGAGAGAGCTCAAGGGCTCATGGGTGCACTCGTAAGAGATGAATGAGTGAGGCTTTAGGCCTTTAGGCCTTCGAGGTGCACTCATGTGCTCAAATAGACTAAGAAGGTGCAAGGGTGCACTCTGAAGAGACAAAAGAGTTAGACTTCAAGCCTTCAAACCATCAAGGTGCACTTGTGCACTCAAAAAGAATAATAGTGCATAAGGGCGCACTCCATAGAGATGAATGATTGAAGCTTCAAGCGTTTAGGCCTTCATGGTGCACTCATGCGCTCAAATACAATAAGACGGTGCAACGGTGCACTCCAAAGTGACAAAGGAGAAATAATCAAGTCTTTTGGATGCGCTCATGTGCTCAAAGAGGGTGTAATTCTTCGTGCTAAAGGAGTGTGCTTAAGCATCAAGATTAGTGACTGCGCCATGTGCTCAAAGGGAAGGATGAAGCTTCTTACTTCATGATTGCACCATGCCCTCTAAGGCTTCATGCTTCATGAGTGCACTATGTTCTCTATGAGTGATCCAGATTTAAACAGGAATGCAACAAATTACAAAGATAACCATAAACACAGAGATGCAGTGGAGATAATACTTCATTTCATTAATGTAAAATATTGAAATATGCTTACAAATAGAAATGGAAACAAATCATCTAGGGTGATGGTAGCTTATCTCTGAGAAGAGATGTGGCAGCTACATGCCTCTGAACTGCCTTTAAATGAGGCTCAAGGGCCTTTTTATTATTGAACAATAAGAGCAAACCCTAAACAACCAAAACCCTAACCCGAGGAGATGTAACACCAAGAGTTTGGTGAGTTAGACAACCAACTTCCCGAGGTCGTGAATTGGTCATATTATCCCTGTTTTATGTGCATGATAACCCATTGGAAAGATCTCCCCGAGGACTAATATGGAAAAGATGATTTTCAATAAAAAAATTGCTGGCGGTAGATTTCCAAAAAAAAGTCGTTTAGGGCCTCAAAACGGATCCGGAAGTTTAGGACCCGAAAAACTGCTAAAAATAGTAAATTGTGCTATAATTAAGGAAACTGAAAAAAGTGAAAGAAGAAATGGTGGGGTTCCATGTGGAATTGGCGGGTGGCCACCAATATCCACCTGGATCAAAGAGAAGAATGAAGCTTCATACTTCATGAGTGTTCCATGAACTCAAGGAGGGCACAGTTCTTTGAGCCAAAGAATCACACTCATAGTCCTAAAGTGTGCTCATTGTTTTGAAGTGTGCTTAGGCTCTCAGAGTGAAATTTTGAAGGCAAGAAGGTACTCTTTTGTCCTTAGTTCACTTTTTAGGGGAGAGAATGTCCTTGTTCTTCTGAAGTTTGATTCATTGTTTTGAATAGTGCTTTATTGTTTTGGAGAGCGCTTTGTTTTTTTGAATTGAGCTTCATTGTTTCAAAATGCATTCGAGAGGGTACAAGTCTTCTTCAACTGTTGCTCCTTGTTCATCTAAAATGCGCATTTCACTAAGGGAGGCAAGACAAGGCTAGGTGACTTATCCTTAAGAAGTACTAATGCACTATGAGTGGGAGCAGACCTTAGAGAAGACTTAGTGCAAATGTATGGGAGGAAATTTATCTCAATGAGGCTCATGAATAAGCTTTTCTTATCACCTAGTAAGAGGATTAATGCCTTTACAACTTGCACTGAGCTGAAGGACTAAGAAGATTTCTAACAATGGCTAAGTGTGGGACCAATAGAGTAGGAGAAATAAATGCATCCTAACATGACTCAAACATAGGTCACACACATAAATTCCATCAATACAAGCCAATGGAATGCACAGGACTCATGAAAAATAGTCACACCTTAAAACAACAACAAAGTGACATCTATTTCTAAGTGCGACAGTTGAAATGACACATTACAACACTTAGAAACCAAATTAGAACAATTGCGATGACTATGATGAAAAGGTGCACTGAGTTATAGGATTGTGTCTGGAACATGTTCCAATGATACATAAGACTATATAATGTATAAAAGTGTACCAGAGCTAACTTTTGGTGATTTACAAAGGTGTGACACATGCATGAATGAAAACACAAAAGCAACACCTATGACATGAGGGAAACATAAGATGAAATTTGCAAAATGCAATTGAATATGAATGTGATACATGTCAGAGCAGAGATAACATGAAAATGACACTTATTAAAGTAAAATCAAGTCAAAATTCTAGTCGTGAATATGAAAGTGACACTTGTGAAAGAAAAAATGCACAAAATATGACAGTTGAGAAAACTCACCAAAATAGAAGTACAGACATAACAAAGTGAGGGGAATTGTCAATAAAAGTGTGCAATAACTATCAAAATGAGTTGAAAATCACATAGGAACTTTCTTGGTGCACGATGATATGCATGTCCAATATTGTATAAAGCAAGTGTGTTCATGAACCCATCAGAGACTGAGCATGTGTGTGCAAGTGACTTGACAATTTGAAACAAGGAAGAAGACTTAAACACTTTTCAAAACATCAAAAAACCATGGAGTAATCATATAGTGACAGATCTTAAGGACCTCAGTAGGCTCCAAAATTATACTGTGAGAAACATTTTGGAGGGTGTTGATCGTACTCACAACAGGTTCTTCTATATATCTCTTTTTAATGTATAGATAATTTTTCGGAAGAAATCACATTGAAGATTTTGGTCGACGTGTTTCAAACTAGCAAGTGTGGTTCATCTTCAGGACACGATGAAGAATCAAATCTAGGAAGAGGGTTAAATAAGGAGACAGGTCAACCCAACAACTAGAAGATAACAGCTATATTTGACTAGGGGAGGGACATGGGAATGTTTAATAATATATAGATAATTTTTTATTAAATTATTGATTGTTTATTTTATTAAAAATAAATATTATTTAACGGCTATATTTGGTAATGGTTTTAAATTTATGAATATAATAATCAAAAAATAACTAACCATATTTTTATTTAACTATATTCAATTAAATTAAAATATATTAATAAATATATATATATATTTATATATATATATATATATATATATATATATATATATATATATATATATATAATATGGTTATTTAAATCGATATATATAACATATAATAATATGTTTAATCTAAATATAAAGAATTAAAACTAAAGACTATGGTTTTAGAAATATTTGATTATTTTTATATATGTGGCAATGGTTTTAATTTATGAATATACAAATTAAAGAATAAAGATAATAACTAATTATAATTTTATTGAACTATATTTAAATTAGATTGTATATATAAATTTAAATTTATATATATATATATATATATATATATATACACTATGGTTATTTATATATATATATATATATATATATATATATATATATATATATATTATATGGTTAATCTAAATATAAAGAATCCAAATCAATTATTAATAATGATCTATATAAAGAAATATTCGATTCTGTTTATTTTGTTTATATATATAGCGATGTAATCAAAGATTAAACTAATAATTAAGATTATATATATATATATATATATATTCCATTGTATAGTTAAAGTTTAGCATTTAATAAAAACGGATTCTAATATTACTAAAACAATAGTATAATTAAAAATAATGTTGATAATTATATTATCAATAATAAAATATCAGCCATAATAATAATAATCCAAAAAAAAACAACCAAGGGGCCTAGATAAAGATGGAGAAAACTAAGAGGAGAGGGTAGGAATACAATAACTACTAATTTTCTAGCCATCGTCCCTATTAACATTATTCGAAGACCTGTCAATTTTAATGGCTTCCCTAAACTTACAATGGTGGAAATGAGGAATCTTAGCGATAACCCTAGCCTCCTCAATGCATATATGATGCTTGGTCTTTTCTGCATGTTCAGCCAAAGCTGAAGATTTGTTCCTCACGTGCTTGATATCAGCAGTGTGTTCCTTAATCCTCTGGTTAATAGAATGACAAGTTTCGTCGATGTATGAGATATCATAGGAACAAAGGATGATATAAACACCTTTCATATCCATAGGGTTTACGCGGTCTTTAACAAACCTAAGGGAACTTCTAATGGTGCTGAGGGGTCTAAAGGTCGAGGGAATATTATGCTTCTTCAGGATTCTAGCAATCTTGTCTGTCATCCCTTGGATGAAGGGGAGGTGGACTCTTGAACTGCAATCGATGGGATATTTCTTGACCTTGGGACCTTTTCTCACTTTGAGGAAAGCTTTGACACCTTGCTGCCTACTATAGCCATTTTGGATAAAAACATCAAGGAGATGGTATTTTTCCTTAGAAAAGTGTTCCTTAATCCTCTCGTTAATAGAATGACTAATTTCTCAACTAATTTGGCCTCACTTCTACTTTTTCCTGTTTTGAAGGTGAATTCTATGAACAAAGTTGTGGGGTTTCCATGGGTTCCGCCCTGTCCCCTATCATTGCTAACATGTTTATGGAAGATTTTGAATCCAAGGCTTTATCATCAACTTTGTTTAAACCCAAGCTTTGGAAAAGATATGTCGATGACACCTACACCATATGGCAGCATGGGCCTTGAAAATTAGACCTGTTTTTCCAACATCTCAATAATCAGTCTAACTCCATCCAGTTTACGATGGAGCATGAGGTCAATGGTTGCCTTCCTTTTCTTGATGTCCTCATTTCTAGGAAAGTTGATGGATCTTTCTCCCATGAGGTATATCGAAAAAAGACTCATACTCAGCAGTATCTTCATGCCAACTCTCACTGTTTTCCTACTCATAAGATAGGTGTTCTCAACTCATTAGCCACTTGGCCTCTTAGAATTTCTAATGAAGACCACTTTTCTAAGGAAAAATCCCATCTCCTTAATGTTTTTGTCCTAAATGGCTATAGTAGGTAGTAGGGTGTCAAATATTTCCTCAAAGCGAGCAAAGGTCCCAAGGTCAAGAAAGATCCCATCGATCGCAGTTCAAGAGTCCAGCTCCCCTTCATCCAAGGGATCACAGACAAGATTGCTAGAATCCTAAAGAAGCATAATATTCCCTCGACCTTTAGACCCCTCAGCACCATTAGAAGTTCCCTTAAGTCTGTTAAAGACCGCGTAAATCCTATGGATATGAAAGGTGTTTATATCATCCCTTGTTTCTGTGTTACCTCATACATCGACGAAATTGGTCGCTATATTAACCAGAGGATTAAGTAACACGCTGCTGATATCAAGCACGGGAGTACCAAATCTTCAACTTTGGCCGAAAATGCAGAAAAGACCAAGCATCATATATGCATTGAGGAGGCTAGGTTTATCGCTAAGATTCCTCATTTCAACCATCGTAAATTTAGGGAAGCCATTGAAATTGAGAGGTCTTCTAGTAATATTAATAGTGATGACGGCTAGAAAATTAGCAATTGTTGGATTCCCACCCTCTCCTCTTAATTTTCTCCATATTTATCCTGGCCCCTTGGTTTTTTTTTTTTTGGATTATCATTATTATGGCCAATATTTTATTATTAATAATATAGTTATTAGAATTATTTTTAATTATACTATTGTTTTAGTAATATTAGAATCCTTTTTATTAAATGTTAAACTTTAACTATAGAATGGAATATATATATATATATATATATATATATATATATATATATATATATATATATATATATATATATAAAATTTATTAATATATTATAATTTAAATGAATATAGTTCAATAAAAATATGATTAGTTATTATCTTTATTCTTTAATTATTATCTTCATAAATTAAAACCATTACTAAATATAGTCGTTAAATAATATTTATTTTTAATAAAATAAACAATCAGTAATTTAATAAAAAATTATTTATATATTATTAAACATTCCCATGTCCCTCCCTAGTCAAATATAGATGTTATCTTCTAGCTGTTAGGTTGACCTGTCTCCCTATTTAACCTTCTTCCTAGATCTGATTCTTCACCATGTCCTAAAGATGAACCACACTCGCTGGTTCGAAACACATCGACCAAAATATTCAATGTGATTTCTTTCAAAAAATTCTCTATATAGTATGATATGGATGACAGAAGTTTGAATTCGAATATCTCGTTTTCGTAACTACTTCAATATCACATAAAATTCTTTTCTCTTTTATTATTTCTTCCAAAGGCTAAAAATACAAATGATTTACATTTGTTTAATATTGGATAACATGCAAAATCGTTGTGCCTCCTTGAATGAGAAAAATTTAGCTACAAAAGCCAATGTATCAAGAGACCATATGTAAATACTTATATTCAACATATAGCGTAACAACTCATTTAGAAAAAAGGCCACCATTTATATTCTTCTTCTTCTTCTTCTCTTTTTTCTTTTTCTTTTTTCTTTTTTTTTTTTTTTCTGTTTTTTTTTTTTTTTCAGATGGAATTTTCAATTGTATAATGTATCCTTGCAAATTTACTATTCGGGGGAATTTCATGATTTCATCTCGTTCATGTATTTTTATACACACCTTGATGTGAAGGAATTATCTATAGTTGCATTATAAAAATTATTTTCAATTATGTGTCGTAGACAAGAGAAAATCGTATTCATTTCTGTGTTAATTGGCATATCATTTCAAAATAACTTTCACCTAAATACTCTTGAACCTTATATCTCCTCATGATTTCCTCTATTTGCATCCATTTATGTTATTGTCCCTTATATTATGTCATATTCATAATACGTTCATGATCAATTAATGTTAAACTTATTTTCTTGCACAAGAGTGGCTCAAAATGTCCAGTGGTTGGATTTTCATCATGGAACAATATGACATAATTATTTTTGGATAAATTTGAATTAAAATGCAAATAGATTTTCATTATTGTCTTTGAAAAAAGTCTTATTAGAATTTTTAGCCAATTTGATAACCAATGTATACAAAATATGTACTCCATAGTCCTCGTTGTTCAAGAATTATAAAATTTGTGTTAAAATCATGTCGATAAGATAATATTGCTTCATTGTCCCATCACTTTAAACAATTCTTGAATATTTTTACCATTCGTTCTCATAATTCTAAAATGAAATAGAATTTGTATAGCATCAATTATGAAATATCCTATAGCATATGCAAAATTTCTTAAACGAAATAGATTGCGTTGGTATAGAATTGCATTTGTACATACTCTTTTCATAGTCAACATATGTTTTTCCATTGATGTCTTAGCAACCACGTTTCAAAGATGTTCTAAATTCACTATGACATATGACTCCATGATACGTGCAACACAATTATTCCCCGTAAAGTGAAAATTATGGATTTGTTCTCATGTGACTATTGATTACTCTATTATTCAGCTAGTAATCAGTCTCAAAGGATTTAATGTTTCTCGAATTCACCAATTTATGAGTAGTTCAAAACATTTATTCAACTCTTATATCTTTGAAACAACAAATTTGGAATAAATAACAATCAGGAATATGAACAACACAATATAGCTATAAATGGAAAATCCCAAAGATAACAGGGAATATATACATTAATAGTAGATGTAACAACCCACAATTTAAATGTACAACTAATTAGATCAATTATCCTATTTATAATCAACACACATCTACTCAACTAATTAGCATAGAATTTCAAAAAATATGAGTAGAGACAACTTACCTGTAGTGATAATAATCCTTACCTATGATTTTGGAGTTGAATGCTATTTGAATACCACTAACCGCAACAAAGTTTTTGGGATGACTCTCCACCCAACCATAGGCTCATCTGTACATAATATTTCTACAACTAGCCACCCTCGAGCCCTCAATCAACGTACTACTATCAGGGGATCCTTTGTCTCACAACACTTTTTTTCCAAATAGAATGGATGAAAGAATAAATGAATCTCATCCTCCTCATCATCCATTAAATAGACCAAAAAATTGAAAGGGGTACACATGCACACATTCAGTGTATGAACATGCAACTTTTATTTCTTTATTTTAAGTTTTACTTAATTTAATATTTCTCTTAATTTAACTCTTTCTTATTTTATTCATTTTTACTCTTTGTTAACTTTACTTATTCTTACTATTTTTATAGTTTACTTTTATATATAGTAATTTAGAACTCTAGTTTATTATTTACTAGTTTATTTATTTATTATTATTATATTATCTCCATTATTTATTATTTATTTACTATTATTATCTTTTTCTTTATTATTTACTACTATTATATTTTATTTATTATTTACTATTATTATATTTTCTTTATTGTTTAGTATTTATTTACTTATATTTTAATATTATAATATATTATTTAATTTATTTATTATTGTTATTAGAAGAATTACATACTCCACCTCTTTAAGGAACTTCATCTCTAAGTTAAGTTTAATCATTTAACATTTTATTTTATTTAGTTATTTATTACTTCATATTTTCCCTACACCCTCTGTTGAACTAGTATAACCAACAGGCATAGAAAGTTTTCACATACCTAGAAAAATCTCAAGGAATCTTTGTCATTTTTCCCAACTTTCAGAACTAAACATAAATCCTCAACGCTCATCAACCTGTACCATAGCCCAAGGCTCACACTCAGCTTAGACCTAATCTATCCCAAGGAAAGAACCCACCTCAGTACTCCATGCAATAGTACTTCAGGAATATTGAGAGGATGGACCACTCCCTCCACACTCACTAAGGTGCACAACCCGAGGCATGAAATTCCTTACACCCCCACCAGAGTTCGACATCCCAATCCAATATTAGGCACTTGGCCTATAATATCAAGCACTTAGCCTCTTCAAAATGGTCCCATATCCCCTCAAGACCTATACAAAACAAAGGAAACACTAGCATATGTAGTGTTGATTGAGCATGTCCCCAGCCCATATGGTGTTTCATATTCTCCCTCACAGCTATGGGATCCCATGAGATTATCAAATAACAAACCATCTTGACCCATTTGTGGATTTCCTGTGAAGCACAACATCTCAACATGCAACCAATGCATTAGTTATAACATCATAGTATCATAGCAAATAATCCACATTCCAAGCCTAACATGTCAGCATTAGAACATAACATCATTATTAATCACAACATTCTCAATAATAACGAACTACATGTATGTCATAAAATTTGCATACGATTATCACATAAAATACCCTCATAAGTTATAACATCAAGATATCAACGTCAAAGGCATATCATGACATGACATAATAGACTAACCATGTGCCAATATAATCACATATTATAGCATCATAATCCCTATGCATATCATATTTATTATGGGTATACAACATCATTATCACAACATAATAAATAAATAAGAACCAAATGTGCATCATTATTCCCTCATCAAAACTATGTCCAATTACCACGTACCATCATATCATGAACTGTCTTCTCAACATTATACTTCAAGAATCCTATGTTGACATAAAAATTAACTAAAACCATAACTGAAATCAAAATGTATGATTTAAATGTATCAAAAAATAAAAATAAAATAACATAACATGATTATATATATTTTATTTATGAATATAAAATAATTTCCTATTCCTATCTGCTATTTCAAAAATAATGATAATTAAACTAAACTTAACCCCTTTTTACCTATATTATAAAAACTAGCAACTTCTATATTAAAAAAATATATAACCATAAAAATTAACTAATATCTAAAAATATAACTTTATATTCATTACCTTTAATGAAAAATTAAGCAATGGTGTTTTGATGCAAGGGTATCTCAAAATATGGAATAAAGGCTCAAAGTAGGACTACCTCACATACGTCTACCCGAACTTGAAGTATGTTCACAAGTAATCACAATTATTTTACTAAAAAGGCTACCGACAATTCGCCCAAATACAGGCGGTTGGTGAGCTTTCACTAAGGGCGGGATTCAAACCCTGAAAAGCTTGTCTTACATCCATCCATAAAACCAAAGATTGGTAATTGAAATACTCAAAGTCATTTTATATATATATGAACTTCATCAAAATATAAAATCTCTCTTGGAATGTTATTATATCATCATTATACATAATTTTTATATAATTAATAATTATATATTTCATAACAAATTTACTAGGATTTCTCTTTATGTTTGGGTTTTGGTTTCCAATTTGAGATATAAATTTACTTATCAATAATTAGTTACAATTTAGGATATAAATTTTAATTATTTATAATTAGGTTTTATTTTTGCTATTTCCAAAATAATTTTTAATTCATAAATAAATCATAGAGTTTAAGATAACAATCAAATAAACTTTTAGTTATTTAAGAATAGTTCTATATAACTAGTTCTTAAGATAACTTTTTAATTTAAAGTAAATAATAATAATAATATTTAAAATATTTTTTTACTTCAATGTAAGACAATTAATTTAATTCTTTATATATTATTATTGTTTTTAACTAGTACAAGATTATGTTGATTTCACATTTCAATATATTTATTATATTTATCTTTAAAATTTGCATCAAAATTTTAAACAATATATTTAAGCATAAAAGTCAATACTGATTTATTAAAACAATATCTCTTATTACAATTAGTGAAGCCCATTATCATTATCATTGTCGACATGACACTTCTCAATAAATTTATTTAGACGCTACTTCATTAACATTTAACATTATTATTAATGGGCATGATATTCCATATATAATTATTTATAAAAATAATTTAATTTTCACCTAACTCAACCTAATTGTTATTCATATTCTATATTATCGGCATATTAATATATTATAGAGTATATTTTTTGAGGATCAAGGAATTATATTATAGAGTATTTATGTGCAAAGAAGTGTCCAAAATCAAAATCAAAATTTTATCTATTTTCTTAAAGAAATGGTATGAAATGATATTTATTTAGTGTCTTATATAACAATTATTTTATTTTAAGATTATTTGTTTTTACAAAATCTATATATATTTTTATATATTATTCTGAATGTATCCGTCATAAAAGAAATTAAAATAAAAATGTATTTATTTTTCAATCACTATGACTAAATTCCTCTTTGTCATCAAAAGCAAAATTATTGAAACTCATGTTTAAATATATTTTTTTCTTTTAAACAAATACCTAGAGGTTACATAGAAATTTTTAAGCAATTGAAAAAAAACTGAAGTCGGTGATGGACGATAAAACTCTAGGGAGTATTCTCCTATGGAAGCAGTAATTGGAAATTATAGAAATAATCGAAGTGTTCCACACTAAAATGCCCATAGGCCCTAAGGGTTAAACCTAGGCTCTAATATCATATGAAACAAACCACAATTTAAATATAAAACTAATTAGATCAATTATGTGATTTATATTCAACACACATCTACTCAACTAATTAGCATAGAATTTCAAAAAATATGAGCAGAGACAACTTACATATAGAAATGATATTCTTTACTTATGATTATGGAGTTGAACACTAATTGAATCTCCCCAACCACAACAAATTTTTTGGGATGACTCTCCACCCAATCATAGGCTCAGCTGCACATAATATTTCTACAACTGGCCACCCCCAAGCCCCCAATGAACGTACTATTGCCAGGGAATCTTTTATCTCACAACACTTTTTACCAAGGGAATGGATGAAGGAATGGATGAATCTCATCCTCCACACTACACATTAAATAGACCAAAAAAGGGAAAGGGATTTGCATACACACATTTCATGTGTCAACATGCAACTTTTATTTATTTATTTTAAGTTTTACTTAATTTAATATTTCTCTTAATTTAAATCTTTCTTATTTTATTCTTTTTTACTTTTTGTTAACTTTACTTATTCTTACTATTTTATAGTTTACTTTTATATATAATTATTTAGAACTCTGTGTTATTATTTATTACTTATTTATTATTATTATCATTTTCTTTATTATTTACTCTTATTATATTTTCTTTATTATTTACTGTTATTATATTTTCTTTATTGTTTACCTTTTATTTACTTATATTTTAATATTTTATTATATTATTTATTTATTACTATTGTTAGAGGCATTACAATAGATGCATATGTGAATAGGGAAAACAAAATCTTAGGTTATTTCATTCTAGTTTAGTTAAACTTATCAGACTCAATCTTCTCATAAGGTAAATGAATTATCAATTAGTGAAATTACTCATTTTCCATATAAACGTACACCACTGAATAGAGATTTTCAATTCATTCAAAAGGGATTGACATCCATTGTGTACAGGTACAGTTTTCCTTTTGGTCTTTACATACCTTGCAACTAGATTTGGATATTAATTGTAAGAAATTAAGTCATGGCTCTCATCAATCTCCCTTACTTATGTCACTCTGACATCGCACTAGACATCATACAAAATTGACAACATAGCTAAAAGGAAACACTAAAATTATTTGAACAATCCCTGGAAGCCAAACCTAAGAATTGCAAACAAAAATCATAACTAGAAATGTTATATATTTGCATTGAATTAATAGATTTATAAATTCCCCACTACAATTTGCATATATTCATAATAACACATGAATTTTCAATTCCATATGCACTATATAAAATATTTGTAGATTTGGTAAAAAAGATGATGGACATAAGGAAAAGAAGAAAAAATGGCAAACCTAGGTGTTGCAAGTTTGTAACGTATATTGTGTAAATGCTTTAAGCATTTGCATACGGAACAAAGGAACCATAATGTACCTGATAGAGACAATGTGAAATTTTCCCTTACCTTTGAAAATAACTTCTTTGCATACTTCTTACACTCACAAATAAAGTGAAACAACAACTCATTGTCCTAATAAGATCTTAAATGCTAGATGCCACTACATAGTTTACAAAAGAAATCACTCATGTGATGCAATTAACAAAGTGACAATCGCACAATCTGGAGAACACATAATGTAACTAGTAGAATGAAACCCTAGTAGGCCACTTTGGACAAAATCGTTCATAACAAGACCTCCTCAAGAACTAATCAAATATTCATTGGAAATGTGAGTGCAAAAAAGTGTATCATAAACACCTAGAAAATGCAACTACGGACACATTATTTTTTAAAACTTTGCTAGCTTCTATTTATGTTATTCTAATAATTCATGTATAGCAACCACAATTGGACTTTGGTGTTGCACCTTTCAAATGCCATCAAGCCCAAAATAAAACCTATATCACTACCATATATTTGTATTTCAAATATAACATGCAATGAAATCATACAACATAGTTTATCCATATAATTCCAGATCATTCAAAAAACCTAACTTAAATCCTCAATTCAGAACTATCATATTATTAATCACTCATTTTTATGTGGACATACCAATGCAAAATTAACAAAACATTGAACACTAAAACAAACACCATTAATCATATTTGCAACTAATAAAATTCAAATGCAAGTTCTATGCTCTTAGAAATATAAACTATACTATTGCTTGACAACTTTGGGTTTTTCCTCTCACAACAGTATCATTAAATCAATCATTTAATATGACAAAAAACACCAACGATATCTTTGATCCGATAGACTAACAATGCATTGAAACAAATCTTGGAGTTGTTGTCACCTTGTTTCCTCATTTCTTAGTTTCTATGATTACTAGCCTTGAGTATTGGACTGTTACTATTTAATTCTTTCAAAGCTACAATAATATTCACATAAATATTTTCCTATTTCATATCTACTTGCACCGCCAATGTGTAACAACCCTGGTGAAAAATTCATATAACAAAAGCTAATAAAGGAAAAATAAGACAATGGTTAAGGGACATGTATTCCAAGATGAATGTTGGGAAAAGATATGCTAGTGGGCATCACTAGATGTGTGTTTTGGCTAAGGAAAATTGGCAAATGCTAAGGCAAAGGCACTAAAAGGCAAAACGAATTTTTGGCACATTTATTTATGAAAATAAAGGAAATTAGGATAAAAGTAAGGAGGGAGGTCACAAGTTGCATGTGGGGAGGAAATTGAAGGAAAATAATGGAAAATGAAGAAAATAGAGGCCTCCTTCATAAAAGGGTTTCTAAGGATCAATGGGCAATATTTTTCTAACCTTTTGTTAGTTTAGGTTTAGAGCTCTCTCATTATTATCTCTCTCTCTCTCGCTCCTCGTCACTTATAGTTTTCTTATAGTACTCTAGCTTTGGAGAAAGAAAGGAAAATAAAGCAAAGGGAAAGGAAGGTAATCAAGGATGAAGGAAAGGAAAGCACAATCAAGTAGCTTTAGCAAGAATACTTGCAAGTAACCTTTTTCATGTGGGATTTGCTAGTTGGCATGGACATGCATGGCTTTGCATCTTGGTGTATGGTTCTCTTGTTGTCGATGGCATGGTTTTGCCTAGTTATGACAGTGAATTTTAGCCTAACCTTGTCTTTTTCTAGATGCCATGATGTTGAGATGTTTATCTCATCTTGAGATTTGGTTTTCCAGATGGATTTCAGAATCCAGGGTGGAGGTGGTTTCAAGCTTCCTTCCCAAAGGCCTAGGCATCCCTTCACCAGTTTTGATAAGATACATGGTAAATCCTTAGGGATAAGTCTCAGTTTACATCCTAGTGATCAGGATTTAGATTGTGGTAAAGCCTAAGAGACTATTCTCGGTTGATAGCATTGTGATTCAGGATTAGATTGTGGTAAAGCCTTAAAGACAAGGAGACAGAAAATTCCTCAAGGATAGTTATGGATTCTAGATGGCATTCCAAGTTCGATTAAGTTGTGATCAGAGAACTAGTTTTGGTGTGATCACAGTTTGATGAGGGTGGAGGTGGTTTATCCTCTGGATTCCCTTGGTTTTTCTTGGATTGGTTTTTCTACAAGATCCCACATTCATGCTTGGAATATTTCACAGGGGTGACTGGCTGAAAGAGAGATTTGGTTTAGCCATGTATACGGTCGGGTGGTACATGGAAGTCCCATACCTGGTCAGATTTTCATATGATTAACAAAAGCTAAGTTATCTTACTTTTCCCTTGGTTTATATGTGGATTTAATGGTTTTCATATCTCTAATATTTATATGGTTTTATGCTCATTATAAGAATGGTTAAATAACTAGTTCATACATGGTTATTTCATGTATTTACTTGTAATTGTTAAATGGATGTATCCAAGACCTAATTGATGATATAATAGTTCAATGGAGAAGCAAGTGATCCTTCTGGTTATGCTTCATAAGTTATTTTAGTCATTTATGTTATGTCTTATATCCTAGACCTGTAGGTTGTGTTGATGCCAAGTGTTTAACAAAATGTCAGTCCCGGTTAGGGATGCTTAGGTCTAGTCCTGAGGTTGATTTTGATTTATCAGCATCGTTATCATGTCTTGGATGGATTTTGAAGGTTGTAGCAAGTTATGGGCAAAGGACAAGATTCTGGGCTAGAAACGTGGCTCAAATCATGGGGTTGTTGGCACAGGTCTACTGAGAAAAGTCCATTGTGTCTAGCATATAGGCCTATGAGAACGACTTAGGTTTTTGGATGTTGTCATGCCTATAGCATGAGAGATACCATGGGTTAAAAGGCTTAAATCATTAGTGGAACTCAGGGAAAGGACGTCTGAGTGGCTAACATGTCTCTTGAGGGTGTCGTTGTTGATGTGGATGGGTTTGTGTGATATGTTTCATCGGTTTCATTTCCTTAAGGTCACCAAGGAAGTTGAATCCCTTATAGCAGTTTGTCTCATCACATGTTTACCTTGGCTTTCTAGTTCCTTGGGTGGACCTGGGAGGAGGTGGTGTTACAAATTGGTATTAGAGCATGTTGTGCTCTCTTTGGGTCATATCTAATACTACAGAGTGGTATTAAAGCGGGTTTCAATCTATTTGGGTCATATCTGATACCACACAATGCTATGAGAGTGGGTTGCGCTCTCCTTGGGTCATATGTAATACCTTAGAGTGGTATCAGACTGGCTTGGTGATGAAAAGAGATCTTGGTCCTAGGCCAAAACCCCCTTTATTTAATAATCTCATCCCCCGAGCCTGAGGTTAATACCCCAAAAAGCCCTATCGGAAGCGTTCCCTAGGCTATAAGCCTTTTATATCCATGGACTTACTTTAAAACCTTCCTTTATACTATCGCGCCTTTATAACCATCAGAAGCCACCACCCATCCGCCTTATTAATTATCTTGGGCTTTAAAGCCCGCGGCCACATATATATATTAATATAGTGTAAAACACTATAAATCACCCCTTCCGAACTTGTGGCCACATATATATAAATATACTGGAAACCATAAGAACCCCGCTTTAAAAAACACACGCAGATTTCAAATCTCATACGCCCGCCTTTATAATTATCAGCGGGTCCGCCTATTCGGCCATCGCGACAATAAACAATATACTCCCTCCTTTCCTCCGATGCAATGGACCCGACGCCCATTTACGCTGACCCTTAATACAGTTTCGGGTCCAGACGATCGGCGGTGTCGTTAATCGTTGCCTCCACTTCTCTGATGCGATAGAAGGGTTCTCTGCGGACCGGACGACCCTTATACTTAAGTTTTTAATAATTTCGGCTCCGGACTGTTGGAGCTTATACTTCGGCAGTCTCAAGGCCCTCTTCTCCGATACGATGCGATATTTGGTTTGGACCTGATATGGGTCCGAACCAATCTTAATAAGATTTCACGTCTGCCCGATGTTCCGCTTATGTAAGAAATCATTTGTCCTCTATTTAAATAGAAATGTACATAGAGATTTATAAAAAAACTCAGAAAGGTCGAGGACGCAGCAATGAAAAAGAGATGACCATCAAGGCTTTAACCAAGCACTATGCGGGGAAAACAAGGTAAATTCACCGACTTCCGATACACAATAAACAGACTGTCTGATACGCATACACATTAACAGAAACCCATTAATTCCCATACACATTATTAACAATCACAAGGCAGGCACTTCATATGTGCTAACATCATCAGGAACTCTGCATATATTTATATAAAAGCACAAGTTACATTCTAGAGACTTGAACTCTCGCACAACCACACACACACAGGCCAGATTTTCATTACAAAAGGCCTCCCTCTCTCACAAGCTAGATTCTCAATACTCGTGGCCTCTCCTTTTTCCCGTAGGCTTACATTCATACATATATAATAAACATTGATATCAAAATCCTAAGGCTTCTACATGCATGCATATATGGAAAAAAGACTCTTGAGGCTTTATTCCATCTTTTCTTTGTTTAAAACAGAAAGCCTCCTTATCCCTTAATGGCCCACATTCATTGCTTTTATGCCTAAAAGCTCTCCTTATGTTCTCATTTATTTATTTTGAGAATATCTAATTAATCACACTTAAAAGCCTAAATATTAAACTGACTTGTAACTTAGTAAAATAATTCTAAAAGGCTTGACCCCCTATGTTTACTATTTACAATGATTTCTCTTGGGCTGAATGCTCCTGCATAAGACTCCCACGGTAGAAAATATTCATGATCTCCTGATCATGTGTCTTCTGTTCTAGGTCTTCTTGGATCCCACACTTTGTTCTGCAACTATCCAAATGCTTTATTCCTTTGCTTCCGCTGCACTTCTGCTGTCCTTTGCTCTAGTTTCTTTTTCCTGTCAATCGGGTTTAAGTTTTGATTGATCTTGTTTGTTGTCGCTACCAATTTCCTCCATTTGAATTGCTTAATCATCTCCTACCATATTTCTTCGATTTCTATGTCCAACATATCTTTGAACTGGTCTATCTTCTGCTTCTTACTCATGTCTTCTTCTCTTTGTCTTAGGTTACTACTGCTGTCCCAAATTTCTCTTAATTCAACTGTTGTAGCTGCTTTTGCTGTAACTGCTGTTACTGTTCTTCTTGTGGCCAACATTGATGTTGTTGTTGTCAATGGTGCCTCTGTTGGGTCCCTATAATACTAGTCATTACCCCATTACTATTGTAGTTATACCCCTTATTTATATTGTTGTTCCCCTATTACCCCCATATTGTTATTTCTGTGCCCATAGAATCCCTCTATTATTATTTTTGTGGCTTTATATTATTATTGTTAGGTCAGCTGGATTATATTGTGACTCCTTAGATTCCTATATATAGGAAGGAGGTTTTGTCATTTGTATCATCGAATAATTGTTCATTTATGTAATGTAAAGGAGGTTTCCCCCTCGAATAGGCTGAATTCTAAGGCGTTGATCTATCTTTTCTATCTTTTCTTGAGCTGGTTTCATAACATTTGGTATCAGAGCTTTGGATTCTAGGGTTTCGCTGCTCCAAACAGATCATTGTGGCATTTTCGCTATAACTTTTTTTCTGGGACGTTTCAGAAGTCACAAAAAATCCCATTTGAGAAGAAATCGCACTGAACATTGGGTCCAAATTTTAGAGCTTCTCACACGACATTTGCAGAGATATGATCTAAGGAAGTTGGTCTTTTTGCAGACTCCTGAATTACATTCAAAACAAGTGATCTAGGGAAAATCATCATAACTTTCTCTCTGGGGATCGGATTGAAATTTCGTAAGAAGGTACAGAAAGAGGACGGACTTTAGTTTCTTGTATGCATGTTTTGGATCCAAAGGTCGAAACAGTGACTCGTGGCACGTCGTACAACTTCACTCTACCGAACTAGTCTATAAGCAAGTCACTGTGGGAGATTTCACATAACTCTTTGTTGGAGAATCCAATTTTGGTTAGACTTGTGGCATTGGAAAGAGGACACAGAGGGCTACGAAAATTCACAAATTCAAAATCAGATGATTGGAAAGTACAGAGATAAATCCGAGGCAATATCAAGCTCATACAAAGTGAAAAAAGGTGTGTAGATTTTCTTAAATTTTTTCTTAAGCTTGGTTTGAAAATTTATTTTGAAGGAATTCAAAGGGCATAGTAGAGAATTATTATCGGTAACTGATGCCCCGAGGAAAGAAAATGCAAACACCTAGTAAGGAACCTGAAATATCTAGCATGACTCATGAAGAAGAGGAAGAAATGCACCATGATATATCAAAATTACAAGACCAATTGTAACAACTATCCCTTGCACAAAAAGGAATAGAATCTAAGATGGATGGTCTAAAGAAAGATGTAGAAGCTAAAATGGATGGTTTAAAGAAAGGTGTAGAAGCCAAGATGGACTGTTTAAAGAAAGGCGTAGAAGCTAAGATGATTGACGTGGAAGTTAAGATGGATGATTTGAAGATAGATTTGAAGACAGACATGGACGAATTGAAGATAAATATGAATAAGTTGCTACAAGAAATGGTCCCTAAGGGTTAAAGGGTACTAAAGGAAACTCGTGATGGAAACAAAAGAAATGCTAATCATGATTCCATAGACGCTAATGTTGGATCGATGACTCACCATATTCCAAAAATCGATATGAGGAAGTTTGATGGCAAGGATCCCGCCACATGGATATTACAGATGGAGCAATTCTTTGATCTCAATAATGTGAAAAATGCACAAAAGGTACGTATGGAAACTGTATATTTGGAACCAAATCAGTTTGTATGGTATCAATGGCTTTGTTCTCGTAAATAATTTATCACTTGGGCAATTTTTACGGAAGAATTGATAGCACATTATGAGGATACAAAAAGCAACACCTTTTTTAGCCAATTGATAAGTCTCAAACAAAAGGGTTCAATAATGTAGCACATTGAGGAGTTCCAAAAATTGAACATAAGGGTAAAAGATATTCCAGAGGAGCATAGGATTGATGTGTTCATAGGGTCTTTAAAGGATAATATCCAACATGATGTTCGCCTTTGGGAACCTGATTCATTAGAGAAGGCATTCAGGTTAGCAAGAAAAATGGAAAGCAAAATTATGGCAACTAGGAAGCATACCATTCACAACTATAAAGACAGAAGTGTTGTTGCCCCTAGTCTTCCACAACCTACAAGGTTGACACCACAAAAATTGGAAGAAAAAAGAGCAAAAGGGCTTTGTTACAATTGTGATAGCAAATACACAAAAGGTCATAAGTGTGCTGAGAAGAAATTATTCTACATAGATTGTGAAGAGGAAGAAGAAAAGGAGCAAGAAAGGTCAAAAGAAGAGGATAGACTCCAGGAACAAAGCCTAGATGAAGAACAAATAAATCTGACCATATCTTGTAATGCGTTGGTGGGAATTACCACTCCTCAAACCATCAAAATAGAAGGACAAATCAAGAAGAAAAAGGTAATAGTGTTGATTGATTCATGAAGCACCCACAATTTTATTCATTGTATGGTAGCAAAAGAATTGAATTGCTTCCTATATCTAGCACCAGAGTTTCAAGTGATGATTGCAAATGAAGTAACAATAAATTGCTCTGGAAAGTGCCATAATATCAAGCTATCCATGGGAGAATATGTATTGACTAGCCCAATGCTTTCCATTCCAATGGGAGGTGTTGATGTTGTACTAGGAGTCCAATGGCTACAATCCTTGGGTACAATAGCTTTTAATTTTCAAGAATTTTTCATCAAATTTTCTACGGAAGGAAAGGAAGTTGAATTAAGGGGTATTGCAGGGAAACCAAGAAAGATAATCAGCTCTAATGGCATGACAAAGCTTCTAAAAAAGGAGCAAAGAGGTTTAATTGCACAATTATGTTCGCTAGATGTTTCTGCATTGGAATCATCTATTTCTCCAGATCTCAAAAAATTCCTGGACAATCATTCCAAGGTATTTGAGACTCCCAAAGCCTAAAGGTCTCCCACCTATGCGTGATCATGATCATGCTATTCATCTAATTCCAAGAAGTGTTCCTCCAAACATCGGGCCGTACAGATATCCCTATGTCCAAAAAATTGAAATTGAACGTATGGTTGCAGAAATGCTAGAATCTGCTATAATTCAACCGAGTCAAAGTTCTTTCTCAGCTCGAGTAGTATTGGTGCACAAGAAGGATGGATCATGGCGCATGTGTCCGGATTATAGGGAGCTCAACAAGCTCACTATTAAAGATAAGTTCCCCATTCCTGTCATTGATGAATTATTGGATGAATTGCATGAATCAATTTACTTCACCAAGTTGGATCTTCGTTCAGGATATCATAAAATCAGAATGAAGATTGAAGACATTCTGAAAACGACATTTAGAACTCATAAGGGTCATTATGAATTTTTGGTCATGCCTTTTGGCCTTACCAATGCACCTTCAATATTTCAAGGCTTGATGAATTCAATTTTCAAACCATTCCTTAGAAAATTTGTGTTAGTATTTTTTGATGATACACTAATCTACAACAAGTCTTGGAAGGATCATGTTGAACATGTTGACAGGGTGCTACAACTATTGGAGGAGAAACAATTATATGCAAAAAGATCCAAATGTTTCTTTGGAGTCCATGAGGTGGAATATTTGGGTCATATTGTATCTCATGAAGGAGTTAAGGTAGACCCTAGCAAAATTAAAGCCATTAAGGAATGGAAAATCCCCACATCCATAAAGCATCTGCGAGGATTTCTTGGGTTGACAGGGTATTATCACAAGTTTGTTAAGAATTATGGGAGAATAGCAGCACCTCTAACAACATTATTGAAGAAAGATTCATTTTCATGGACTCTGGAAGCAACAAAGGCCTTCAAACATCTTAAAGAGGCAATGTGCCAAGCACCGGTCTTAGCTACAACGGACTTCACAAAAGCCTTTATTGTGGAATGTGATGCTTCAGGAAATGGAATTGGTGATGTTCTAATGCAAGATGAAAGACCCATTGCTTTTGAAAGTCGTCCAATCAAGGGAAAGTTTTTAAGCAAAGCTATTTATGAGAAGGAAATGTTGGCAATACTCCATGCACTTAAGAAATGGTGACCCTACCTAATGGGAAGACACTTCAAGGTAAAAACGGATCACAATAGCCTTAAATACTTTTTAGAACAAAGATTATCCTCTGAAGAGCAACAAAAGTGGGTCACAAAGATGTTGGGTTATGACATTGAAATCATCTACAAAAAAGGGAAGCAAAATGTGGTCGCAGAGGCACTCTCAAGAAAGGATGAGGATGTGGAAGCATTGTTGTGTGCCATTTCTATTATCCAACCAGATTGGATAAACGAAGCAAGGGAGGAATGCAAGAATGACGAAGAAGTGTGGGCACTTATTCGAAAGATACAACAAGATTCCAGTACTTCTGATACGTTTAGCTGGAAAAATGATTCGTTATGGTACAAATATCGCTTATACCTCTGTAAGAATTCCCAGCTAAAACAAAAGATTCTTATGGAATTGCACACTGCTCCCTGAGGAGGGCACTCAAGATTTTTAAAAACTTACCACAGGGTTAAGAAGCAATTTTTTTGGGATGGCCTTAAATCATATATTCAAAAGTTTGTGGCGGAATGTTTGGTTTGCCAACAAAATAAAGTTGAAACAATTAAGACACCGAGTCTATTACAACCTTTATCCATTCCATGCCAATGTTGGGAGGAGGTTTCAATGGATTTTATCATAGGTTTACCCAAGTCTGAGGGAAAGAGTGTCATCATGGTGGTAGTTGAAAGACTTACCAAGTATGCACACTTTTGTGCATTATCACATCCATTTAAAGCCAGTACAGTTTCTACTGCATTTATGGAAACAATTCAAAAGCTACATGGAAACCCGAACATTATTGTAAGTGACAGAGATCAAGGATAATTTTAGGGGCGAATGTTCGCCCTTTGGCGAAATTAAGGCGTTTTAAATTTTTAGTGGGCGAATATTTTGTATCATAGTAGCTTTTTACAAATCACCTCAAATAGCCCACCTTATTTTAAGGGAGAGGGTAAAAAAGGTAAATTTAGCCCTTGAAATTAGGACTTACAAACTTCCATTCGCCCATTTTCAAGAATAGGTTTTATTTAAGTGAATCCATTCACCCATTTTCAAGAATAGGTTTTATTTAAGTGAATCCTATGGGCCAAATACCATATTTATAAAAGAGGTAGGGTAAATTAGTAAAAATATAAATAAATGAGAGGTATGGTAAAAAAATAAAACATTTTTTATATTTACTCCATAAGTCACCTTATATACATGTAAGGGTGTAAACAAATAAAAATATAAGTAAAGTGGAGGTATGGTAAATAAATAAAACGTCTTTTTATACTTACTCAAAAGGTATGGCAAATAAATAAAAATATAAATAAACTAGATGTATCGTAAATAAATAAAACCTCTTTTTATATTTAGTCCATAACCCTCGTTCTATTTATGAAGGCTCAAGAAAGAGGTTTTATTTAAGTGAATCCTATGGGCCAAATACTATATTTGTAAAAGAGGTATGGTAAATTAATAAAAATATAAATAAATGAGAGGTATGGTAAAAAAATAAAACATTTTTTATATTTACTTCATAAGTCACCTTATATTTACAAACACTCAAAAAATGGGTTATATTTAGGTGAAACCTATGGCCAAAATACTATGGGACAAATACCATGGACTAGATTGTTATTAATACCATGCAAAAAACCATTATTAACCCTAATATTAGAATTAATAAAAATAAAAATGGCACATGGTATTGACCCATGGTATTCACCAAAATGGCACATGGTATTGACCCATGGTATTCACCTGGAATGTAGCCTATTTAAATGGGGGAATTAAGCCAGCATGTAGCCTATGCTAGGATTCAATAGGACTTTACAAAGTTTTATTATTTAGTGAAAGACTCGCCAAGATATTACAAGATTTTATAATTGAGTAAAATATTCGCCATGCCTGGTGAGAGATTCGCCAAAAAATTATATATACATATTATATTATTGATAAAATCGCCTTCCATTTTTCCTATATACCATGGAGATTCGCCCATTTATTATATTTATAAATTTAGGGGGGGTTCTTAAAATTTTCCCTGACAGAGATCCCATTTTCACTGGAAAATTTTGGAAAGAATTATTTTCTTGTCTTGGTACTCAGTTAGCTCATAGCTAATCTTATCATCCTCAATCTGATGGGCAAAATGAGATAGTAAACAAATGTTTGGAAGGATATCTTCGTTGCTTCGTATCTGATAAATAGACACAATGGGTCAAATGGTTACCTCTGGCTGAATGGTGGTATAACACTTCCTTCCATACAGCAACAAAAATGACCCCATTTATGGCACTTTATGGATATCAACCACCATCCATCACATCATATTTAATAGAGAATTCTAAGGTTCAAGCAGTGGAACATCACATCGAACATCAACAACAAGTCCTACAACTCTTAAAGGATAACCTCATGTTCGCACAAAATAGAATGAAACAACAGGTAGATCAACATCGCAGTGAAAGAAAGTTTGATGTAGGTGATTGGGTATTCCTAAAGCTACAACCATATAAGCAAATGTCCCTAAAGCAAGCTAAGAAGGATAATAAATTATCACCAAAGTATTATGGTCCGTACAAGATGTTGCAAAAGATTGGTACTATGGCATACAAATTGGAGCTTCTGGCAGCTTCTTGATTGCACCCAGTTTTCCATGTTTCATGTTTAAAGAAGTTTATAGGCGACAAGATCCAAATTCAAACAATATTGCCAGAACTTGATGAGGAAGGAAAAATTATATTGGAACCGGAAGCAGTCACAGAAACAAGAACTTGACAGCTACGAAATCGATCAATTTCAGAGTATCTTATCAAGTCGAAGAACTTATCCGCTGAAGATTCCACATGGGAGGATGAGAATTTTATGCAGAAGTATCCAAAACTACTCAAGCGTTGAGGAAAACACTTTTTTGAAGGAGAGGGGCATGTTGGGTCCCTATAATACTAGTGATTACCCCATTACTATTGTAGTTATACCACTTATTTATATTGTTGTGCCCCTATTACCCCCATATTGTTATTTCTGTGCCCATAGAATCCCTCTATTATTATTTTTGTGGCTTTATATTATTATTGTTAGGTCGGCTGGATTATCTTGTGACTCCTTAGACTCCTATATATAGAAAGGAGGTTTTGTTATTTGTATCATCGAATAATTGTTCATTTATGTAATGTAAAGGAGGTTTCCCCCTCGAAGAGGCTGAATTCTAAGGCGTTGATCTATCTTTTCTATCTTTTCTTGAGCTGGTTTCATAACAGCCTCAGCTGTCACGATAGATGTTGCTAACATTAATGTTGCTTCAGTAGCCACCATAGATGTTGCTGCCTCCCAAACTTCCTGTCCCTCTGCAACATTCTTTGGCTCATCACCTGCAAATTCTTCTATAGGTTCAAGTGTCTCCAACAAACATTTCAGCCAGTTCTTCTTAAGCATTTCATCAACATGCTGTAATTTATAACCTTTGTCTTCTCCTTCGACAATATTCAGTAATTGTCCATCATCATCTTGATTGATTTTGGCAATCAAATCAAGTTCTTCAACCACTGTAGCTTCATCCTGTACTACTGTAACAGCTTCAAAATTTTGTCCTCCCATCTTCTTTTGGCTATACAGAAAATCGAACTCTCTTTTGTCTCCCATGGTAACAAGCCTCTGCTTATGAGACATGATTGTCTCATCTTCTTTCTGAAACTGTTCTCCTTCTTCCAAGACAATTCCAAATGATGGACTATCTTCTTTCTTACCTGTAAACACAATCAAATTGTCAGCATCAAAATCACAAGACCCACTGATCTGACTTGTCGATTCAGTCACCAAGTTTTCTCTCTGCAACTCTAAGTCTTTTTCAGGACTTAGAAAATCTTCACTGGCTTTCTCCTTAGCTTTCTCTGGCAATACTTCAATATTCTGCTCTGAGTTCTTTCCCAGCTCCTCTATCAGCACATCAGTATGTTGATTTGCATTCCCCATGAGACTGTTATCTAGTCTCGCCTTCTTACCATCTATCTCCAAGATGTCTTTCTGCTCTCGCTCACTGTACTGAACTCTTTCATCTGCTGCAATCTTTCTATCATATTCTGAATTTATCAACAAGTATTCCAACAAAGAGATTTCTCTATAGCATTTCTGAAGCATATCATCATCACCTACAGTGATAAATAAACTTTCAGTTTGCATATCAGTATCAATAGTTACTTTCCCTATCTCAGCATCAATCTGAACAGTCTTCAGATTCAACTCTTCTTGAACAAATTCTAAAGATTTTTCATCTCCCTGTACTGTACCTGCAAACATGCACAACTCATTAGTTTTTAAATCACAAGACTTTTCAGTCTTGACTGCTTTCTCCATTACTTCCTTCTGAACAAATCTGCATTTGGAATCTTCAAATTCCATCTTTGGCTCAAGAACTCTAAGTTCCTTTTTTAACAAGGAAATCACAATTTGCCTCAAACTCCTCTGCAATTGTCACCAAATCACTCTCTTCCCCTTCAATGAAAAGATCCATTTTCTATTTTGATTCTCCTACTCTTGCAGCCATTCTTCTAGTACCTGCAATTGTACCTTCATTACTGCAACCTCTCTTTCTCGAACTTCTGCAGTCATCTCATCTATGTGGTATTCCTCTGAACCTCTTCTCTGATCCTCCATGATCATATTCTCCAGCTGTATATGAGATCTATCTACCTCATCCTCTTCCAGAACAAAATTTTGATTCTACTGGTCTTCCTCCTTCTTCATGACAATATCAACCAATTGTCTTTCACCTGCAAACATACACAAATTGTCAAATTTAAAACCATGTGCCTCTTCGGTCTTACTTGAAGTTTCAGTCCTCACGTATTCATTTTCACTATCTCCCAGAAATTCTCCTTGTTCTGGTTCACAAATGAATTCTTCCATTTCAAATTCCTTGAGTTTTCCGTTCAACCACTTCTCTTTATTTTGTTGCAACCTTCTCTACAACTTATGCCACTTTACTGGCTTCTTACTTAAGACCCAACCTATTCTCTGGCTTTCCTCAAGCATTCTCCTTAATGCATTGAGTTTTTCTTTTAATTCAACAACTTCTTTTTCAATTTCCTCTTGACTCATCTTCTTGCCATTTGCCTTGGCATCCTCTTTCTTATATTCTCTACTGTGTCTTTTCTCTAAACCTCTGCTATTACTATCAGTAGTCATCCTCTTCTCTTCTTTCTTCATGAGCTCCTTTGCAACAAGCCTCTGCAACAACTAGTACTCCTGGCTGCAATCTTACCTCACTAAGCTCTCCTCACTCAGTATTTTGGTAAGCACGGGTCCTCTGTCTAGAACCTCTTCCTGAGAACCACCTTTGCTCCTTCTAGGCTTCTACAATCTCTCACTCTCTCTTGAGAACACTTCAGTTGTCCTCTCTATCCAATTTCTTATTGGATTCTTCAGGTTCACTGCCACTTCTCTATAAGAGTATTTTCCTTACTCTGTCTTTAAGAACTCACTTGGTTCTTCTCTCATAGCTTCTCTTGCTATCACTTGTGCATTAACATAAAAACACACATTCTTAATTTAAAACAGGACATAACATATTACCTCTCTTTCAAGATCTCAGCATGATCTTGTTCTACCCATTCTTCTGCACTTTGAATGGTTTGTCCTCTGGTTGGGTTCTCAAGTCCTTTTTCCTTGTATTAAGCAATCTTGCTTTCTCTTTCCCTTAAGGAATTCTCTATTCCTGTTTGCTCCAATCCTCTGTTGGACTGCTACATCTCCCACTATAGTCTTTCATCATTCAGCTCATTACCTTCTCCTGTGTGCATGTTCCTCTTCACAGAAATCTTCCCTGCTTTATTTCTGTTATGACCGTATTGCTGCTTTTACCTCAATCCTTCTCTGATACCAGCTTTTATTTCTCTAGAATCCTTCTCCCCGCAGGAAACATTCCCTGCTCTGATACCACTTGATGAAAAGAGATCTTGGTCCTAGGCCAAAATCCCCTTTCTTTAATAATCTCAACCCTCGGGCCTGAGGTTAATACCCCACAAAGCCCTCTTGAAAGCGTTCCCTAGGCTATAAGCCTTTTATATCCATGGACTTACTTTAAAACCTTCCTTTATACTATCGTGCCTTTATAACCATTGGAAGCCACCACCCATCTGCCTTATTAATTATCTTGGGCTTTAAAGCTCACGGCCACATATATACAAATACATGGGCAACGCTACAAAACCCCACGGCCACATATATATATATTAATATAGTGTAAAACACTATAAATCACCCCTTCCGAACCCGTGGCCACATATATATAAATATACGGGAAACAATAAGAACCCCGCTTTAAAAAACACACGCAGATTTCAAATCTGATACGCCCGCCTTTATAATTATCGGTGGGTCCGCCTGTTCGGCCGTCGCGACAATAAACAATATACTCCCTCCTTTCCTCTGATGCGACGGACCCGACGCCCCTTTATACTGACCCTTTATACAGTTTCGGGTCCGGACGATCGGCAGTGTCGTTAATCGCTGCCTCTGCTGCTCCGATGCGATACAAGGGTTCTCTGTAGACCTGACGGCCCTTATACTTAACTTTATAATAATTTCGGCTCTGGATTGTCGGAGCTTATACTTCAACAGCCTCAAGGCCCTCTCCTCCGATACGATGCGATATTTGGTTCGGACCCGATATGGGTCTGAACCAATCTTAATAAGATTTCACGTCTGCCTGATGTTCCGCTTATGTAAGAAATCATTCGTCCTCTGTTTAAACAGAAATGTACATAGAGCTTTATAAAAAGACTCAGAAAGGCCGAGGATGCAACAATGAAAAAGAGATGACCATCAAGGCTTTAATCAAGCACTATGCGTGGAAAACAAGGTAAATTCACCAACTTCCGATAAACAATAAACAGACTGTCTGATACACATACACATTAACAGAAACCCATTAATTCCCATACACATAATTAACAATCACAGGGCAGGCACTTCATATGTGCTAACATCATTAGGAACCCTGCATATATTTATATAAAAGCACAAGTTACATTCAAGAGACTTGAACTCTCGCACAACCACACACACACAGAGGCCAGATTTTCATTACAAAAGGCCTCCCTCTCTCACAAGCCAGATTCTCAATACTCGTGGCCTCTCACCTTTTTCCCGTAGGCTTACATTCATATATATATATATATATATATATATATATATATATATATATATATATATATATATATATATATATATATATATATATATATATATATATATATATATATATATATATATATATATATATATATATATATATATATATATAATAAATGTTGATATCAAAAGCCTAAAGCTTCTACATGCATGAATATATGGCAAAAATCCTCTTGAGGCTTTATTCCATCTTTTCTCTGTTTAAAACAGAAAGCCTCCTTATCCCTTAATGGCCCACATTCATTTCTTTTATGCCTAAAAGCTCTCCCTATGTTCTCATTTATTTATTTTGAGAATATCTAATCAATCACACTTAAAAGCCTAAATATTAAACTGACTTGTAACTTAGGAAAATAATTCTAAAATGCTTGACCCCCTATGTCTACTATTTACAATGACTTCTCTTGGGCTGAATACTCCTGCATCACTTGGGCCCTCTTTGGGTCATATCTAATACCATATGTTAGTATCAAGGCGAGTTGTGCTCTCTTTGGGTAATATCTAGTACCACATAGTCGTATCAAAGCGTGGTTATGCTCTCCTTGGGTGAAGGTGCTCGATCATGCATGCATGCCAGTTGAATGTGTGTCTTCTACACTTGCATTCCATGTGATTGTTGCATTGCATCATGTTGATCATCATTGTAGAAAGGTTGTCATGAGGAGCTTGATGTGATTTTATGGAATGCATTTTTAGTAGTATATGATTGGTTTCATATGATTATATGTCACTTACATTTTGATTATATGTCTCTTGACTACATCCTTGGATGGCAAGTGCATTCTTGAATGTTTTAATTACATGTATCAGTCTTGTAGGTTGATTACAATAATTGATCACTTATGCACGACTAGCTATGTTTATAGGTATGTGTAGTTGATTAGGCATTGCTCTTGCATGTTTATAGTTGAATCTGGCAATGTGTGCAGTGGAGTAATGGTTGTTCTCATCCATGAGGTCGTAACATGCATTGTTGATATGGCATTGCATTGATGACTGGACCCTAGCTAGAATGATGTTTATGTGTTGATACACTTATTCGATATATGCCTATATGATGTTATGATTATGTTATACATGTATCATGGTAATTTGATGATCTTGCAAACTTGGTATCCTCCCCAAATTATGATAAGGTTCGTTTGTTTATTATGGTTTGGTTTAGCTAACATAGTATGCCTTGCACGAAAGAGATCAGATGGCTAGCAAGGTGGTAGAGTACATAGAATCTCCTTATGCATTAGATGGGCAACATGGTGTGGGGCATTATTCTAACTTGGCTAACACATTGAGAAGCCTAAGGGAAGAAATAAGGAGTTGGAAAGTAGACAGTGACAAAATCACGTAGGCACAAGAGAAACAAGAAGAGGTGAATGTGATACTACTTCAGAGTTTGTCAAATTTGTAGCGACAAGGACACCTTCAGATCAGCCATGGATATGAAGACAGAAATAATGGGGCATATGGTAGTAGGTATCCTAGTAGACACATGTCGAATAGATCTGACACAATCAGAGATGGCACATTGTTGGACACTCTAGATAGGAGAGGTGATCGACACAGGTACTATTCCATTTCTTGTTCTGATAGGCATCATGATCATCATCGTTATCATCCTTGTAGGAGAAGTGATATGGGATACTTGTCAGATGAGTTTAAGAAGGAAAATACACCTACCTTTGATCGATAAATGAAGAAATCACAAGATGCAGAGGCATAGTTGTTGTTTATGAAGAAATTGTTTCGATTGCATGATTATTCAGAAAACATGAAAGAAAAGATCGACACTTTCAGTCTTAAAGGTAAAGGATATATTTGGTGGGAATATGTGAAGAATGTCAAAGGTATACATGAGAAGCATTTGAATTGGAATGCATTTGGAAGACTCTTCAAGAAGAAGTACTTGTCTAAGAGGTATTATGATGACAAAGCTAAGGAGTTTCATGAGTTGCGAATGGGTTCGATGATAGATGATGAGTATACTAGCAGTTTTTTGGACTTGTTGAGATATGTGCCTTACGTTAGGGAGGAGAAGGAAAAGGTTCAGAGATTCATCAGTGGAATGTTAGTTTCATACAAAGACTAGATTGAGCTCGATAAGCGTATATCATTGAATGAGGCCATCTAAAAGTTGAAGCATTGTTATGAGCAGGAAAAGCGCAAAGTTGAGCATAAGCATGACTTGAAAAGAAATGAGAAAGCTAAAGGAAAATTTCCAACAAAGAGAGGAAGTTCTCAAGATGCAAGTAAGAAAGAAAATGTAGTTCCTTACAAGAGATTCAATACAACTGAGAAGAGACATGGAGAGCAGCAAGCTAGAGGTGGTGGTAGGGAACCATTGCAGTGTTGGAGTGGTAAGGACCATCATAAGAGGGATTTTCCCTAGTATCATAGAGGAGGTAAACCCCAGATATACAGTGCTTAGGAGGCACATACAGTTGGTGATGTTGGTCATAGAATTCCTATGATCTTTGCAGTTTTGGACAACAAGCACACGGATCATCAGACATCGATCATTGAGATGGACAATAATCTTTGTGATCAATTTTTTTCTATTTTGATTGATCCTAGAACTAAAAATAGTTATATTAATCCTAACTTAGTGGATAAGTGTGGTTTGAGAAAATAAGTGCATGCAGAATCTTGGTTGGTAGAGTCAGATACAGGTGAAAGGAAGCGATTTCACCATTGGCTAAGCGCTTGTGCGTTTGAGCTAAATGGTATGCCTACAACAACACATTTGAATGTATTAGTATAGAATTTCGAAGAATATGAGCTGAGACAACTTATCTGTAGTGATAATATTCCTTACTTGTGATTTTGGAGTTGAACGCTATTTGAATCCCGCTAATTGAAACAAAGGCTTTGGGATGACTCTCCACCCAACCGTAGGCTCAACTGCAAATAATACTTCTACAACTGGCCACCCCTAAGCCCTCAATCAATGTACTACTATCAGGGAATCCTTTGTCTCAAAACACTTTTCTCCCAAGAGAATGGATGAAAGAATAGATGAATCTCATCCTCCTCATCATCTGTTAAATAGAACAAAAAATTGAAAGGGGTACACGTCCACACATTCCATGTGCTAACATACAACTTCTATTTCTTTACTTTAAGTTTTACTTAATTTAATATTTCTCTTAATTTAACTCTTTCTTATTTTATTCATTTTTACTTTTTGTTAATTTTACTTATTCTTATTATTTGTATACTTTACTTTTATATATAGTTATTTAGAACTCCAGTTTATTATTTACTATTTTATTTATTTACTATTATTATATTATATTCATTACTTATTATTTATTTACTATTATTATATTTTTATTTACTATTTACTATTATTATATTTTCTTTATTATTTACTATTATAATTTTCTCTTTATTATTAGGGGAATTACATACTCCACCTCTTTGAGGAACTTTGTTTCGAAGTTAAGTTGATTCATTTAACATTTTATTTTATTTAGTTATTTATGACTTCATGTTTTCCCTACACCCTCTGCTAAACTAGTATAACTAGAGGGCATCAAAAGTATTCGCATACCTAAATAAATCCCAAGGAATCCTTGTCATTTTTCCCAACTTTTGGAACCAGACACAAAACCTCATTAGTTTGTACCATAGCCCAAGGTTGTCCCCAAGGCTCACACTCGACTCAGACCTAATCTACCCCAAGGCAAGAACCCAGCTCAGTACTCCATGCAATAGTACTTCATGCATATTGAAATTTTGGCCCACTCCCTCCACACTCACTAAGGTGCACAGCCCCAGGAATGAATTTCCTTACACCCCCACTGGGGTTCGGCATTCCAATCCAATATTAGGCACTTGGCCTACAATATCAAGCACTTAGACTCCTCAAGATAGTCCCATAGCCCCTCAAGAGCTATACAAAACAAAGGATCCACTAGCAAATGTAATTTTGATTGAGTATGTCCTCAACCCATATGGTGTTTCATATTCTACGTTGCAGGTGTGGGCTCCCATGAGATCATCAAATAACTTGCCCTGTCGACCCATTTGTGGATTTCCTGTCAAGCATCACATCTCAACATGCAACCAATGTATTAGTTATAACATCATAGTATCATAGAAAATAATCCACATTCCAAGTCTTGTGTGTCATCATGAGAACATAAAATCATTTTTTATCACAGCATTCTCAATAATAATGAACTACATGCATGTCATAACATTTTCCTAAGATTACCACATAAAATACCCTCATAAGTTATAACATCAACATGTCAACATAAAAAATATGTCATGACATCACATAATAAACTAACCACGTGTCAATATAATCTTATATTATAGCATCATAAATCCTATGCATATCATATCTATCATGGGTATACAACATCATTATCATAACAAAATAAATAAATAAAAACCACATGTACATCATTATTCTCTCATCAAAATTATGTCCAATTACCACGTACCATCATATAATGAACCCTCTTCTCAACATTATACTTCAACAGTCCTATGTGGACATAAAACTTAACTGAAACCATCGCTAAAATCATAATATATAATTTATATATATATAAATAAATAAACAACATGACATGATTATATATATTTTATTTATTAATATAAAATAATTTCCTATTCCTACGTACTATTTCAAAAATAATGATAATTAAATAAGCTAAACCTAACCACTTTTTACATATATTATAAAAACTAGCACCTTCTATATTAAAAACAAAATATAAACATTAAAAATAACTAATATCTAAAAATATAACTTTATATTCATTACCTTTAATGAAAATTTAAGCAATGGTGTTTTGAAGCAAGGGTATCTCAAAATCTAGAATAAAGGCTTAAAGTAGGACTATCTCACATACGGCTACCCGAACTTGAAGTATGTTCACAAGTAATCACAGGTATTTTACTAAAAACACTACCAACAATGGGCCCAAAGATAGGTTGTTGGTCAGCTTTCACTGAGGGCGGGATGCTTGAATCATTGTAATTGCATGCATAAAACCAAAGATTAATAATTAAAATCCTCCAGCCATTTTTTTATATATATATATATATATATATAAACCTAAATAAGATATAAAAAAAATTTAGAATGTTATTATATCATCATTATAAATGACTTTTATATTATTAATGATTATGTATGTCATAACAAATTAATTAGAAGAGTTACATTTTAGAAAATAAATTTTAATTATTTATAATTATGTTTTAGTTTAGCTATTTCTAAAATATTTTTTAATTCACAAATAAATCATAGAATTTAGGATAACAATTAAATAATTTTTAGTTATTTATGAATAGTTATACATAATTAACTTAAGATAACTTTTTAATTTAAATAAATAATAATAATAATATTTAAAATATTTTTAAGATAACTAATTTAATTATTTATATGTTATTATTATTTTTAACTCATACAATATTCGGTTGCTCTACCAACTTCATTATATTTATTTTTATAGTTTGCACAAAAATTATAAAAAAAATATTTAAACATAAAAGTCAATATTGAATTATTAAAAAAATATTTCTTATTCCAATTAGTGAAGTGTATTATCATTATCATTGTGTACATGCAATTTCTCAATAAATTTATTTGGACTCTACTTCATCAACATTATTATTAATGGGCATGATATTCTATATATAATTATTTATAATAAAAAAATAATTTAATTTTCACCTACCACGACGTACTTGTTATTCATATTCTATATTATCAGCATATTAATATATCAAGAAATTATATTATAGAGTATGTATGTGCAAAGAAATGTCTAAAATCAAAATTTTATCTATTTTCTTAAAAAATGGTATGAATGATATAATTTTATTTAGTGTTTTATATAACAATTATCTTATTTTAAAATTATTTATTTCTATAAATCTATATATATTTTTATATATTATTTTGGATGTATCTATCGTAAAAAGTTTTTGAAATTTGTATTTATTTTTCAATCACTATGACTAAATTCCTCTTTGTCATGAGAAGAAAAATGATTGAAACTCACGTTTAAATATACTTTTTTCTTTTAAACTTATACCGAGAGGTTATAAACAAATTTTTCAGCAGTTGAAAAAAAAATTGAAGTCAGCAATGGACGATAAAACTCTAGGGAGTATTCTCCTACGGAAGCAGTAATTGGAAATTCTAGAAATAATCGAAGTTTTCTACATTAAAATTCCCATATGCCCAAAGGGCTGAACCTAAGCTCTGATACTACATGTAAAAACCCAAAATTTAAGTATACAACTAATTAGATCAAAAATGTGATTTATAATCAACACACATCTACTCAACTAATTAGCATTGAATTTACAAAAATATGAGTAGAGACAACTTACGTACAATGGTGATATTCCTTACTTGTGATTACAGAGTTGAACACTATTTGAATATTGCCAACTGCAACAAATTTCTGGGGACGACTCTCCACCCAACCATAGGCTCAGTTCCACATAATCTTTCCACAACTCACTTGGCACCCTCAAGGCCCCAATCAATGTACTATTGCTAGGGAATCATTTGTCTCACAACACTTTTCTACTAAGAGAATGGATAAAGGAATGGATGAATCTCATCCTCCTCACCATCCATTAAATAGACCAAAAAAAAGAAAGGGATCTAAATACACACATTCCATGTGTCAACATGCAACTCTTATTTATTTATTTTAAGTTTTACTTAATTTAATATTTCTCTTAATTTAACTCTTTCTTATTTTATTCTTTTTTACCTTTTGTTAACCGTTACTTATTCTTACTATTTTTATGGTTTACTTTTATATATAGCTATTTAGATTTTATTTTTTTTACTATTTTATTTGTTTATTATTATTATATTCTCTTCATTATTTATTATTTATTTACTATTATTATCATTTTCTTTATCATTTACTATTATTATATTTTCTGTTTTATTTACTATTATTATCTTTTCTTTATTGTTTCCTATTTATTTACTTATATTTTAATATTATATTATATTATATTATTTATTTATTATTATTTCTAGGGGTATTACAAACTATGCAAATATGTATAGGGCAAACAAAATCATTTTTTATTTCGTTCTAATCTAGTTAAACTAATCAGACTCAATCTTCTCATAAGGAAAATGAATTATCAATTAGTGCAATTACTCATTTTCCATATAAACATACACCACTCAATAGAGATTTTCAATTCATTCAAAAGGGATTGTCATGCATTGCATACATGTATAGTTTTTCTTTTGGTGTTTACATACCTGGAAACCAAATTTGGATATTAATTGATCTATAGCTGAATGTTAGTTTTGCTATGCTAATTTCAACTTTAGATTTATAAAAATATGCTTGTCAATTGCTTCATGTGCAAGGTGTTTTTATATTGTTTGTGATTGGAAACAGGTAAATTTTATGTCAAGTTTCATGTGTAATCATGAGCAGAATATCATGAAATATAAATGTTGAACAAGAGCAAGCAAATGAGTAGCAAACCATCAAGAATAACACTTAACAAAGTGTTTTGATAAAGGAGTTCACTGCTCCTGCGCTACAACTCCTTAGTCCAACTACCATGGCTTGGGCCTTTGTTTTTGCTCAAAATGGGAAAAAGTATAGTTTAAAATGATTTTTAGCACCTGACAACTGCTTCAAAGGACTTAGAGCATCCAAAAACCCCTAATATGACTCTTTAAACTCTGCAAATGGACTACAATTGTTCTGGGCTTGACCTCCTCCCTAGTGGCCCTAGGCTTCATTAAACTTCAACATGGGAATATCATGCACAAAAGTTCCTCTCAGCCTTTACAACCTACTCCAATTAGTTCAGGGCCTCACAATCATCTAGGAACACATTTTCTTGATCCTTTTTTTGTTGAAAATTGCCCAAGCTATGAGAGAAACAGTTTCTCCCTAAAAAACATCCTGCAAATCTAGCAAAACTCCAATTAGGGCCGCTAAATCTGGGGAAATTACGAAAATGGCGGAGACTGTCAAAACTCCCGCCAAGTTAAACTCAGGTTAACTGTTGTTTTAATTAGTATTAAGCTGGGTTAATTAGCACTAATCATGCTTAACGAAATTGCCACAAAGTTTTTCATAATCATTGACATTAACTGCTAGCGATCTCTGTGAACGTTGTCACATGGATGTGGCTAGCAAAAAAATCGTGCGGTTTAAGAAACATTTAGCTTTAACTGCTAGCGGCTCTATGGATGTGGTCACATATCGTGGTTTGCTGACGGTTAGCTAACCTCCACCATAACTGTGACTATTTGGTGTTAGTTGTTGGCATGTTCACATGTGGAGGGTTGGCCTGCAGGCTACCCGCCTACCACCTAACCGCCAACTCCCAAACCATTACACTTTAAATATATATGAACAAGATTATGGTTAATAAATATGTGTAGCAGAGACAGTAAAGCGCAGGAATTCTGGAGGGGAGGTCGCAGGGTCGAACCTCGTCACCTCATAAAAAATTTGATACACCATTATAGGGGTACGTGGCAGCCTCCAAGCTTGCCACGTGTCGCCTTCCCATTGGTCCAACTCAACCACTATTGCCTAATGATGCATTGCCACATGTCAACATATGACTCATCCACCTCTACAGGAATATTTCAAGGAATATTCCAAGGAATATTCTCCTTGCTAACTAGGATGTATGGGTGCTGAGTCAACCTTTTTTTTTTAAATTTTGTCTGTTTGGTGAAATGGTCAGCGGGCTCTAACTTCCTCATAAAACTTCGTTGTGAACAAAATGAGTTTCGTTGGGATCGTATCGCCAAGACGGATGTGATCATTCAGCTTTCAAGCGATTCCAAGCACTTTGATTTTTGAGTTATTTCTTGCCCCTAATCCATATTCCGATCACTCCTTCCCACTGATGGGCTTTTGGACCCACAAAAGTTGGTTATTTGATGAGAGATGAATACTCTTCTCCTTCCCAAGTTCTATCAATTGATTATACATTGAAAAGCTTTACGACAACCACTTGGGTACACTAACATGCCTTGCATTGCAAATGGCTATGTCCCTCAACCACTGTTCTCCTTTTGTTGCTGATGCAATCCAACACTTGTTGGACACTTTCTAGATGCAAAATAGCTTTGTTGTACATCAACGATTCCTCAGTTCTTGGAAAACTGATACAATGTAATAGTGTTCCCACCAAGAATCTTGGCTTCAACACATACAACGGTCTACAATGGCTCAAAATTTTTGGCATCTCGTCCACTTTCGCTTCTTGCCTCTAACATCCTCCAATTCAACATGCAACTCATGTCATGATTTGAGAATGAAAGCTAAGCATGAGCATCTTTCTCAAGAATGGACCTTCCAAAATCCTGCAACATCTTGTCACAAATAGAACCATTAAATGGGTAAACACATTATGCAAGAAATGCAAATCGACGACCTCTTCTTTTGCTCGTTCAAAGCAACAATTGTCACATCATGTAACAACGCCATGTACTCTTACATCTTGGTGTACAAACCATCTTAGTGTGTTAGTTGATGGTTTACTAAGTTGAAAAAACATAATTTTTAAGCAATTGACTTGACTTGAAAGCCAAACATAAAAATGTATAGCAACTTGACGATTCTTTGCATAAACAACAAGAATTTCACATCTCATGCAATAATATGTCAACATCTCCCTTTCATATTTGGAGATTAAAATCAACTCTTCCAAATTGATATGACATACATGTAACAAAAATTGACACAAGTCGACACTCATGCATGTATAAAAACACAATGAAACTAGCAACAATTTCACTGTTCACACACACACAAACTCTCATGTATGTGTACTATTCTTCAACTCTCCCTCAAGTACAAACACAAGTATAATAAGCCCAAAAAACCATGTATGGGTACATAAGAGCTGCATTGACAAATTTTCTACAAATGAAGTGAGTAACATACTCAAATTTCACACACCTTCATGGCAAAAATATGCAACATCAAGAATGCCAAATTTGTTGCAAATGAAGTGACTACATACTCAACTTTCACACACCTTCATGGTGAAAATATGCAACATCAAGAATGCCAAATTTGTTGCAAATCAAGTGAGTACATACTCAACTTTCACACACCTTCATGGAAAAAATATGAAACATCAAAAATGACAAAGTTGTTGCAAATGAAGTGAGTACATACTGAACTTTCACACAATTTCATGGCGAAAATATGCAACATCAAAAATGACAAATTTTCTACAAATGAAGTGAGCACATATTCAACTTTCACACACCTTCATGGAAAAAATATGCAACATCAAGAATGCCAAATTGGCTACAAATGAAGTGAGTACATACTTAAATTTCACACACCTTCATGGTGAAAATATTGAACATCAAGAATGACAAATTTGATACAAATGAAGTGAGTAACATAATCAACTTTCACACAGCTTCATGGAAAAAATATGCAACATCAAGAATGAAAAATTTGTTGCAAATAAAGTGAGTAACATACTCAACTTTCAGACACCTTCACGGTGAAAATATGCAACATCAAGAATGCTTTGAAAAGAAATCCATTCACATACAAATTTATAACCACAATTTGTCTTCTTTGCTGCATTTAAGTGAGTCAAACAGAACTCCACTTTCAACATCTTGCATCACACAAGTTGCAGCATACTTTCAACATAAAAGTAATGCATTCATAAGGCAAAGAAATGAATTTTTAAGGTAGAGAATTGCATCTGTAAAAAAAATAAATGCAAGTCTTATTTGGGTAAGAAATCAAACCACCTCTTACCAAACCATGTCCATGGTGTTTCTTTCAGCTGAACATCATCTTGCGAATCATCTTGATCGACATCAATTATGGAATCCTCTTTTTAATTCTTGCCAAAGTATCTCTTCACCTTCTTCAATTGTCATGGATAAGTTGTTGGATACAAAGTCCAACATTTGTCTATGAGATGACCTTTCTTATGGAAATGAGTGCAAAACAATTGCATCTTCTTTGCAACATGGTTTCCATTATCCAATGGACCTCTCTTTTTCTGTCACTTTTATTTTGAAAGTTTCATTTATGTGGCCATTTTATTCCAACATCTTGAAAAGTTTTGGTTACTAAAACCACAAAAAAAACATGTATATTCTCTCCGATTCTTACGTGAAGATTTACCATGTTTATCATAATCAAAATAAACTTGATTAAAGGTATATTTATACCTTGCACTTTCACCTTTGTCGCCTTCTTGAGGAGGTGAATTTGATGAGGTAGTGGCTCTCTTAAGAATACCAACAATGGTTTCAATGACCTTAGAGCTTTCAACATCCTCTTCTTTTCCCTTTCCACTAATTGCATGCTTATGAGCATCTTCTTGCAAAGTGGGTATCAAACTTTTGCATTCCTCATGAACACAAACTTTAGAAGCTTGAGGGTATAAAAATGTAATAAAATTCCCTCTTAGAACACTTTCATGTGCCTCCTTGGATTTGGAGCATTCTCCATCATGTTTTCCATAACCAAGACCCAAATACCTAGGCCTTTCCTCAACAACAATTGGCTCAACTATGCCTTGTGCGTATTTGCCTAACCCTCTACCTTCATAGCCCATATTCATCAATAATCTGGACCCTAATCCTCTAGTGTGTCTTTCAAAAGCACAAAAACATTCATTTTGAGAGGAAATTGAAGATAAACTTGAATTTCATACCTCATGTTCATGCACATACTTGGCTAGGGCTTCCTTGGCATCATGGAGTAAAATCTCCATCTCGTGCATCTTTTCAAGAAGCTCCTGCTTCTCCTCCTTCATGGCCATAAACTCCTCTTGTATAGTGTTCTCCTTCCTATCTTCAATCATGTATTGCACCATATCTCTCATGATGAAAAACTCTTGCAACATTTCTTCATCAAAGAATCTTGCTGAGGAAGAGAGATTAGAGACATCACTTATTGAAGCTTCAATCACATAAACTTGCACACTGTTAATTCTCCTTACACAAATCTCAAGAAATCAAGAAAAAAAACCTTAGCTCTGATACCAACTTGATCTGTAGCTGAATGTTAGTTTTGTTGTGCTAATTTCAACTTCATATTTATAAAAATACGCTTGTCAATTTCTTCATGTGCAGGAGTCTCTTGTAATGTTTGTGATTGGAAACAAGTAAATTCTATGTCAAGTTTTATGTGCAATCACGAGAAGAATATCATGAAATATAAATGATGAACAGTAGCAAGAAAATTAATCGAAAACCATCAAGAATAACACTTAATGAAGTGTTTTGATAAAGGAGTTCACCCCTCCTGGGCTATATCTCCTTGGTCCAACTACCATGGCTTGGGCCTTTGTATTTGCTCAAGATGGAAAAAAGTATAGTTTACAATGCTCTTTAGCTCCTCAAAACTTGCTTCAATGGATTCAGAGCATCCTAAAACCCCTAAGATGACTCTTCAAACTCTACAAATGCACTACAGTTGTTTTGGGCTTGACCTCCTCCCTTGTGGCCCTAGGCTTCACTAAACTTCAACATGGAAATATCATGCACAGAAGTTCCTCTCAGGCTTTGCAACATGCTCCAATGAGTTCAGATCCTCTCAATCATTAAGGAACACCTTTTCTCGATCCTTATTTGGTCGAAAATTTACCAAGTTATGAGAGAAACAGTCTCTCCCTAAAAAACATCCTCCAAATCTGGAGAAACTCCAGTTAGGGCCACTAAATCTAGGGCAATTCTGAATGTTGAAAATGAAACAAGATGATGGAGTTTAGTGAAAAGAAGTGAACTTCACTAAGTGGGCCCGCAAGCTATTTTTGGCGCAAAGTCTATTTTTAGACTATGTCTATTTTTAGACATATGGATCATGGTCTATGAGTTGCCGGATGCTATTTATGGATGATTGGTCATGTTGGTAAAAATAGATGGACTTCTATTTTTAGACATATGGGTGGAGTCTATTTTTAGACTACCAATCTAAAAATAGAATAGTCGAATATTATTAGCTCTTAATAATATTTGGACTATAAACATTATCTTATCCTCTTATAGCACTTTAGTTCGAGCTACGGATGTGGCACATGCAACTGCCAGAAGGAAATACACTTTTCCTATGGGTTAGTTGAGATATTGCATGATGGACTTCAGTTAGAACTCAAGTGATTGAGTTTGGTGCAGTTGCTTGAGGAGTTGATGGAGTTGTGTTCAGTTTGACTTAGTTGAACTAGTTGTATTTAGTCTAACTGCCAAATACACTAGTGATGAGTGATGTGAATTAATTATTAATTAATTCACCGTTAAGGGAAATGTTCCCCTAGGGCTTTTGGGTTGAAACCCTAGCAGTTTGAAAGTTGTTTATACAGAGAAACACACACTAACACAGCCATTATGCTATTATAAGAAAATTCTATGATAAGGGACATACCTGAGGTCCTACATTTGAGAAGGTCCTTTAGGGTCCAAACCCTTCTTGGAGTTCCATTTTTGCTCCTTTGATCTGCAAAACAACCAATTCAAGAGAGCACAACAGTATATGGACAAAACCTTATAAAGAAACCATCTTCATGTTATAAATAAGGGTAGTTAGTTATGAAATTCAAACAACCATCCACATATGAATTCTAACATGAATATCATAAACATGAAGAAGATTTATATTAGGAACCAAGACATGTGTTTCTTTTATTATAGACAAATAAAGTATAGAAAAGGAATAATTTCACCTTAGTCGTCCTTTCACAGGCTCCAAGCAAAGATTTCTTCCTGATTCGTCTAGCCTCAAGCCTTTAACAAACTCCTTCCATGACTTACTCCATGATGTCACAAGTAGTGGATGAACATCAACACACAAGGAAACAAAGGTTTCCTGTACAAATGGGGGAAGTGCAAGAGGCACAAGGATCTTCATAACTGTTCAAGGAAAAATCTCAGCATAATAACCTTTCTCTCTCCTCTCTCCTCCTTTAGGCTTTCCCATTGAAGCCCTTTTATACTTCTCCCAGAGTAGTTTTTTAGTTGGGAGTTGGTTGGGAACAGTTGGGCCACGGGAACTAACAGGTGATCAGCAGGTAAAACCCGCGATCTCTGCCCAAAATTAAGGAGTTTCATATTTTTTAAAGTGTTTTAATACATATACGCGGGTTGGGTATATGCCTACCCATGTATACACGTGTTTAACTCAGGGCAATGTCGCGTGTGAGGGATAAAACACTGTTTTTTTATTTTTGGACCAGGTCTGGAAGGAGGGGTTGTCCTAGGCCATGAGTGCAGCGTCACAAATCATAAGAGTGAGATTTGGAGATATAACATTCACTAATTATTAACTCATAAATCAACTAAAGAATACATCAGTTAACTCAGTGCATGGGCAGTTCAGTGGAGACAAGTGTTAGAGGTGTGTGAAAGGGTGAGACTACTATCAGTTTTGACTATAGATGTGCATGAGATTTTCACATTCATTGATTGAGATTGCCAATGAGGATTGCACAGTACAAGCCAAGGGAATTCAAACTTGGATCAGATCTATTCTCAACTTGGATTGCGCAGTAGAGGCAGGCAAACAGTGGAGGAGATTTGAACCCGTGACTTGTTCATATCTGAGCTAGTTTGTGTGTAGCAGGTGGAGATAGTACTGAGTACTTGTGAGGAGTATTGTACTATATATTGTTACATGTTCTCTATCATTATAATATACAGATAGTTCGGGGTTTTTGATTGTATGCTTTCCCCATTACATACTGTGTTGATATGTGTGATTGATGTTTCAATGTGCGCATGTGATTGTTTTTAATTCCGAAAATTGATGATCAATGGTAGAGGAGGTTATGTATTATGCATGCATTCCGCAAATAGTGTATAATCAAGATAATCTCTATTAATAAGTGTTATATTATTCAAAATTTCTACACTAAAAATGGCAGAGTCCACCAAACCTCCCGCTGAATTAAACTTAGGTTAACTATTGGTTTAATTGATGTTAAGTTGGGTTAATTAGCACTAATTGTGCTTAACAAAATCACTGTGCAATTTTTCATAACCGTTGAGACTAATTTTAGGTGGTTTCTATGAACGTGGCTAGCGAAAAACCTGTGCGGTTTAAGAAACCTTTAGCCTTAACTGTTGGTGGCTCCATGGACGTGGTCACATATTGTGCTTTTTTGATGGTTAGCTATCCTCCACCATAACCTTAACTGTTTGGTGTTAGTTGTTGGCGTGTTCACATGGGGAGGGCTGCCCTGCAGGATCACCCCCCCCTAACTTCCAACTCCCAAACCATTACACTTTAAATATATATGAACAAAGGTATGGTTAAGAAATATGTGTAGTAGAGACAGTGTGCGGGCACTATGGAGGGGAGGTTGCAGGGTCGAACCCCGATGCCTCATGAAAATTTTGATACACCATTATAGGGGCACATGGCGGCCTCTGGCTTGCCATGTGTCACCTTCCCATTGGTCCAACTTGACCACTACTGCCCAATGATGCACTTCCACATGTCAAGATATGACTCATCCACCTGTGTAGGAATATTCTCCTTGCTGACTAGGCTGTACGGATGCCCAATCAACATTTTTTTCAAAATTTTCCCTGTTTGGTGAAACATTCAATGGGCTCTAACATCCTCATACAAACTCCATTTTGAACGAAATGAGTTTCATTGGGATTACATCGTCGAGACAAACACGGTCCTTTAGCTTTCGAACAATTCCAAGAAATTTTATTTTTGAGCTATTTCTTTCCCCTAATCTAGATTATGATCATTAATTGCAACAAATTAAACCATGACTCTCATCAACCTCCCTTGCTTACATCTTTTTGATATCGCACTAGAAAATAAGTCTTCTAATGCAAAATTGACAACATAGATAAAAGGAAACAGTAATAGTATTTGAACAAGCCATGGAAGCCAAACCTAAGAATTGCAAACAAATATGATAACTAGAAATGTTATATATTTGCATTGAATTAATAGTTTTATAAATTCCCCACTACAATTTTCATATAGTCATAATAACACATGGATTTTCAATGCCATATGCATTATATAAAACATTTTTATATTTGGTAAAAAAGATGATGGACATAAGGAAAATGAGTAAAATTGGTAAACATGGGTGTTGCAAGGTTGTAACGTGTATTGTGTAAACACTTTAACCATTTGCATACATAAAAAAGGAACCACAATGTACCTAATAAAGATAATGTGAAATTTTCCCTTTCCTTTGAAAACAACGTTTTTACATACTCCTTACACTAACAAATAAAGTGCAACAACAACTCATTGTGCTAAGAAGATCCTAAACGCTAGATGCCAGCACACAGTTTACAAAAGAAATTGCTCATGTGATGCAATTAACAAAGCAACAATCACACAACTTGGAGAACACATAATGTAACTAGCAGAATGAAAACCTAGTAGAGCACTTTGGAGAAAATCGTTCATAACAAGCCCCCCTCAAGAACTAATCAAATATGCATTAGAAACGTGGGTGTAAAAAAATGTATCATAAACAGCTAGAAAATGAAAATACACACACATTAATTTTTAAAATTTTGCTAGCTCCTATCTATGTTATTCTAATAAGTCATATATAGCAACCACAATTGGACTTTGGTGTTGCACCTTTCAAATTCCACCAAGCCCAAAATAAAACCTATATCACTACCATATATTTGTATTTCAAATATAACATGCAACAAAATCATACAACATAGTTTATCCATATAATTCCAGATCATTCAAAAAACCTAACTTAAATACTCAACTAATATGTGTTTGGAAATAAATAAATAAAGAAACATGTCTGAAATGAATTATCAAATCGGAACTATCATATTTTTAATCACTCATGTTTACGACGGCATACCAATGAAAAATTAACAAAACATTAAACAGTAAAACAAACACCATTAATCATATTTGCAGCTAATAAAATTCAAATGCAAGTTCCATGCTCTGAGAAATATAAACTATAATATTTCTTGACAACTTTGGGTTTTTCCTCTCACAAGGGGTACATGAGGTCAGAAGGGGTACATGATGGCCAAAATGTATTAAGAAAGTACATGGAAAGGAAATCTGTCAAAAACCGAGGAGGACTTCACCAGAGTTCAACCCACCAAGCCACAAAAGGAGATCAGAAAGAAACATTGTCTGAGGCGGGCATACCCATGCTCAGAAAAAGTAAAGCATGTCCGCATATCAAGTACAAGCGGATCCACTAAATATACAAGTATAAATGACTGGAAAATACATAATGGATCATCTGATCATGATCGAACAAGTACATGTCCGAATATCACATATAAGACTTTCAATGATGCTGAAAGATATAATGAATCATTGATATCAAAGACTGATCCCCAAAAGGTACCAATTGAACATGATGGAATAGGATGGTACTACACTGCAAACTCAGGTGCCAGCATATAGAATGTCGCCATGATTGACTGCAACATATAAGGTGGAGTGGTATCAACTAGTAGCAACAGGAGCAACTGTCAAGTGAACCAATGAATGTTGATACAACCCAAGGTCTTCACCGACCGCCATGGTACATTTCTACACCATGGGAATAAATGATCTGAAGTCGACCATGTGAGAAATCATTTGATTACGGGTCATTGATGTATATCGTTAACAAATGCGAGACTACTCACTGATAATGATAATGAGCATCAAGGTACCCAATACAATCTAACAAGTGTGAATAGATGAGCTGGAGTCGAACACCTGTAAGAATCTATCGATCAGGAGACAATAATGGTTTCCCACTATTGATAGTGAAGCATATGCCACTGATGACTGTAAACCCCAAGGTACTGCCAAATGGACTCTAGATCTTTGCCCCAGAGCAATGAGTTGGAGTCGATATGGAAAGATCCACTAGAAGGAAGGAATTAAGGCATCCTTCATCAATCTAGCGCGAGTGTAACCCGTAGGCCAATAATGTGGAAGGAATCGGACGAAAGAGATGTAGTAACCCAACCAAAGTACGTTTCCAGTGTACACAAGATGTGGCTAGCGCACAAAAGAAACCCTTTGAACCAACCAATAATGGAAGCTGACACAGAGGCGAGGTATCCACCAATAGGGTCAAATGGAAACCAAGGTACTGCATGAATCACAATGTGTGATAATGTAAGCTGATGTCGAACACAAGGGAAACCACTCAGTGAAAGACCCATGATACTGATCGATGTTGAGCACAAGGTGACCTACCAATAATGAAAATAGGGCCAGGGTGTAGCTCTAGGCCTGTCCTCAGAGCAAGGTGTCGTCGTCGATAAGGACAAGACCTGCTAGCAAGAAGTCAATGGAGACCTTCTCAAACCGGCACGAGTAAAGAACCAATATAGCTGATGTGATGATAGACATGATACTGACAACCAGGGATGACCGACTGAAAAATGAGTCAAGAGACACCGCAGAGAGGCCGACTCAGGCTAACTTCCCATGAACAAAAGCATGACTCAATGTGACTATCTGTCAACATATGATGACTTTGTATAAGTGCGTCATACAGGAGGCACGAACGAACCCTCCATATGATTGGAAGAGATAAAAAATCGGGGGAGAACTGACTCAATAACAAGTTTAAGGCATACCTAAGTCAAACTAAATCCCGCCCAAATGGAGGAGACTTTGTTTTGAGTGCTTTGTTCAAGGGCGACACGACTGACTCTAGCTGCCAACAATAAATGGAAATACTGTCCCGTTCCCACTCTCTTTTTGGAATATTTATTTTTTTTGTCTTTTTCTATTAATCTTGAAAAAGAATAAAAGAATGCTATGGTATAGTGGAAAGAACGAGTGTCGGTGAAATAGATGATCTAGTTCCTGGGAATGGAACGTTCCTATGCTCAATGCATGGAGGTGAAAACTAGTCAATGACACTCAAAGGTGTGTTCCTTCCACGGGTCAAGGTGTGTCAAGTTGCCGAAGTAAGAGGTATGCAAGGTTGATTTTGCAGTTGTCATGGTCAAAAGTTGGCTTAAACACGAGTCCAAGTGAAACCGGCTCTAGGCCAAAAGGTGCAAGTGGTCAACATGCAATGCAGTAGTACAACTCAACACAAAGGAGCCTCTAGGGTATAAGGCCAGAACGAAGCGAAGAAGCAAAGAGGAATGAGTCTTCAACGCATAAGTCCTGGCGGGACTACAGAGGACTCCCGAGCCTACTCAAATCGGAGCAGCATGGGCAACAAATGTCAGTGAGGTGCTAACTACAATGCCCATGTAAAGGATGGCTCTACCATTGTGTCATGATTTAAAGAATCGGCGAGTGAAGATGGCTTATGAACCATAACACGATGGGGTCGACCCTATGGTAGATGTATCGACAAATGGAGGCTAGTATGCATAATGCAACAAAAAAATGGTGTCCCTAACCTATATGCCAGTGAGAAAACGATACTTGCCATGATGGATCAGCAGTCATGGAACCGTCTTGAAACTGTCGAAAAAACATCCAAAATGTCTTGAAAATCCAACCATTCTCAACATTCCAAGCTCCCAAGTTAAAAGTCACATGAGGCCAAACAAAATAAAATTTGAAAAAAATTTGCATTTTCAAAACCTATAAAAGAGATTTTGGACTCACCATTTTCACCATTTGAGTTTGAGAGCAAAGAATTGGAGAAAACGGAGCAACCTTCCCATATGCCAAATTCAACCATTCATGTTCTTCAAAAACCTCCAAGTAACTCTTATACTTGTCTTAATTGATTGTGACTAGTTTTAGGATTTTTAATTAATGTTTCACCATTGAATTTTTTGCCAGAAATTTCACCGTGGTGTATACGTGGGTTGGTAATATGAAACCCGCGTACATGCGGGCCTTATACGCAACTGTGTGCACAGGGACCCGCGTATACGCCGCGAACATTTGTAACCAAAAAACTAACGGTTGAAAACCATTTTTTTCTCAGAATGTCGGTCACCTGGTGGGAAAGAGAGCATGTCGCGGTGGATAATGAAGTCACAAACGATCTTGATGCTTTGGAAACCCTATGAGGATGTGGTTTTCTTAAATTCTTCAAACTGCCGAATATGAAAGCAAACACACGTTTGCTTGAGATGCTCATTGATTATTGGGATATCGAGGAGGATGCCTTTATGATTGACCAGATGCCACTCAAGATAGAAATCGTGGATATCTATTTCATCACGGGCCTTTCCCAAAGGGGAGAGGTAGTACATTCCCAGGGCAGGACACGGAGCAGTCTCACGATCGAGGACTATGTACAGATATATTGCCCAAGACATCCCAAGAAGGTTGGGAGCCAGATTTCCATCACACATGCGGCGAGTTTATCACTGATGATAATCATGTTCACCATATCTCGAGTGAACGGATCAGCCTCTCTGCATCAGGCATCACGGCTAACCATGAGTGTGGAAGTTGACTGTCTCACCACTGTATTTGACTGGTGTACTCCTCTTCTGGCCAACACGAAGAGCCAACTCACTTCTATCAAGAGGGGACATACCAGAAAATTTGGATATGGGACTATCCTGTGCTCTTTATTTTTTGAGAAGGACCCCACACTCCGCCCTAGGGTACCAGTTTCCACCAGTACCCCACGAGATCCACGCATGGGCCGGTGGGCTGACCTGATGAAATGTCTACGGGGTGGGGAGCTCCCACGGATTGCATTTGATGATGACTTCTTTACCTGGTGGGATCAGTAGATCATCACCGTAGATGACTACCCCTATGTTGGGCTAGATTTCCGAGGAGATCATGATCTAGCATTACCACCGAACGTAGCATGGGGCGACATTGGTAAGTATTATTTTGATTTTATGATTTTTTTGGATTTTTCAAATATAATGATGAGTTTTGAAAAACATTTTTGATGGGATTCAAATGACTAATATGATGATCATTTTCCAGATATTGGGCCAATACGACCAGATGGGTTCCCGCGGCATGGACGGTGCGGCCGAGGAGCCAAAGAGGTGGCTGCTAATATAGAACGAACTCTACATAATGTCCAACGACACTTGGTGAGATTGAGCTGCCGAGTACCGATGGCTACCATAGAGGACCTTCCTGAGGATATGCAGTGTCATGTGGTTGGCATGCCACGTGACTGGGTTCACACTTTTCGGCATGTGGCCAATGCGATAGTTACCTACTTAGCTGCTCATCCTGAGCCGGGGCATTAGATAAGCCGGACATGATTATGGGCATTTGAGTCCCAATTTTGTATATTTTTGGACAAACATATGTACACTCGAGACTCTTTATGATATATATATATATATATATATATATATATATATATATATATATATATATATATATATATATATATATATATATATATATATATATATATACAGTTCGACTTTTTGATGCTCAATTTTATTGTGATGAATGATTGATGTGCCAGTCTAATGATTGATTAGCGATAGAATCAGCGAACCAATTATGAGATCTTGGAATGTGCAAATAATTAATATAAGTAAATGATCTTTGCACCAATATTACCCTTAAATACTGGCGATATAAACATGGATCCCTTACCCGATAAATGTTGTTTAATTGTGACACTATCAATTGAGAATCAAGATAAACTACCAATGAGTCAATTCCATAAGAAATTGCCTCGAATAGTAAATTAATGACGGTAGTATACTCAGTTGTGTTTTTTGAAGCAGGACCAATGCATGCGCCTCTTGAGACCATCAATTGACCAGTTGGATAATAGAGTACCCAAGCTGTGGAAGCGAGATTCCGAGTGTGCCAACTAGCACCATCGGCGAATCCAAAATAGACCAAGTCATCCATCAACACTTGCCACAACAGACCAAAAAGTGTTGATATCAAAAACTCTCTAGATATATGTACAAATATACATAATGTACAAAGAAGCCATTTCCTAATTCCTACTTAATCAAAGTACTTCTTTAGGTAGAGCCCGTTTCGGGGCTCCACTAGCTTGTTTTCCTCAAAATTGATTAACTCATATGACCCTTTTTTTAAAACTCGTTAAATAATGAAAAGACCGTACCACATAGGCTTAAACTTTCCTGCCCCCAAGGTGTCTTTATCTTGGTCATAGACCAAGACAAGGTCACCTTCAAAAAAGACTCGAGGATGGACAACTTTATCATACTGTGTTTTAACCCTTTTCTTATGAGTCTCATTCATCGTGGTGGCATCTCGACGCTGCTCATCGAGATGTTCCAAGTGAAGGAGGCACTCTTCGAGACTCGAAGTCTCTGGAAGGATCTCAACAGCTAACTTAAGAGATGGAATTTCACTTTCAATCGGAAAGATAGATTCCATCGCATAAACCAACTAAAAAGGTGTAAAACCAGTAGTAGTCTTTATGGAGGTCCGGTATGCCCAAAGAGTCGAATACAACATAACGTGCCAATTGGACCGATTTTTATCGATTGTCCATTGGAGGATCGTCTTAAGAGTTTTATTAACTGCCTCGACCTATCCATTGGCCTTGTTATCACTCAGGTTGTCCGCAGGTTGTAAAAAGGGATACGACCGAGGTAACCACAGACCAACTTTGGACTACAGGTTCTAGCCCACCTGCAACCAGAGAGGGCTCTCTCTTTCAGATTTAGCTTTGTTGAAAAGGATTTTGGGCTAGGTTTTGAGTTCAGAGGGTTTTTGTTTTGTTTTTTGTGGGAAAATTGATGTTTTCAGGTAGAGAGGCAAGGCATAGTCTGAAAGTTTCAAACCATTGGGCATGGAGTCGAGGAGCAGAACTACTAGTGCATTTCTTCGGTCATAATAAGGGAAAAATGGAGCAAGATAGCTGCACATGAAACAATGTTTCAGGTATTAATGATGGAAAGAATGCTAAGTAATGAGAGGAAGTTAAGAATCTCTCAATCAACTTAACAGATGGAGGTAACAGAGCTCTACCTAGGGGTAGTAAAGAATCCCTAGATAATTGGCAAACACAGGTGAATCAGGGTAAATATGAGCGAGGAGGAATTCATATTCATAACCAATTCATTCAGAGGAAAACATACAGAAATAGCAGAAATTGAGCATAGAGTGTATTTAAACAAATTCTAAGCTATTCTTTCTTCCTGCTATTTAGACAGTGGTAAACAATAAAACAGAGGTAAGATGCACTTATTGTTTCAGGCTGCAGCACAAGGATTCCATCTTCAGGTCTTCAAAACATTCATTTACAACAAACAGTTTGCTCTCCAAGCTTTCAACAATCTTTGATTATAGAAAAACTCATGTATACAATGCGAGTCTCTAGTGAAAATTCTCAATTGACCAACCCTTGAAACAATGTAGAGAGCGGTCTATATAGGGGAAAAACTCTCTACAACTGCTTTTTTTTACATCTTGACCTAAAACAGGTCATAAAAATAATTAATTTGACCTAATTCTATCAGAAATAAATGTATGAAAATATCTCGGGCTACGCTGAGGGCGGCCGTATCAAAACTGAGTAAATGATGTAGTCCTCGGAGGGAGTGTGCAGTGTTTTCTGCAATAAATGTGTATGGGTTTCTGCTTCTTTGCTGTCTGTCTGCATTTAAAGCTTTAACTATGATTTGAGGGCAAGGATGGGCTTACGCCTCTTAATTTGACTTTGCTGAGGGGGTTCATCAATGCTCAAGTGCTTCGAGCCCCAAAAAAATCTTTGACTGATACTCTTTGGCTCTTCTTCCTTCTCTGATACTCTTTGACAATAAATTGGGATGTTGTTCTGATGTGCTATGCATTAAATCAGCATTTAATGGCCAATGTTTGGCTCTGTCTTCCTTAAAACTATCTTCATCTCCTTCTTGAATGCTTCACGAAGAAAAACAAGTCATTCGGCACCTTTCGGGCTTGCTGAGGGTTGCGTAATGAAAAGATTCCCTAAAGATTCCCCACTTCGGCCTATTTTATCCAGCAATGAGCTATTTGCGCTAGGCGCAAATCGCTCATCAAAAACTGCCTCAGAAACTGATTCTGGGGCTCCAGAGTGCGATTTTTGCCCTTCGCGCTAAAAACTGATGATGATGATGTCAGCATGACGGGACTTTGTACGGCGGGTGACGTCAGCGATGACATCAACAAGATGACATGGTGGGATGACATCAACATGATGACGTCATCACGTACGGAGGTGATGTGGCAGTACGGCAGATCTGATGATGTGGTAGGACACGTGGCAGGTGACTCGGCGGTACAGTGGCAGGAGGGCCACGCAGGCGGATGACGTGTCATGGTGACTAGGCAGGGGGATGACGCAGGCAGGTGACGTCATTGCGCAAGAGTGGTAAATGGTTTTGGCTGCACCGCCTTAGCGCTTGGGCGGTTTTGGAGGGAGGGGCTATGCCACAGCCCAGAAGGCGACGCGTGGTGGGAGTACGGCGACAATACCGCCCATCTCCCTAACAACCTTCGGGCGCGTTGGGAGACGGGAAGGCCCGCCAGTCGTTGATCTGGGCGCAGGACGATCGGACGGCTGGCGGGAGTGACGGGGCGACGGCGGGTTAGTGGGCGGTGATATCCATGGGAATATTCTGATTTAAATATAGCACGGCGGGGTTTTTAGACTTAGGGAAAGTGGGTTACAGGGTTTAATGAGCGTGGGTTAATGTATTTATGCACAAAAACGTAGGATAAGGGCAAATTGTGGGTTTTTTGAGGATTTTTAGGGCTGGGGGGGAGGCTATTAGCATGACCAGGTGTCATCTAACTCCTGCTATGACACGGATGGGCTAAAAACAGCCCCAGAAGGACTATTTTTCCCCGGACTTAGAAGAAAAATGGCTATATTGCCAGGGAGGGGATATTTACATAGGGGAGTTTTATATACATATTTTTAGTAGGGGAAGGGGAAAAACTGATGGGGAGTTATATACTAGAGTTAGTAGTTAATATGGAGATGATAAGAAAGCGCTAAGGTAGGGGACCTTAGGCTAATTTTCGAGGGAAAAGTGACTCATAGATGAGAAATCCTTGAGTGAAGCAGATCTTCACCAAGACAAATGACATGGAAAATGATGAAACTAAGAGGAATCAAGCAGATCTTGACCTCTTTTGGGGAAATTAGTAAGTGACTTGGGGAATTAGAAGAAGGGGAAGTTAGTGATGTCCAGATTGAGCTCCTCTAGATGAAAAACTGTCTGCACTGTGATCTAAAGAGATAAAACACTTTGTAACACAAAATTGATCATAAGTCATCATTCTGCAACCTCACAGCTACCTACCCAGCCTACTCACCTAACATTTTTTCTTCTTTTTGGTTTGGGTGCACTTAGACTTGCAAACCCGGATTTACAATTTTTCTTTCGAATGATTTCCTATCTAAATCTACATTTATTTATGCTAGGGCCCAGATTAAGCAGTTGGGTCCCTTTGATTCTCTACCTGTCTACAAATCTGCCAAGATTAAACTGTTTGGACAGATATCATTCTCTATATTCTAAAGCAGAAAATTGAAACCTAGGGAGACCAAGATTAAACTGTTTGGACCTCCCTTAAATCAAAACTCTTCAAAAATGGAAAGACTCATCAAAATTGGAATACAGCAGTCCCTTTGAACTAGCACACTTCATGGCATCTTGTGGAAATATGGAATATTACAGCCTGCAAAGTATGACATATTTGGCATGTAAAATTGTCAATCATGAAAAATGAAACCCTGTTGCAATAGGAGGCTAACAGTGGCTCCACTTGGGGATGGATTTTCCTTGTGAAAAGTCAAGAACAGCAGGTCAGACTGCCTTGATCTTCTATGGTTTCTGTAAACAAGAAACATTTGTTCTGGCTGCTAAAAATGTAAAACTTTGAACTATGAACAACCTCCTCCTCAACTGAATTCCTGTGAACTGTGCAGCATCGCCTGCTTTCTTCTGTGTGCTTGATAATTATGCACAATGACTGCAAATATTTCTTTTCTACCATGAATTGCTTTTAATGTGACATTTTTTTCTCTTGATACTTTGTTGAAAACTGGTGTAGAAACAGAGCTTTAAAAACTGTGTCTTTCACAAATTTACTGCTTTTCCTTAAACAATCGGCTTGCTTATACAAAATGAAAACAAAGTGCTGATATATACAAAAAAGATTGTACAAAGATATAAACAAAGTTGCATTGTGTCCCTTAAAAGGGGTCATGGTAATGTTTCAGCATACGGCCATTGACAGGGCCTTCTCCAGCAGAGTTGTCCTCTATAGATCTGAGAAAATATGTGTTATTTCCCTGAACAGTAGAAATAACCAATGGTCCTTTCCATAAAAGATCAAACTTGGCATGTTTTCCCTTGTCTTCCCTTCTTGAGTCCCATCTTATAACTTTTTCACCAATATTGAAATCCTTAGCTTTAGCTCTCTTATCAAACATTCTTTTAAGCTTTTCTTGCAAAATTTGAGCTCTATCAGAAACTTGTTCTCTAGTTTGTTGAAGATGAATGGTGTGATTGACTCTTCTCTGAATGTCATTTGGTTCAACCTGAATTTCTTGTAACAATTTGATAGTAGGAATGCCCAAGGATGAAGGAAATCTAGCCTCCATGCCATATACTAGCTCATAAGGGCTCATCCCAATGGATCTTTTGCTCGAGAGTCTGTCTGCCCATACGGCATTTACCAGCTTTTTGTGCCAGTTCTTCTTGTTTTCTTCTAGCACTTTCTTTATGATGTTGATGAGGCTTTTGTTAGATGACTCGGCCAAACCATTACCCTGAGGGTAATAAGCTGTAGAGTGGCCCAAAGTAATATGAAATCTGTGGCAAAAATTGATCATCTTTTCGGACTTAAAGGCAGCGGCATTGTCAGTGATGATTTTCTCAGGGCAGCCAAATCTAGACAGGATATTGAACTCAAGGAATTGGATAATGATGGTGTCATTAGCTTGTCTGCAAGGAATGGCTTCAACCCACTTGGTGAAATAGTCAGTGGCTGTTAGGATCCATTTGTGCTGGCCTGAGGAAGAGGGATGGATTTCTCCAATGAAGTCAAGACCCCATTGTTGAAAAGGTTGTTCGGTTGGGATGTGTTTAAGGGGTAGGGGTAATAGCTTTCTCTTGCCCTCAAAGATTTGGCATTTGTGACATGACATGGCAAACTTCTTTACAACTGCAAAAAGAAAGGGCCAATAGAAACCAGCCCTTAGAATTTTATCAACAGTGGACTTCCAATATAGATGTCCTCCACAATCACCTGCATGGAATTCTTTCATGACATTATTAGTTTCATTCATGGTTAAACAATTAAGCAGTATACCTTCATGATTTCTCCAAAATAATGCACCATCTATAACACAAAACTTTAAAGCCTTCATTTTCAAAAATATTTTCTTGGTTCTGGACAATCCTGGGGGAGCACACAGGTTTAACAATACAAAGCAAATATCAGTGTACCAAGGGCATTGCAGAAATATTTCACTGATCTGTGGAGTCACCAGCTCCGGTTCATTGTCCAGCTAGTTTATGTCTAGGGCTTGAAATTTTGTTTCGGACATCAGTTTAGCTAAACCTTGTCCCTTTATTAGCTTGGTTGGTTTTATTTCTATGTCATATTCAAGGATGCTTGCAATCCACTTGCCTCTTTTGCCTTCTAATCCCTCTTGGGTCAATATGTCTTTTACAGCAGCATGTGGGACATAGGCAATCACATGTGAACATAAAATGTACACTCTGAAATCCTTGATGGCCTTAACCAGTGCGTAGGCCTGCTTTTCCATGATTGGGTATTTCAAAGGGGCGTCTCTTAAGGCTCGACTGAAAAATGCAATCGGTTTTTCAGCTCCCTGTTCATCCTTTTGCAAAAGGACAGCGGCTATCGTGTGATCAGATGCAAATGAAAATATGATAAAATCTTTGTCAAACTATGGACTGGTGAGTACAGGGGTTTGTGTCAATGCCGATTTGATACTTTTGAATGCTTGCTTGGTTTCCAGGGACCATCTTACCTTGGCATCTTTTTTTAACATGTTGCTTAACAGTCTTATTAATTTAGCTAAAATTGGGATAAATCTTCTTAGGAAGTTGATTTTCCCAAGGAACGCTTGTAGCTCTTTTATGTTTCTTGGATATGGAATTTGGAGGATGGCTTGGATTCTTTCAGGGTCAATTCTGATCCCATCTTTTGATATAATGTGGCCAAGTAACTTGCCTTCTTCGAGGCCAAATAGGGATTTCTTGGGATTCAAGGAAATGCCATACTTCCTACATGTCATAAAAATTTGCCTAAGATGCTTGAGGTGTTCTTCATCAGATTTGGAAAATGGGGTCAAGTCATCAAGATAAACAACTAGGAAGTCATGTATTTCTTTGGAAAATGCAATGTCTATTGCTCGTTGAAAAGTTGCACCAGCGTTTTTAAGACCAAATGGCATCTTCAGATACTTAAATTTTCCCCATGGTGTGGTAAAAGTTGTCTTGTCTTTGTCGTCCAGGTGAACAAGTATTTGGTTGAAACCTGAAAAACCATCTAGCAAAGAGATTCTAGATGACCCCACTACTCTCTGCAAGATGTGGTCCATTTTAGGCAAAGGGTAATGGTCTTTTAGGGAGACTTGGTTTAAATTTCTGAGATCTACACAAAGTCTGATTTCACCTGTCTTTTTTCTTGTAGGAACAAGATTGGACACCCATTCAGAAAATCTGATGGGTGCTATGATGCCTGCTTCAAACATCCTCTTTACTTCCTTCTCAATCGGTGGAAGAAGCATAGGGTTGATTCTTCTAAGTTTCTGCTTGAAGGGTTTCTAGTTCGGTTTTAAGGGGATTGTGTGTTGGATCACCGAGGTGTCATAGGATTTCAATACTCATAGTTCCAAGCAAAAACATCTTGGAACTCTTTGAACAAATCAATGTATTTGGGCTTTTGATCAGGTGGTAAATTTTTGGATAGTTTGATCATTTTTGGATTTTCTGCCGTCCCAATGTTGTGTTCCTCTATATCAGTGTTTATGGGTTGCAATTTTGGCTTTCTAGGAACGTCATTGGCGTCAAACATGTCTTCTAATGGGGTTAGGCCAGCAGGTAGAAAGTTATCCTTTAAGTCAATGATTTCTGCCTCTTCTTGGGCAATGTCTTCCAAATGCATTTGTTTCAGCTATTCTATGTTTTCTTTGTCAAAAATAGTTGGTTTCAGGATTTGTTTGGTTGTTGCAGCTGTTATAGCTTGTTGATCTTCTTTTGTTTGATGTTCCGAATCTGTCATAGCATCCATGTCAATGTTGATTTTCGAAAACGCATGCTCAAGGGTGAGGAAATTATTAATCTGGGCATCATTTTCGAATACTTGCCAATCTTTAACGTTATTTGGGACATCGAGCCTATGTTTTATTTCATCCGTGAAGTGATGGTTTGGGTCAAAATGAAGCTTGCATGTACTAGCAAAGGTGGCTAGGTTGTGTGCATGAATGTTGTGATTTCTGGAAATCTTGTCAAGGTTAAATTCAGTGAATGCATTGAGTATATTAGTGGCAGCAATCCTATAGGCTCTCATTCTATTGTCATTGGTAACAAAATTACCTTTCATTTGTTGTATGATTAAATCAGAGTCTCCTAAAATAGACACTTTTGCGGCTCCCAGAGCTTTGAGCAGTTTAAGGCCTAACAGGAGAGCCTCATACTCTGCCATGTTATTTGTGCATTTAAAATTCAGTCTGTAGGCATGACCTTCTGCATGATTGTTACATATGTTGTGAATCCAGACACCTGCCCCGGCTCCTAACTTGTTAACAGAGCCATCAAATTCTAAGTACCATGTGATTTCTTGCTTGTGGTTGATGCCTAAAGTGTCAATCAACTTAGGATTGGGCAGTTTTGAAATTTCTGTTTGGGGAGGTTCTTCTTGCATGCTAGTTGCAATAACTGTTGTGACAGTCTTATCAGTGTGTGCAACTGATTCTTCATTAATGTGTGCTTGTTGCTCTGGAACGAAGGGCTCATTATCAATTGGAGAATTTGTATCATCATTAAACAAAATAAAGAAATCAATATCGGAATGGATTGAGTAAATGGGAAAATTTTCTGGCTTGCTCTCACTACTTACCACATATTTCATGAGTGTTTCTCTATACAGTCTCTTTGGTTGCCCAAAGACTGAAATGGTAGCGTAGGAAAGGTCTAATTGAAGGGATCCTTGAAGCTTTGCTCCCCATGATCTGGATAGGAGCATACCGTACTTTGGTGGAATGTCAGCGACCACTACGTCCATGAGGATGGTCTTATTCAGATATTGAACTAAGGAGACACACAAGTATTTGATGAGGCCTAGACATTTCACTTGACTTGAGTCAAATGAGTACAAGTCTTTGTAAGGTCTTGTAACGTCAAGGTTCAGTTTTTCCATAACTGCTTTGGGCATTAGATTGTGCGATGCCCCTGAGTCAAACATAGCATTGTGCAAAACTTTGTCATGTATATGCAAACTAACATAGAAGGGTGGGACAGGTCCATGTGTTGACTTTCCATTGACTTCTGGACCAAACAGCAGTTCAGGGGAATCATCCAAAACATTTACATCGTCCTTGTTTTCTGGAATTTGAAGTGACCTTTGAATTTGTTGCCTATATACATCGTGTTTGGCAAGTTCAGAGAGGGGGATGGATATTTTCAACTTAGATATTTCTGCCTCTAAATTAAATGGTTTTTCCAATGGAGTCTTGGTGTTGATAAAGGCAGTTTTTTCCTTTTCATTTAAATTATCTGCGATTTTCTCTTGTTTATCAGCATTATGAGGACTGATAGCTTGCGGTTTTTTAGTTTCAGGAAAGTTTTTTGGAACACTGTTCGAGCTTTCTTTCGAGGAAGAAGGTGGCAAAGGCTGATCTTTGGAAGGCTGTATTTCTGTTATGTCTTCTACAGTCACTTGATGTGTGTTTGGAACATTTGTATCAGTGGGTTCTGTTATGACAACGTTGCCTTTGGTCTTGTTGGACTGTTTGCCATCCTTTATTTTACTAGGTTCCGAAATGTCAATGGTCCTAGTTCTCAGCTTATATTGTTTGTGTACTCCATACACAGCAGTATCATATCCTTGTTTAAAATCAAAAGACTCACCAGATTTAGTTTAAAACTGATTGTAATCGAGTTCATTTTGGTCTTCTTGGGACAGGACAGTTTGGTGCTCACCCTTTAGATCCATCAGGTTCATGTGAGTGTCCTCTATGGGTTCACTAGAATTAGATCCTTCAACATAATTATCTTGAAAAGGGGGTCTTATGTCATGGTCTTGGTTAGTCCTACCAGCATTTGTGTTCTGCGTTTTCCTAAAATTTGGATTCCTTAAGGTATTGGACTGTTGTCCTTCCCATGATGCTTTCCTCTCAACATTTTCTACTCTTTCTCCTAGCCTTTGTAGGCCATTGATAATAGCATCAAGCTTTTGATCAAAGGCTGAGGGTTCTTCCTTAAAGGTGGTTCTTCTTTCCATTCTAGCTCTATTTCTCTTAGCAATTAGGTTAGCCTCAACACTGACAGCAACGTTTTGCATGTCTGCAAGGGTTTGAGGAGCTCTTTCTTTTAACTGATATGCCATATCAGGGTCAAAACCATCCGGAAATTTGTACAAGGCCAGATCAGTGGGAGGCCTTACATTCTGTGGTATTGCGTTGTAAACATTATTGAATCTTGCACAATACTCCAAAATAGTCTCTTGAGGACCTCGTTTAATCATATCATATTCAGCTAGTATGTGCAAGGGGTCTTTCTTTTTCTCCCATCTGTTAGTAAAGGATTGGGAAAGCTCATCTGGGGTGGTTATGGAATTTGCATCGAGTGATATGAACCAAGTTCTCACATCACCTGTTAGACTCCGAACAAAAATTCTCATTCTCATGCTATCATCATCTATTTCATAGTTTTCAAAATAGTCTTGCATCTTTTTGGTATGGTGAATGGCAGTAAAAGGGCCAGTACTATCAAAATATGTGATTTTAGATTGGTACTCTTGAGGTAAAGCCCCAGCATTAGCAGGTAAATGCAGGGGTGCATATCTATTAGCCATATTGGCAGGGATAAGTTGAACAATGGGAATAAATGGAACAACTGGAGTAACTGGAATGTTGGAAACAACAGTAGTGGTAGTATGTGCAGTGAATGAAGGTGTGGAAGGAGGAGTTTGAGATGTAGATGATTAACTAGGGGAAACAGGGGCCGAACAAAACAAAACCTTGACAGGAGTCGGAATACAACTAGGGTAAGTTGTTTCAGGAGTTTTATCAGCGAAATTTTCATGTCTTTCTTGCTTTCTAAGGATTTTCGGGATTATTTTAGGGTTTTCAAAAATAGCTAGAGGGTTTGGATCAGGATTTGACCTTGTATATCGTGGATTCTTCTTGGGAGCCAGCTTCTGAATTGTTTTTTGGGTATTTTTCTAGGAATATTTTTGTAATTAGCAAGGAACTCATCAGATTTTGGAATGGTTGTGTATAGCTTAAAACTAGCATGAATATTGACTGAAGCAGCTTTTATCTACTCCTGTAAATGTAAAACAAGAACAGTTTCAAAGGCTTCTTGGCTGACATTCAGGCTTCATCTGTAGTTTTAAGGGATATACAACAATTACAAAATCGATTTTTCCTGCGGATTTTTACAACCTTCTTCATGAAATTAACTGAGGAAAGTCCCCAGTGGAGTCGCCATTATGTTATCACTCAGGTTGTCCCCAGGTTGTAAAAAGGGATATGGCCGAGGTAACCATAGACCAACTTTGGACTACAGGTTCTAGCCCACCTGCAACGAGAGAGGGATCTGTCTTTTAGATTTAGCTTTGTTGAAAAGGATTTTAGGCTAGGTTTTTAGTTGAGAGGGTTTTTGTTTTGTTTTTGGTGGGAAAATTGATGTTTTCAGGTAGAGAGGAAAGGCATAGTCTAAAAGTTTCAAACCACTGGGCATGGAGTCGAGGAGGAGAACTGTTGGTGCATTTCTTCGGTCATAATAAGGGAAAAATGGAGCAAGATAGTTGCACATGAAACAATGTTTCAGGTATTAATGATGGAAAGAATGCTAAGTAATGAGAGGCAGTTAAGAATATCTCAATCAGCTTAACAGATGGAGGTAACAGAGCTCTACCTAGGGGCAGTAAAGAATCCCTAGATAATTGGCAAACACAGGTGAATTGGGGTAAATATGAGGCAAGAGGAATTCATATTCATAACATATTCATTCAGAGGAAAACATACAGAAATAGAAGAAATTGAGCATAGAGTGTATTTAAACAAATTCTAAGCTATTCTTTCTTCCTGCTATTTAGACAGTGGTAAACAATAAAATAGAGGTAAGATGCACTTATTGTTTCAGGCTGCAGCACAAGGATTCCATCTTCAGGTCTTCAAAACATTCATTTACAACAAACAGTTTTCTCTCCAAGCTTTCAACAATCTTTTATTATAGAAAAACTCATGTATACAATGCGAGTCTCTAGTGAAAATTCTCAACTGACCAACCCCTTGAAACAATGTAGAGAGCGGTATATATAGGGGAAAAACTCTCTACAACTGCTTTTTTTTACATCTTGACCTAAAACAGGTCATAAAAAATGATTAATTTGACCTAATTCTATCATAAATAAATGCATGAAAATATCTCAGGCTGCGCTGAGGGCGGCCGTATCAAAACTGAGTAAATGATGTAGTCCTCGGTGGCTTGGTGCAGTGTTTTCTACAATAAATGTGTATGGGTTTCTGCTTCTTTGCTGTCTGTCTGCATTTAAAGCTTTAACTGTGATTTGAGGGCAAGGATGGGCTTACGCCTCTTAATTTGACTTTGCTGAGGGGGTTCATCAATGCTCAGGTGCTTCGAGCCCCTAAAAAATCTTGAACTGATACTCTTTGGCTCTTCTTCCTTCTCTGATACTCTTTGACAATAAATTGGGATGTTGTTCTGATGTGCTATGCATTAAATCAACATTTAATGGCCGCTGTTCGGCTCTGTCTTCCTTAAAACTGTCTTCGGCTCCTTCTTGAATGCTTCGCGAAGAAAAACGAGTCATTCGGCGCCTTTCGGGCTTGCTGGGGGCTGCGTAATGAAAAGATTCCCTAAAGATTCCCCACTTCGGCCTATTTTATCCAACGATGAGCGATTTGCGCTAGGCGCCAATCGCTCATCAAAAAATGCCTCAAAAACTGATTCTGGGGCTCCGGAGTGCGATTTTTGCCCTTCGCGCTAAAAACTGATGATGACGTCAGCATGACAGGACTTTGTACGGTGGGTGACGTCAGCGATGATGTCAGCAAGATGACGTGGTGGGATGACATCAACATGATGACGTCATCACGAACGGAGGTGACGTGGCAGTACGACAGATCTGATGATGTGGCAGGACATGTGGCAAGTGACTCAGTGGTACAATGGCAGGAGGGCCACGCAGGCGGATGACGTGTCATGGTGACTGGGCAGGGGGATGACGCAGGCAGGTGACGTCATTGCGCAGGAGTGGTAAATGGTTTTGGGCGCACTGCCTTAGCGCCTGGGCGGTTTTAGAGGGAGGGGCTCTGCCACAGCCCAGAAGGCGACGCGTGGCGGGAGTACGGTGGCAATACCACCCATCTCCCGGATGCTAACCTTCGAGCGCGTTGGGAGATGGGAAGGCCCACCAATTGATCTGGGCGCAGGACGATCGGACGGCTGGCGAGAGGGACGGGGCAATGGCAGGTTAGTGGGCGGGGATATCCGTGGGAATATTCTGATTTAAATATAGTGTGGCAGGGGTTTTTAGACTTAGGGAAAGTGGGTTACAGGGTTTAATGAGCGCGGGTTAATGTATTTATGCACAAAAACTTAGGATAAGGGCGAATTGTGGGTTTTTTGAGGATTTTTAGGGCTAGGGGGGGAGGTTATTAGCATGACCAGGTGTCATCTAACTCCTGCTATGACACGGATGGGCTAAAAAAAGCCCCAGAAGGACTATTTTTCCTCGGACTTAGAAGAAAAATGGCTATATTGCCAGGGAGGGGATATTTACATAGGGGAGTTTTATATACATATTTTTAGTAGGGGAAGGGGAAAAACTAATGGGGAGTTATATACTAGAGTTAGTAGTTAATATGGAGATGATAAGAAAGCGCTAAGGTAGGGGACGTTAGGCTAATTTTCGAGGGAAAAGTGACTCATAGATGAGAAATCCTTGAGTGAAGCAGATCTTCACCAAGACAAATGACATGGAAAATGATGAAACTAAGAGGAATCAAGCAGATCTTGACCTCTTTTGGGGAAATTAGTAAGTGACTTGGGGAATTAGAAGAAGGGGAAGTTAGTGATGTCTAGCTTGAGCTCCTCTAGATGAAAAATTGTCTGCACTGTGATCTAAAGAGATAAAACACTTTGTAACACAAAATTGATCATAAGTCATCATTCTGCAACTTCACAGCTACCTACCCATCCTACTCACCTAACATTTTTTCTTCTTTCTGGTTTGGGTGCACTTAGACATGCAAACCCGGATTTACAATTTTTCTTTTGAATGATTTCCTATCTAAATCTACACTTATTTCTGCCAGGGCCCAGATTAAGCAGTTGGGTCCCTTTGATTCTCTACCTATCTACAAATCTGCCAAGATTAAAATGTTTGGACAGATATCATTCTCTATATTCTAAAGCAGGAAATTGAAACCTAGGGAGACCAAGATTAAACTGTTTGGACCTCCCTTAAATGAAAACTCTTCAAAAATGGAATGACTCATCAAAATTGGAATACAGCAGTGCCTTTGAACTAGCACACTTCATGGCATCTTGTGGAAATATGGAACATTGCAGCCTGCAAAGTATGACATATTTGGCATGTAAAAATGTCAATCATGAAAAATGAAACCCTGTTGCAACAGGAGGCTAACAGGCCTGAGGATAATTAGGAGATGAATGCTCCTACCAGAAACCCAATTTGAGAGCCAATCCAGACATTAGTTGATTCTGGAAATGACTACCATGATCAGTGACAACCTCTCTCGAGATACCGAATCTTGAGATAACCTCATTAAAAAGGAACAATGCTGCCATGTCACTATCATTTTTATAAGTGGGCATGGCCTCGGCCCACTTCGTAAAGTAGTCTACAACCACGATAATGTACTCGTGATTCGTTGCTGAAGGTGGATTACAAGTTGTAAAATCAATACCCCACTTAGTAAAGGGACCGATGGTGACAACGAGAAAAAGAGGAGCTAGATGTGCATGCATCTTTCGAGTATAAATTTGACAGGGGTGACAGCGTTTGACTGCTTCCACATAGTCCTTGAAGAGTGAAGGCCAAAAATAGCTGGCACGTAAGATGCGCTGGGTTGTAGCAAGCCCTGATAGATAACAACCACAAGCTCCATTGTGGCAGTCATTTAGCACTGACTCTGCTTCCTCTAACGTTAAATAGAGCCGAAGGATTGAATCAACCCCTCGACGATATAATGTATCACCAATGATAACATAATTTTTAGCCAGGTGATGTAATTTTCGACGTTCATCCTTGGAGAAAGTAGAGGGAAACTTCAAAGTCTAGAGATAGACAATGATATCTCCATACCAAGGGTTGGGTGAAGAGATGAGGAATAAATGTTCATCGGGAAAACTTTCCTCATAAACAATATCCTCTCCACAAGGCTACTCAGAAATTAGCTCAGCGAAAACCATGGATTTCTTAGACTTTGCAGACAAGAACTCGAGTTCAAATTCTTGCAAAATGACTATCCATCGATTATATTTTCCCCCAATCACTCGCCTACTGAGGACAAATTTAAATGGATTAACTGTCGCTAACACAAAAGTTTTGCGTAGCGAGATATAATGAGGGAGCCGCTAGATAGCATGGATAGCTGCCAAGGTCAACTTCTCAACTGGAGAATAGCGAAGTTCAGGACCTATTAAGCCTCGACTCAAATAATAAATCACATGCTCGGTGAGAGCATCGTCCTCCTGAACGAGAACCATACCAATGGTTGATTTTGCTGCAGTAAGATATAAAAGGAAGTCTCTACCATAATCCGGTGGACTCAAAAGCGGGGCAGAGACTAATGCCTTTTTCAAAGCATCGAACGACCGCTGCGCAAAGTCATCCCACACAAAATGGAACTCCTTTCTATAGCAAATGCATGAACCCTTTAGTGATCTCGGCATAGTTTGCTATAAACCGTCTTAAGAAATTAGCCTTCCCTTGAAGATTTTGAAGTTGTCGAATTGAGGACGGGGGAGGCAACTGAACTATTGCCTCAACCTTGAGGGGATCAACTCGAATCCCTTCATTTGACACAATGAACCCTAAAAACTGACCGGACGTAACCATAAAAACGCACTTGTTCGGATTCAACCGATTTTATAAAAATGACATCGCTCGAAAACCATTCGAAGATGACTAGGGTGATCAGTTCTCTTTAGAGAACGAGTAGTGAGATCATCCAAGTATGCTTCGATGACATGTTTGATGCCGTGGAAAGCATATGACATGGCCCGCTGAAAAGTGGCTCCAGCATTTTTAAGACCAAAAGGCATCTTTCTATATGCAAAGGTACCACAGGGACATATAAAGGTTTTCTTATGTTGATCTTCAGGACAGATAGAAATTTGATTATAACCAGAAAAACCATCCATGAAGGAAAAAATCTCATTACCCACACACTCATTGATAATCTGATCAATGAATGGCGTGGGGTAATTATCTTTCAGACAAGCCTTGTTTAGGTCCCTAAAATCGATGCATACTCGGATTGTTCCTTGCTTTTTATCCATAGGGACTGGATTAGAAACCCAATCAATAAGAGGAACAAGGTATATGAAACCCGCCTTTAGCAGCTTCTCAACTTCAGCTTTGATAGCTGTTGCCTTCCTAGGGTTAACCGACCGAAGCCTTTGATGAACCGGTTTGGCGTTTTCATACGTCTTGATCCCATGTTGAACTATAGATGGGTCAATGCCAGGCATTTCTTCATAAGACCAAGCAAATACATCTCAAAATTCCTTAAAAAGGTTGGTGTAAATTTGAATTTCTTCAGGGGAACATTCAATTCCAATGAAGAGATTCTCGATCACGTTAGGGTCCCTAGAGATTTTTATAGGTATCGTTTTTGAAATCACCGACATATTACCTTCGGCACGAACATGTGCTGGAGCCAAAGGATTTGACACCGTACAAACATCACTAGTAAAGAGCTCAGAGAATCTAGATTCTACTTCCTGCAATGGAGGAAGAAAGTATGAATGATGGTGTAAGTCTTCCCAATGTCGATCTATACCCATCATTGCTTCAAGGGTTGCTTCTTCAGAAGGTAAAACCAAATCTAAGCAGTCCAAGGCAGAGGTAGAATCAAGGCTCCAGACCGAGGCCACATCACCATGTAACTCCTCTTTGGAGAAAGGAGTAGAGTGGTCATCTGGAGAGTTGACGATAGACTGATATCTAAGCCTAGCTACAGATATAGGGAATGTTGTTCCATTTAATTTTCCTTCAACTAATGTGGTCATAGGTGAAGGCAAGGTCCAAGGGTATGAAAAATAACGAGTTCAGAAGAACTCTTCGCAAGGAGACTCCTTAGATGATGAAACGGCGTTGATTCTAGCGAAAGGAGAGGGAAGATCAAAGGTACCCATCAATGAGGAATACATACCCACTCCTAAATTCTCAATTAGTGGACGAGGGTTATCCACTAAAGGAACAATAGAGTCAGAGATTACTTGAGGATCGACTGGACAACAATCCAATTGATCAACCTTAACAATTTTCCCCTCGTGAGGAAAGCAAATGACACGAAACAGAGTCGAAACAATGGCGTCCATTTCGTATACCCACTTCCTTCCTAAGAGGAGATTGTAGTCTAGGTTAGCATCTATGACTTCTACTTCAATATTGACGACCTTCCCCCCAACAAATATAGGAAAGGCTGGGATAATCCCATGCGGCTTATGAGAATGACCATCAAATGCATTCAAGACGGTAGGTGAAGGAATAGCCAAAGGCAATCCAATAACCTTCTGGCATGACATTGACATGACACACGTGGAAGCTCCTTCATCAATAACAGTATGAAAAATGTTAATTTTCCAGTATGTAGACTTTATTTGGAAAGCCATCTGATGAGGGAGCCACTTTTTGACATTTAACATGTCAAAAGTGAGCACTAAAGAGTTAGTTGGATCGACTGCCCCAATCACGGAAAGTAAATCACTTCGTTGAGCCATACACGATTGGAGAACCTCTAAAGCAAACATGGCGCATGGACTCTGAGCCAGATCCTCAACAATGGAGTAATTCTAGGTGTCCCTAGCATTAGGATCAATAGTCGCGCGTTTAGCAGAACCTTTCAGTATCCGTGGTATAGTCTCGACAGGGGGTCGCTCAATATGAAGGTCGGTATTTCCGGGAGCAGTCTTGTCCTTGGAAGTGTAAGCTTCACCATAATCACGTGACCGAGTAGCCACATGGACATTAGAACCCATCATGAAATCATTTGATGATTTTTCCCCTTCCTAGTTCCCCCCTGCGGAGGTTCCAAGGTTTGAACTCGTGCCAGCAAGAAGTTGCTTCCCTTGGGGAAAAGGGTTGGTTAACACAGCTCGAGAACTAGAAGTCCCTTGCTACCCTAACAAGCACTGAGCGTCTTCAATCTTGGGGAAGAGGTGAGTTAAATGGTCTCCACTACACAACTTGCATGGAAACTTGACTTTCTTTCGAGACTCATTTCTACCACCACCAGCATTATTGCTGGATTTATTTGCATCAGCCTTCCCATCCTGGTTCTTTTTCTTACCTCGTCCTTTCTTTCTCCCATTGGAATTTTGATTTCCTTTGGGGTTATCAGATTGGACAGCATTAATAAAAGAGGTTTGGGAAGTTGGAGGGTTAGACGATGTGACTTGGTTGTTAGAAGCAGTTTGTAAAGACAACTGCTGCAATTGGTTCAACAAGTTCACCACATTTGTGTCTACAGACCCAACGATACCATCCGCATGGGGACCTAGATTTGACTTGGCTATGTCAACCTTAGACCCAGGAGCATTTGGCAAGTATTTCTGTAGGATCCCAAACTGAGAGTAGATCAATTCTAATTAGTGGTCCCTAAAAATGGCTTGCTCCTTAGAATAGACTCCAGACATGGAGACATCCTTAGAGATCTCGGGTTGTAAAGATTTCAAAAAGCATTCGAGACGGTACTCCAGAGGGATTTTGGCTTTAATGAGCCTCTTTCTCCGTCTCCATTCCTGAATATGGTCAGAAATGTGAGTTTCCTTATCCTAACGAAAAGTGGCCAGAAGTTTAGTTCCGGCATCATAATGAATAGGCAACTGAAAATGCTTTAAGAAAACATTAGCTAAGTCAACGAAAGATGTAAAGCTTCCCACTGGAAACTCTGTATACCATTTGACCACATTACCAGTCAAGGTGCATTGAAAAAGTCTCAACCTAATCGAATCATCGATAAGGGAGTTAGATGAACACCACAAATGGAATGTGGTTACATGGTCACCTGGGTCTTCACCATTCTTCCCTTCGAATTTTGGAATGTCCAAAGGGAGTTTGGTTGGGACCAGAGGCCAGGCCGGATTGTATTTGATTGGATCATTTGTTAACTTAGTGAGATCTGGCAAGTTCAGAGTTGCAGAAAATGGAAGCCTAGGAGGTCCTTGGGGATTCCACCCAGACTGGGTGGAGCTCCCAATGTTCTAAAAAGATTGGCCTGGAATTTGGAAGGCACCAGGCTACCCGAAGTAACCAGCGGAACCGACTGAACCAAAAGGCAAGCCTTGTGATCCAGCAAAATTCGGAGTTTGACCAACTCTGTCCGCAAAACCTCCTTAACCAGCAAAGTTTCCTCCTAAAGGATTATAAGGAGTCAATAACCCCTGATATGGATTCCAAGCCGAAGCTAAGGGAGGAATACTTTGAAACGAATTAACTGTGGAGTACGGCCTATTCCCTTGTTGGCCAAAAAACAAATTCCCAGTTCCCGCGCCACTAACCCTACGGTTAGTCCAACCTTGCAAAGGATTTCTGCTTTGTCCTATAGAAGAAAAAGGCATGGATCCTATTGTCAAGTTGGAATGTGCTATATGACCACTTCCGAAAGGAAAACCCTGGAACGAAGCCGATCCACCTATCATGGACCTGGCGGCACTAAACGGAACTGATGGAATACCTTATGAATGGGTGCCAAATGGGAAGAATTCAGAACTAAAAGCATTGGTTTGGGAATTTCCACTTGTGGACGGAATGGAGGTAGACCCAACTAAAGATGTGCTAGCAAAAGATGCAAACAAAGAAGCAGAGGAGATGGAAATTGTTCCTCCCCCTTGTACCGATGTTGGAGTTTGCATAGTTGTAGCACTTGTAGTAGAAGCCATGCGAAGGCGTGAGAAAGAGGAGGGTCAAGCGAAGCGAGATGAAAGCTGGTTGTTTTGGCTGGCTGGTTGGTTAACAACAAATGGAATGGCTGGGTGGGGGGGGCATTCTTCCTATCTAGAAGGAAGGTATCGCTCTTTCTACTATTGTATATATACCACTACACTAACCGTCCGTATATATCCCTATCAGTACGGTAAGCGTGTAGAGTAACCTAAACTTGACGGTCTATGCGTCAGAGTCCCAACGTATTGTAATACGTCCAGATGGCTAGATGGTAGGGGAGAATTTGGAGCCACTAATGACTCTGAGAGTTCTTCTACCTATATGTTATTCTCTATTTGAAAGAGAACTTGAGAGAGAACTGGAGTGTTCCTCTCTTGCTCTACGAAAGTGCCAGGCCTTGCTTGAACACTAATGCCCCCGAGAGGAGGATCAATCCCTGATGCGTCAATTTCCGTGGGATGAAACCCACCAACAGTATTACCTCTGCACCTTCTAGGAGAAGGATCTAAACTTGGTGGTGAAATACCACGAAGTCTTCGAGACCGTCTAGGTGATCGGTCAGCCACTTTGAATTTTTTGTTAAGATCTAACTAAAGACTCAAAAAATTGAAAGCTAGGCCAACTAAGAGCACAGAGCACACACTATAAAGTCCCTAAATATATCAGCCAGTCAAACAACTTCCAAGTATTTCCGCTCCGAGTGATTAGGACCAGACACCAAAATACAAGAAAGTGAATTAAGGGGCCTTCCGAAGATAGTCTGGGATGATGAGGGCCTAGTCCTATCAGCAAAGGTAATAGAGGAAGTTATGCTAACCTCCTAACAATAGCCTGCGTCGGTGCAAGCCCCAAAGCTTCTCAAGGGTGCCCTCCAGTAGTACCATTGAGAGTGATGCAACATCGACCTTAGGTGCCATGGGATTCCCCTCCACAACCACCTATGTAGATCCCTAGGAGTAGCAACTATGGATACCAACTCGTCACAGAAGCCAGGCAAAACAGTCGTGAGGTAAGTTCGGACAAGTAGGAGAGGGGGTATCTCTCTTCCCTATCTTCACAGACCCTCATGCTTAACTCCCAGATCCGGAGCTTTCATGGTCTTCCTAACACTATTGGATTTTCACTCACTATTTAGACTCCTATGTTTGATAGTTTAAATGGCCTTGGAGAGTTAACTCTTCACTCGCCTAATCCAAGTCCCTAAAATCCTAAAACTTGTTGGTGTATCTAGCTTAAAAAAAATAATTGTGAATTTTAATTAGTGCTTGATTCTAAAATAGGCTGTTCTTTAAGTCACGGGATAAACAGAAGTGAAACTAGTGGTGTTTTGATGCAAAAGAAATTAATAAAAACCAAACTACATGCAAATGCACTTGTTTTCATTTTTTGATGAAAAGAAATCTCTACAGGGTTCAGAGGAACTTCTAATAAAAAAAATTTTCTTTTCCTTTCTTTAATTCACGCTTCACACTTACAAAAGTTAACAAAGCTATGGATGCCTAAAATGATATGCAAATCTATCCTAATGCAACAAATATATGATGATGCAAGATTCAAAACTACTCTAAAATCAAGAAATGAAAGTTCCTTGCTTATCAATTTTTATTTTGCCACTTAAAATGTTTAGATGGAATATAAGATGCTATCATTCATTTCGTCTAAACACTAAAAATAAGTTTCAAGACAAACATAAAGCACTTTCATTCACTAAAAGGAAACCAAATCAAAACAAAGTTCAAGAAAGCAAAACTAACTTTTTCAAAACGCTTTCTTCAAAAGCAACAACAAAAGAGTTTTCAAAAATGATCTCAACAAGACTGAAACTTTGTGATTGAAGAATAGGAAACAAACACTTTTGGAAGTTGACACCACACAACAGATGAAAACTCAACAAAAAGAGATGTGTTTAAAGATGCTCTTAACAATCAAAAGCAGCAACGAAAGCTTTGGCAACAAAGACCAAACATATCAAAAAGACAAATTTCAAGAAAGTATCAATCAACAACTTTCATTCAAAAAAGAAGTGGATGGTCACAAAAAGCGGTTTTGTCAAGCAAACAAAAAGTCACCAAAAGCAAGATTTAACACAAAGATTGAGATCAATCTTCCTACCCTGATGAATCAAAGCAACCAAGATTCCCAGTAAGAAACCTTGCGTGCTTAAGCAAAAAACGATGACGCTTGCAGCAACAAAAACAAGACCAATACTCCTTACAATCGGAGAGAATTTGGAACAGGATGCTTGCTGTAAAACTAACAAGTGATACTAGAAAGTGATTGTTCAAGACAAAATCAAACCAACAGACAGACCTTCAGAGACAAAAAGATTTAAAAATCTTGAAAATTGCAAGATATAAGTGACTGTACTGATGTACATATTGCGTGTATACACGACTATGCTTAAGGAAACCTACGTATACGCGGGTTCACTTAAGGAAACATGCATATATATGCTTCTGTAACTAAGAAAAACAACCTATATAAAAGATTTCAAGAAAAATAAAAGACAAACTGAAGAAACTCGCAAAACTTAGAATTCAAGAACAGACCACACAGCAACAACAAGCAAACAGGCAGTTGAGCCCTGATTGGCTTGAAAACACCCAAACTAGGAACAACAACAATGTTGTCCCTAGTGGAGTCACTGATTCTGTTAAGGGAAATGTTCCCCTAGGGCTTTTGGGTTGAAACCCTAGCAGACTAAAAGTTGTCTATACAGAGAAACACACATTCACACAGCCATTATGCTATTATAAGAAAATTCTATGATAAGGGACATGTGATCCAGGTGGATATTGGTGGCCACCTGCCAAGTCCACCTGGACCCCCACCATTGTCTTTCTCAGCATTTTCAGTTTCCTTAATTGTAGCACAACTTACTATTTTTAGCATTTTTTCGGGTCCTGAACTTCCGGAGCCGTTTTGAGGCCCTAAACGACGTTTTTTGGGGAATCCGGGGGCGACATGGGTCCATGGTATGGACCGATGTTGCTCGTTCCAATAATGGTAGTACTCGGATAGATCTTTCTAACGAGCTATTGTATGCGTCAAACGGAGATCATATGCCAAAGTTACGACCCCGGGAAGTTGATGTACCAATTTACCCCAAACGGGGCCCACAGTTTGGCGTTTCATCTCCTAGGGTTAGGTTTTGGAATGTTAAGGGTTTTCCATTGTTTCTGAACAATAAATAGGCCTTCGAGCCTCATTGTAACACAGGTCAGAGGCATGTAGCCATCACATCTCTTCTCAGAGATAAGCTACCATCGCCCTAGCTGGTTTATTTCCATTTCTGATTGTAAGCATATTTCAGTATTTTCCATTAATGAAATGAAGTATTATTTCCGCTGCATCTTTGTGTATATGGTTTTCTTTGTAATTTGTTGTGTTCCTATTTAAATCCGGATTAGTGGTATCAAAGCGGTCTGCTTTTTCTTTGTTTTTCTTTGCATGTCCCCAACAAGGTCGGGATATAAGGAGTTAGGACTTGAACTGGTTGAACCTTCGCAAGACCAGCCTCGCAAATCCCGACGGCCTCCCATGGCGGACGAGAAGAAAGACGAGGGGGCAGGAGATCCCATCAAAATCTTGCTCGAAGAATCCCTCGAGCGACAACGGAACGCGATGATGGACAGCTTTGCCCAGATCCTTCAGTGGCTACCCAGAAGCAACACATCGGCTTCCAGCAGCTACTCTGGAAACGCCACACCCTTTAAGGTACAAGTTAATTTTGAAATCCCCATATTCGAGGGCCAGATAGACGCGGATGCCGTAGATAAATGGTTAAATCTGCTAGAGGGTTATTTTTCTGTTCATGAATTTTCGAGTGGGGAAAAGATTGTTTTTGCTCTCCTCAAAGCAGCCCCCCACGTCAAGGACTGGTGGGAAACCTACTGCGAGCAGAAGGATGAAAGTACTGGCTCACTATTTTCAGACGCACCCACCTGGTATTCGTTCCGGGATGCCGTCAAGGAGCAGTACTACCCTGTTGGAAGCTATGAGGATGAATACATAAAGTGGACCACGCTGCGGCAGGGAAGGGACCAAGACGTGTCGGAGTTCACCAATCTTTTCCATACCCTTCGCACAAAGTTGGGTATCAAGGATTTGGAGCAACATTTGATACTCAAATACCATGGCTGCCTGCACAAGTACATCCAGGAAGAAATACAATTCCTAAACATCCCCTTGCTCGGCGCAGCATACCGATATGCCGTCAAGGTCGAGCAGAAGTTTAAACAAAAGAAGCGAGACTTTGGATCTGCGAATCCAAAGCAGGGGAAAGGTGCCCCGAAACCACAGAACAAAGGACAAATCCAAGGCGGGACAGCCCAAGAAAACCAGCCGAAGCTGCAAGCAAAGAATAGCGTCGCGAAGCCGAGAAAGGACACTGGAAAATGGTGCGAGTTCCATAAGAGCTCCACTCACAACACAAGTGAGTGTCGGGCCAAGCAGTCACTCGTGGCTGAGCTAAAGGTTTCAGAATCAGATGCATGTTCCGAATCTGAGTCAGAACCCGATAAGGGGTATGAAAAAGGGAAGCAGATCATTGATGTGGATCCCAGTGCCAATGTTGCTACCGCAAAGATCCAGAAAAATGAACCCGAAGATCCAGAGGAGGAGGAGCGTCTCTTCCACTCTCAGATGTGGGTAAAGGGCTCCCCGATACAGTTCATTGTTGATAGCGGGAGTCAAAAGAACCTCATTTCAGTAGAGGTCGTGAAGCGGTTGGGCTTACCGACCATAGCACATCCACAACCATACACCATTGGGTGGCCTCACCAAGGACGCGATCTTCGCGTGATCCAGTAGTGTCGCCTTCCATACAACATCAAGCCATTCACGGATGAGGTATTGTGTGACATTGCTCCCCTTGAAGTTTGTGATGTATTACTAGGACAACCATACTTGTGGAAGCGACATGATGTGTATGAATCAAGGACCCATGCTGTTATTATTACATTGGGAAATAAGTTGTTCAGGATACCATAGGTAGCACCACCTGCCGCCATCTCTTTGATTACTGCAAAACAATGCAGTAAGATCATTTCCAAAACCAGGAAATTTGTTTTCCTGATGATATGCCCTCAAGGAAAGAAGAAGACAGTGGCCGCGGCCTCGAGAGGGGGTCCCTCTGCACGACAACTACAGATGGACAAGATTGTGGAGGAGTACGAGGACATCTTCACCTCCCCGGCAGGGGTTCCTCTGCACTGTCAAGTCAAGCATCCATCGATCTGACCCTAGGTGCGCTGCTACCCAATGGACAAATTTATCGGCGCTCCGTTCTGGAGAACAATGAAATCAAGAGGAAGATTTAGGAGCTCCTCCAGAAAGGTCACATCCGTCCAAGTTCATCGCCCTGTGGGAGCCCGATCGTGCTGGTACAGAAGAAGGATGGGACGTGGAGATTCTGTATTGACTATCGGGCGCTGAACAAGATCACTGTCCGTAATAGGTACCCGATCCCGCGAATTGATGACCTCCCAGACCAACTAAAGGGGGCGAAATATTTCAGCAAGATCGATCTGAAGTCAGGATATCTCCAGGTACCAATCGAACCCTCTGATGTGTGGAAGACTCCCTTCAAATCCAAGGAGGGCCTCTTTGAATGGTTGGTCATGCCTTTCGGATTGACGAATGCTCCTGCAACCTTTATGAGGCTAATGGATGACATTTTGCGGCCATTCACCAACTCCTTTGTAGTAGTATACTTGGATGACATTCTGATCTTCAGCCAGAGTTGGGAAGAGCACCTCCACCACATCCGACAGGTTCTCCAAACACTGTGGCAACACAAGCTATGTGCCAATTTGGAGAAATGCACTTTTGGCATGACCCAGGTTCAGTATCTGGGATACATCATTGATGAACAGGGGGTGCATTTCGATCCATCCAAGATCCAAGTCATTCGGGATTGGCCCTCTCCAACCACTCTAACAGAGCTCCGCAGCTTTCTAGGTCTTGCCAACTTCTACTGCAGGTTTGTGTTGGGTTTTCTCATATTTCTTGGCCCTTAAGTCAGGTCACCAAGGGAGGGGTGAAAGCAAAATTCTGTTGGTCTGAATCTCAACAGAAGGCATTCATGGAGTTGAAGGATCGCCTCTGCACGGCACCAGTGCTCGCGTTACCAGATTTACAACAACCATTTGAGGTCGAGACCGATGCCTCTGACTATGCTATTGGGGCAGTCCTTACTCAACATGGACATCCATTGGCATATCACAGTGAAACACTTTCAGACACAGTCCGGAAGTACCCCACTTATGATAAAGAGATGTATTCCATTGTACAGGCCTGCCGACAATCGAAGCATTACATTTTGGGGAAGGAAACGGTCATCCACACAGACCACCGACCCCTGCAGTTCATACAGACCCAAGGGAAATTGCAGAATGATCGCCATCAGAAGTGGTCTACATACCTGCAACAGTTCCACTTGAATATCAAGTATAAGAAGGGCAGCACCAATAATGTTGCAGATTGCCTCAGTCGACCACCGATCATGGCGTTAACCACCGTGCTCAACTCTTGTGGGCACGAGACTTCTGATTGGCCACTTCTCTACAAAAGTGACCCAGAATGCGGCCACACATACCAGACACTCTTGGAGGGTCGGCGTGTTGCAACTTTTCACCTCCAAGATGCCCTATTATGCCACCTCGGTCACCTTTGTGTTCCTTCAAGCGAGCGTGCCAAGATGATTTTGGAAGCACACTACAGTCAGGCTGTTGGGCATTTCGGGGTCGAGAAAACAGTGGCAGTACTGCAAAATTATTTCTATTGGCCGAATCTTCGACACGATGTTGGGAAGTACATCAGATCATGTACTGCCTGTGCCCTTGCCAAACCGACCATTAAGAAGCACGTCCTCTATACCCCGTTGCCTACCCCTAGTCGACCTTGGGAATCCATCTCCATGGATTACATGTCAGGCCTTCCTTCCACTAAGCATGGAAATGACTGTGTTTTTGTGGTCGTCGACAGTTTTGTTGGCATTATGTTTCTGGTATGGCTATATGTTACAGATGTTGTACTTGATGGCAACTCCCGTGGCAAGGCTCTCATTATGTTGAAAATTAAGAAGTACGCAGGAAATCAGTTCAGAAGGTGCGTACCCGCAGGTACACCATGTAGGGACCGCGTCCAGATACGCAGGCCAGCCGTTCAGGAGGTGCGTACCCCCAGTGCACACATTTCAAGGCAGAGAAAAGCACACGTGGGGTTTCTTATGTTTTACTCTTGGTATTTAGCCGACGGTATTTGTGTTATTACGGTTTTGGCTCGTGGTATTGTTCCATGATTTTAGGAGGAGCTTGCCTATATAAAGCAAAGGAGATCACTTGGCTAAGTATCTTTTGCAATTGAATATCTTTAGATCTGAAATATTGGGTTATGGTCTTAAAAGCTTGATCTATATGAAAGGGAAGTTGAAGGCGAATCTGTGAAGTGTGATCTCTCGAGCTCATGATCAGATCTGAGCAACTGTGCCACTCTGGTGGACTGCCTATTCGGCTCTAATCAGAAGGCCGCAGGTGCTTAACTGAAGAGCTGCGTGGATACGCAGTGCAGAAACAGGCGATCTGCGTGGGTACGCAGAGCAGAAACAGGAGATATGCGTGGGTACGCAGAGCAGAAACAGGAGACCTGCGTGGGTACGTAGAGCAGAAGAAGGAGAGCAGCATGGGTACGCAGAGCGACTAAGGTTCAGGTGCGTACGCATAGTAAAAGTACGCGGCGCGATAGTATTTTTGGGTGCGTACCTGCAGTAACAGTACGCGGCGCGATAATGTCTCTGGGTGCGTACCTGCAGTAATAGTACACAGTGCAGTTCAAGGAACAGTGCGTGGGCACGCAGTGCGGCAGAAGGATCTCTGCGGGTATACGCAGGAAAGCAGAAGGTGAACTGCGTAGCGACGCAGGCCACAGAAGGAAAAACTGCGTATCTATCTTAAAATGTTCTGTTGATTGAATTTTTCTGTTGATAAGGTGTTCTGGGTTAGTTCTGTTATTGCTGATCTGATAACTGTAGTGGACTGTAACTTTTATGTACTTGATGAGAAGAAGTAGGGGGTTGTAGCTTCCTTCCAGGAGAGACTGGAAAACGAGAGAGAGAGTTGTAGCTCTCTGCAGGTTGCAGCCTGCGTACTGGTAAAGGACTGCACCAGTACAAAACCATTGTAAAAGGAGTTTCTAATTTGAAAGAAGATAGAGACATATTGCAGCAGGTGGTTTTTCACCCACATTGGGTTTCCACCTTACATCTTGTGTTCTTTGGTGTGACTATCTGTTTTCTTTTGTTCATGCTCATTATTTTATGGTACTGGCATGCAAAAATAATTCAAAGAACAAATAAAGAAGATTTATTAAAAGAATTAGATAATACTGATTCAACCCCCCCCCCTCTCAGTATTATTTCCAACAATTGGTATCAGAGCAGGTCCTTCAGAGAAGCTTGATCGCTTGAAGGTAGATCGTTCATCATGAGCAACTATGAGAGAGAAGCATCAATCAGGCCACCAGTTTTTGATGGGACAAACTTCAATTATTGGAAGGTAAGAGTCACTGCCTATCTTCAATCTCTTGGTACAGAAGTTTGGGACATCGTAGAGACAGGCTACGCTTTTCCTTCAGCTACTCCTACAGATGCAGCCGAGAAAAAGAAGTATGAAACAAATGCGAAAGCAGTCAGTACCCTATTAGGATGTATATCTCAATCAGAATTCATGAAGGTAATTCACTATAAATCCGCAAAAGAGATATGGGACAAAATTGTCACGAGCTATGAAGGAGATGAACAGGTAAAGCGTGCTAAACTTCAAACTCTCAGAATTCAGTATGAGACTCTCAAAATGTATAATGATGAAAGTGTGGCTAACTATTTTCTTCGGGTAGATGGGGTTGTTAATTGTATGAAAAATTTGGGTGAAGAAATAAAAGAGGCTATTGTGGTTGAAAAGGTTCTAAGATCATTGTCCCCCAAGTTTGAATCTAAAGTATCTGCAATAGAAGAAAAGGAAAATCTACGAATTCTTACTATGTCTCAGCTACATGGAATTCTAACTGCTTATGAAATGAGAAAGGGAGGTCCATCAGACAGAAGAGAAACTGCTTTCAAGGCATCAGGCAAAGGAGATTATTATGAAGCAAGCCACATCCCAGAAGAAGAGGAAGAAGAATCAAATTTTGTCAGAAATCTTCAAAGGGGTTCTGGAAGGTTCAGAGGTAAGTTACCTTTTAAATGCTTTGCTTGTGGAAGAGTAGGTCATTATGCTGCAAAATGTCCTTATAAGGATAAAGGAAAGGAACCTTCTAGATGGAACAAGAAACAAAATGCAAATAAGAAAAGCTACTACACTCATGAAGATAGTGATGGTCTATCAAACAGTGATGAAGATGAACAAGGTAATGAATATAAGTTGTTAATGGCATTTGAAGATGATGATTATATGGATGCTATAGATGTGGATAACCTTTATGATGAAATTACTAGACTCAAAAGATGTATAGAAGAAAAGAACATGATCATTGATACTCTACAATTTCAAATTGATGAAAAGGAAAAACATCTTGAAAAATTAGAAGGTGAAATTGTTGGTCTTAGAAAAGAGATTGAGAAAACAAAAGCTATTAATCTCAAGTTTGTCAAAGGATCTGAAACTTTGGATGAGATTATCAATTTGCAGCGGTCTCCACTAAACAAGACAGGTCTGGGCTATAATGGAGAAACTTCTCAAGCATCCACCTCAAAAAGTTATCTTGATGCTGCAAGAAGAAATGAGCAAAAGCACAATGAAGATCATCACGTAAAGCAGGGATGAATTACAAACAGAAACTATCAGGGGCAATCCATCTTAAGGGTGAACAAAAGCTACAACCAACCACAGGTAAAATCTTCTCAATTTGGTTCAAGAATAGATGACAATAGAGATTACAATCAATTGGCTGGTAGATTCGATAACCGCAGAAGTTTCTTCAATGGACAATGATTTTCTTGCCATAACTTTGGTCACAAAGCAGCTCAATGTGTTGCATATAAAACAATCATGACTAGGGAAGCTTAAAAACAAAGAAGTATGACCGGGATTACAAAAAGGACCTATAACAACTTTTCGGTTCTTGAAAATGAAGTTGAATGTTCTATTTGCAATAACTTTGGTCATGAAGACTTTGAATGCAGAAGCAGGTTTCAACAGAAAAAGGAACAAGCCTCAAGCACCAAAACATGGAGAATAAAGGAACCACAAACAGAAAGATGTGGGATAGCATTTTATGCAGAGGGACAGGAAAATCTGTGGTACATTGACAGTGGATGTTCGAAGCATATGACAGGTGATAAAGAAAAACTTGAGTCATTTTCTGCTCTAGAAAAAGGAAAGAAAGTCTCTTTTGGAAATGATACTCCTGCAACTATAAAAGGAAAAGGCATTGCTCAGTTAAAATAAAAGGTCAAGGCTGGAAATGTTTTGTATGTTGATGGATTGAAGCATAATCTTCTAAGTGTCAGCCAGATGTGTGATCAAAGAACCGAGGTTATATTTAGATCAAATGGATGTCTTGTTCGTGATCTTGATACAGGTAAAACAGTGATCAAAGGCAAAAGAACTCCAAATAATCTGTACATATTTGAAGAAGGACAACAACAATGCTATCTGAGCAAGGATGATGAGCACTAGTTATGGCATCGGAGGTTGGGACATCTAAGCTTTTCACAAATAAGGAAAGCATGCAAATATCAGGCAGTTCGCGATCTTCCAGATATCAAAATTCCTCACAACACCATATGCAAATCATGTCAGTTTGGAAAACAAACCAGAACTAACTTTCCAGAGAAAGAAGGTTCAGCTAGCATGCCTCTTGAGCTAGTACATACAGATACATGCGGTCCTTTCAGGAAAAGAACACCTCGAGGAGAAGAATACTTGATATTATTCATTGACGATTTCTCCAGGTTTGTCTAATTAGGACTTATGAAGCACAAAGATGAAGCATTCGAAAAATTCAAATCCTTCAAAGCCTTGGTTGAAAATGAATCAGGTCACAAAATTAAGTGCCTCAGATCCGACAGAGGTGGGGAATTTACTTCAAATGAATTCTTCGATTTCTGTGAAGAACATGGGATAAGAAGAGAATTCTCTACAGCAAGAACCCCTCAGCAAAATGGAGTTGTGGAAAGAAAGAACAGAACAGTCCAACAAATGGCTCGTGCTATGCTTGATGAGTCAGGAACTCCCGCAACTTTCTGGGGTGAAGCTGCACATGCTGCGGTTGTTATTCTTAACAAAACAAATGTCCGGGTGAACAGCACTCAAACTCCTCATGAGCTCTGGAGTGGTAGGACTCCTTCGGTAAAGCACTTCAAAATCTTTGGGAGCAAATGCTATATCAAGAATACTGATGAGAAGCTTGGCAAACTTGAACCTAGAGCAGATGAAGGCATTCTTCTTGGTTACTCTCCACATAGCAAAGCATACAAATGCTACAATAAAGGACTTGGCAGAATTGTTGACAGCATTGATGTAGTGGTTGATGAGAGGGGATACATCCCTAGGCAAGTACATCATGAAGACATCGAAGAAGATGAAGGCTACCCCCAACGACAGAATGATGAAGAAGAAGAACCTCAAGAAGAACCAGAGGAGCAAACAAGAATAGAAGAAAAGACTCCATCCAGATATGTTCAGAAGAATCATCCAGAATCTCAGATTATGGGGCAGAAAGAAGCAGGTGTACAAACAAGAAGAACAGTTGCAGAAGCTTCAAGCTATTTGGCATTACTCTCCTCTACTGAACCACAAAATGTGAAAGAGGCATGCGAAGATGAATGTTGGGTGAAAGCAATGGATGAAGAACTTGAACAGATCGAAAAGAACAACACTTGGGAGCTGATTCCTAGACCAAAAGATAAGGATGTTATCGGAACAAAATGGGTCTTCAAAAATAAATTAAATGAAAATGGAGAAGTAATTAGAAACAAAGCCAGACTTGTTTGTAAAGGGTATGCGCAGCAAGAAGGAATAGACTTTGAAGAAACCTTTGCTCCTGTTGCAAGACTTGAGGCCATCCGAATGTTCCTTGCTCTCTCAAGCTTTCAAAACTTCAAAGTATTTCAAATGGACGTGAAATCAGCCTTTCTGAATGGAGACTTGGAAGAAGAAGTGTACATTGAACAACCAGATGGGTTCATTCTTGGAAATGATCCAAATATTGTATGCAGATTGAAGAAGGCTCTCTATGGTCTCAAACAAGCTCCAAGGGCTTGGTACTACTGTTTGGACAAATATCTTCATCAAAAAGGCTTTTCAAAAGGATCAGCAGATAGCAATCTTTATATAAAAGTTGAAAATGACAAACTGCTAATACTTGTTGTGTATGTAGATGACATTATTTTTGGGAGCAATGAAGAAGCTATGAGTCAAAGCTTTGCCTTGGTCATGCAGAAAGAATTTGAAATGTCCTTGCTAGGAGAACTGACATATTTCCTTGGTTTGCAAATCCAACAAAAAGAAGGAGGAATCTTTTTATCTCAAACCAAGTATCTCAAACAAATTTTGAAGAAATATGGTATGGAAGATGCAAAACCAGTATGTACACCCATGGTCACAGGATGTAGCCTCAGTGCAAATGATGAATCTGCAGCAGTACATCAACCAACCTACAGATCTATGATTGGAAATTTACTTTATTTGACAGGTACCCAACCTGACATCATGCATGCAGTTGGAATAGTTGGAAGATTTCAGGCAAATCTGAAGGAGACTCATCTTCAGGCAGTGAAGAGAATTTTCAAATATCTTCAAGGGACTCAAAATTATGGCTTATGGTATCCTAGAGATACAGATCTTACACTTCATGCTTATACAGATGCAGATTGGGCCGGAAGCGTGGATGACAGGAAAAGCACAAGTGGTGGTGCGTTCTTTATGGGTTCCAGACTGGTATCTTGGTTCAGCAAGAAACAGAGTTCGATTGCCTTGTCTACAGCTGAAGCGGAATATGTTGCTGCTGCATCTTGTTGCACCCAACTCCTTTGGATGATGCAGACTTTGCAGGATTTTCAAATCACTTGTACACCACCAATCCCCATCTTATGTGATAACACAAGTGCAATCGGCATCTCAAAGAATCCTGTTATGCATTCAAAATCCAAGCACATACCAATCAAGTATCATTTTCTCCGGGAACAAGTGCTTAAAAAGAAGGTCAAGTTGGAGTATGTTCCTTCTAATGAACAAGTTGCTGATATTCTCACCAAACCATTGCCCAGGGACACTTTTGAATACCTCAGGCAAAAGCTGGGGGTTGTTGATGCATCATCTTATTGCTGAACCTCTTTTGATTGATGGTACAGGTTCAGGGGGAGCATATAATGCATTGTTGGCATTATGGAGGATGTGCAAAAGGAGATCTTGGAAGTAGCTGCAATATGTCTCTATCTCTTTCATGGTGGATTATGGTTCTTCATTGCAGATCTGGTTCATATTCAGGGGGAGCATGTTCTTAGGGGGAGCATACCCCTTTGCCCTTGATGTCAAAGGGGGAGAATGAAGCTAGCTGAAGATTGTGAGGTTGCCATCAAGTCCAAAGGGGGAGATTGTTGGCATTATGTTTCTGGTATGGCTATATGTTACAGATGTTGTACTTGATGGCAACTCCCGTGGCAAGGCTCTCATTATGTTGAAAATTAAGAAGTACATAGGAAATCAGTTCAGAAGGTGTGTACGCGCAGGTACACCATGCAGGGACCGCATCCAGATACGCAGGCCAGCCGTTCAGGAGGTGCGTACCCCCAGTGCACACATTTCAAGGCAGAGAAAAGCACACGTGGGGTTTCTTATGTTTTACTCTTGGTATTTAGCCGATGGTATTTGTGTTATTACGGTTTTGGCTCGTGGTATTGTTCCATGATTTTAGGAGGAGCTTGCCTATATAAAGCAAAGGAGATCACTTGGCTAAGTATCTTTTGCAATTGAATATCTTTAAATCTGAAATATTGGGTTATGGTCTTAAAATCTTGATCTATATGAAAGGGAAGTTGAAGGTGAATCTGTGAAGTGTGATCTCTCGAGCGCATGATCAGATCTGAGCAACTGTGCCACTCTGGTGGACTGCCTATTCGGCCCTAATCAGAAGGCCGCAGGTGCTTAACTGAAGAGCTGCGTGGGTACGCAGTGCAGAAACAGGAGATCTGCGTGGGTACGCAGAGAAGAAACAGGAGATCTGCGTGGGTACGCAGAGTAGAAACAGGAGACCTGCGTGGGTACGCAGAGCAGAAGAAGGAGAGTCGCGTGGGTACGCAGAGCGACTAAGGTTCAGGTGCGTACGCATAGTAAAAGTACGCGGCGCGATAGTATTTTTGGGTGCGTACCTGCAGTAATAGTACGCGGCGCGATAATGTCTCTGGGTGCGTACCTGCAGTAATAGTACGCAGTGCAGTTCAAGGAACAGTGCGTGGGCACGCAGTGCAGCAGAAGGATCTCTGCGGGTATACGCAGGAAAGCAGAAGGTGAACTGCGTAGCGACGCAGGACACAGAAGGAAAAACTGCGTATCTGTCTTAAAATGTTCTGTTGATTGAATTTTTCTGTTGATAAGGTGTTCTGGGTTAGTTCTGTTATTGCTGATCTGATAACTGTAGTGGACTGTAACTTTTATGTACTTGATGAGAAGAAGTAGGGGGTTGTAGCTCCCTTCCAGGAGAGACTGGAAAACGAGAGAGAGAGTTGTAGCTCTCTGCAGGTTGCAGCCTACGTACTGGTAAAGGACTGCACCAGTACAAAACCATTGTAAAAGGAGTTTCTAATTTGAAAGAAGATAGAGACATATTGCAGCAGGCGGTTTTTCACCCACATTGGGTTTCCACCTTACATCTTGTGTTCTTTGGTGTGACTATCTGTTTTCTTTTGTTCATGCTCATTATTTTATGGTACTGACATGCAAAAATAATTCAAAGAACAAATAAAGAAGATTTATTAAAAGAATTAGATAATACTGATTCACCCCCCCTCTCAGTATTATTTCCAACAAGGTTCTCGAAGATGGCCATTATGGTGGCCTGCAAGAAGAATATCACAGCAGAAGCCACTGCTAAACTCTTCTTTGAACGAGTGTGGGTGCACTTTGGGATCCCACAGTCTATCATCTTAGATCGGGACAATCGGTTTCTCATCACATTTTGGTCCAGTCTCTGGTCAATGCTGGACACCAAGCTCACGAAGTCCACAGCCTTCCATCCTCAAACTGATGGCCAGACAGAGGTTGTCAATAGGATGATTGTGCACATTCTGCGCATGTATAACTCAAAGCATCCACGCACATGGGACGAGAGCCTCCCCTATGTTCAGCACAGCTACAACCGAGCTCTTCACAGCTCCACTGGCCATAGCCCTTTTGAGGTGGGTTTGGGATTCCAGCCACTATGCCCCATTGATGTGGCCATGCCACTTGCAGCTACTCACATGAATTCAGTTCACGTCCTGTCCGATACAGATAAGGCCACCAGCTTCATTGAGCGCATCCAACATATTCGCCAGCAGGTCCATGACATTCTTGAGAAATCAAATGCCAAGTACAAGCAGCGAAATGATCAACATCGGGTGCCACACAAGTTTCAGGTGGGCGACAAAGTCTGGTTGCATTTGCAAAAGGAACACCTTACTAGAGCCTATCGAAAATTGAGACCACTCCGATATGGTCCTTACACCATTACTAAGGCTATGGGAGACAATGCATTTGAGCTCAGCATTCCCCCATTCCTTGGCCTGCACCCAGTGTTCAATGTGGACCACCTTCGGCCATACCTTCCACCATTGCTAAACACATCCGACATTGCAGAATAGCTCAAACCCACAGAATTAAATCCAGATTGCATGGAACAAGCTGCAACTGATCGGATCATGGACACACAGATCAAGAACACTTGCCAACAGAATATCCAACTGTATCGAGTTGTCAAAGCAGGCCAACTCCTTCAGCAGGGCAAGTGGCTCACCAGGGAACAGGTTCAGCAAAAGTTTCCTCATCTCATGGAGGGGCTCAACGCAATGGGGACCATTTCTTCCTAAGGGGGGAGGAATGATCCAGGTGGATATTGGTGGCCACCTGCCAAGTCCACCTGGACCCCCACCATTGTCTTTCTCAGCATTTTCAGTTTCCTTAATTGTAGCACAACTTACTATTTTTAGCAGTTTTTCGGGTCCTGAACTTCCGGAGCCGTTTTGAGGCCCTAAACGACGTTTTTTGGGGAATCCGGGGGCAACATGGGTCCATGGAATGGATCGATGTTTCCCGTTTCAACAATGGTAGTACTCGGATAGATCTTTCTAACGAGCTATTGTATGCGTCAAACAAAGATCATATGCCAAAGTTATGACCCCGGGAAGTTGATGTACCAATTTACCCCAAATGGGGCCCACAGTTTGGCGTTTCATCTCCTAGGGTTAGGTTTTGGAATGTTAAGGGTTTTCCATTGTTTCTAAACAATAAATAGGCCTTCGAGCCTCATTGTAACACAGTTCAGAGGCATGTAGCCATCACATCTCTTCTCAGAGATAAGCTACCATCGCCCTCGCTGGTTTATTTCCATTTCTGATTGTAAGCATATTTCAGTATTTTCCATTAATGAAATGAAGTATTATTTCTGCTACATCTTTGTGTATATGGTTATCTCCGTAATTTGTTGCGTTCCTGTTTAAATCTTGATCAACATACCTAAGGTCCTACATTTGAGAAGGTCCTTTAGGGTCCAAACCCTTCTTGGATTTCCCTTTTTGCTCCTTTGATCTACAAAACAACCAATTCAAGAGAGAACAACAGTATATGGACAAAACCTTATAAAGAAACCATCTTCATGTTATAAATAAAGGTAGTTAGTAATGAAATTCAAACAACCATCCACATATGAATTCTAACATGAATATCATTAACATGAAGAAGATTTATATCAGGAACCAAGACATGTGTTTCTTTTATTATAGACAAATAAAGTATAGAAAAGGAATAATTTCACTTGAGTCATCTTTTCGCAGGCTCCAAGCAAATCTTTCTTTCAGATTCGTCCAGCCTCAAGCCTTTAACAAACTTTCCCTGACTTACTCCATGATGTCACAAGCAGTGGATGAACATCAACACACAAGGAAACAAAGGTTTCCTATACTAATTGGGGAAGTGCAGGAGGCACAAGGATCTTCAGACCTGGTCAGGGGAAAATCTCAGCATAATAACCTTTCTCTCTCCTCTCTCCTTCTTTAGGCCTTCCCATTGAAGCCTTTTTATACTTCTCCCAAAGTAGTTTTTTAGTTGGGAGTTGGTTGGGAACAGTTGGGCCACGGGCACTAACAGGTGATCAGCAGGTAAAACCCGCGATCACCGCCCGAAATTAAGGAGTTTTATATTTTTTTAAGTGTTTTAATACATATACGCAGGTTGGGTATATGCCTACCCACGTATACACGCGTTTAACTCAGGGAATGTCGTGTATAAGGGATAAAACATTGTTTTTTAAATTTTGGACTAGGTCTGGAAGGAGGGGTTGCCCTAGGCCATGAGTGCAGCATCACAAATGATAAGAGTGAGATTTGGAGCTATAACATTCACTAATTATTAACTCATAAATCAACTAAAGAATACATCAGTTAACTCATTGCATGGACAGTTCAATGGAGACAAGTGTTAGAGGTGGGTGAAAGGGTGAGACTACTATCAGTTGTGACTATAGCTGTGCATGAAATTTTCACAATCATTGATTGAGATTGCCAATGAGGATTGCGCAGTACAAGCCAAGGGAATTCAAACTTGGATCAATTCTATTATCAACTTAGATTGCGCAGTAGAGGCAGGCAAACAGTGGAGGAGATTTGAACCCGTGACTTGTTCAGATCTGAGCTAGTTTGTGTCTAGCAGGTGGAGATAGTACTTAGTACTTGTGAGGAGTATTGTACTATGTATTGTTACATGTTCTCTAGCATTATAATATACAGATAGTCGGGGGTTTTCGGTTGTATGCTTTCCCCATTACATACTGTGTTGACATGTGTGATTGATGTTTCAATGTGCGCATGTGATTGTTTTTAATTCCACAAATTGATGATCAATGGTAGAGGAGGTTATGTATTATGCATGCATTCTGCAAATAGTGTATAATCAGTATAATATCTGTGAATAAGTGTTATATTATTCAAAATTTCTACACTAAAAATGGCAGAGTCCACCAAACCTCCCACTGAATTAAACTCAGGTTAACTATTGGTTTAATTAATGTTAAATTGGGTTAATTAGCACTAATTGTGCTTAAAAAAATCACTGTGCAATTTTTCATAACCGTTGACACTAATTTTTGGTGGTCTCTATGAACGTGGTCACATGGACGTAGCTAGCGAAAAACCTGCAGTTTAAGAAACCTTTAGCCTTAACTGTTGGTGGTTCCATGGATGTGGTCACATATTGTGCTTTTTTGATGGTTAGCTAACCTACACCATAACCTTACCTGTTTGGTGTTAGCTGTTGGCGTGTTCACATGGGGAGGGCTAGCCTGCAGGATCACCCCCCCTAACTGCCAACTCCCAAACCATTACACTTTAAATATATATGAACAAAGGTATGGTTAAGAAATATGTGTAGTAGAGACAGTAAGGTGCGGGCACTATTGAGGGAAGGTTGCGGGGTCGAACCCTGACGCCTCATGAAAATTTTGATACACCATTGTAGGGGCACATGCCGGCCTCTGGCTTGCCATGTGTCACCTTCCCATTTGTCTAACTTGACCACTACTACCCAATGATGCACTTCCACATGTCAACATATGACTCATCCACTTGTATAGGAATATTCCAAGGAATATTCTCCTTGGTGACTAGGCTGTACGGATGCCCAATCAACGTTTTTTTCAAAATTTTCCCTATTTGGTGAAACATTCAATGGGCTCTAACATCCTCATACAAACTCTGTTTTGAACAAAATGAGTTTCATTAGGATTGCATCGTCAAGACAAACAAGGTCCTTTAGCTTTCGAACAATTCCAAGCACTTTTATTTTTGAGCTATTTCTTTCCCCTAATCTAGATTATGATCATTAATTGAAACAAATTAAACCATGACTCTCATCAACCTCCCTTTCTTACGTCTTTTTGATATTACACTAGAAAATAAGTCTTGTAATGCAAAATCGACAACATAGATAAAAGGAAACACTAATAGTATTTGAACAAGCCATGGAAGCCAAACCTAAGAATTGAAAACAAATATGATAACTAAAAATGTTATATATTTGCATTGAATTAATAGTTTTATAAATTCCCCACTACAATTTTCATATAGTCATAATAACACATGGATTTTCAATGCCATATGCGTTATATAAAACATTTCTATATTTGGTAAAAAGTATGATGGACATAAGGAAAATAAGTAAAATTGGTAAACATGGGTGTTGCAAGGTTGTAACATGTATTGTGTAAATGCTTTAAGCATTTGCATACATCACAAAGGAACCACAATGTACCTTATAAAGATAATGTGAAATTTTCCCTTTCCTTTGAAAATAACGTTTTTACATACTCCTTACACTAACAAATAAAGTGCAACAACAACTCACCGTGCGAAGAAGATCCTAAATGCTAGATGCCACCACACAGTTTACAAAAGAAATCGCTCATGTGATGCAGTTAACAAAGCAACAATTGCACAACTTGGAGAACACATAATGTAACTAGTAGAATGAAAACCTAGTAGAGCACTTTGGAGAAAATCGTTCGTAACAAGCCCCCCTCAAGAACTAATCAAATATGCATTGAAAACGTGGGTGTAAAAAAATGTATCATAAACACCTAGAAAATGCAAATACATACACATTAATTTTTAAAATTTTGCTAGCTTCTATCTATGTTATTCTAATAAGTCATATATAGCAACCAAAATTGGACTTTGGTGTTGCACTTTTCAAATTCCACCAAGCCCAAAATAAAACCTATATCACTACCATATATTTGTATTTCAAATATAACATGCAACAAAATCATACAACATAGTTTATCCATATAATTCCAGATCATTCAAAAAACCTAACTTAAATACTCAACTAATATGTGTTTGGAAATAAATAAATAAAGCAACATGTCTGAAATGAATTATCAAATCGGAATTATCATATTGTTAATCACTCATGTTTACGACGACATACCAATGCAAAATTAACAAAACATTAAACACTAAAACAAACACCATTAATCATAATTGCAGCTAATAAAATTCAAATGCAAGTTCCATGCTCTGAGAAATATAAACTATAATATTGCTTGACAACTTTGGGTTTTTCCTCTCACAACAGTATCATCCATTCAATTATTTAGTATGATGACAACTACCAAGGATCTCTTTGGTCCGACAACCTAACTACATATTGAAACAAATATTGGAGTTTTTGTCACCTTGTTTCCTCATTTCTTAGTTTCTATGATTGCTAGCCTTGAGTATTGGATTGTTACTATTTAATTCTTTCAAATCTACAATAATATTCACATACCTCTTTTCCTATTTCATAGATCCTTGTGCCGCCAATGTGTAACAACCCTGGTGAAATTTTCATATAATAAAATTTAATAAAGGAAAAAATAAGACCACGGTTAAGGGAAACGTATTCCAAGCTAAATTTTGGGCAAAAATATCCTAGTGGGCATTAATAGATGTGTTATTTGGCTAAGTAAAATTAGAAAAGGCTAAGGCAAAAGAATTAAAAGGAAAAAATGCATTTTTGGCACATTTATTTATGAAAATAAAGGAAATTAGGAGAAAAGTAAGGTGAAATATCATAGGTTGCATGTGAGGAGGAAATTTAAGGAAAATAATGGAAAATGAAGAAAATAGAGGCCTCATTCATAAAAATGATTATGAGGATCCGTGGGCAATCTTTTTCTAGCCTTTTTTCAGTTCATGTTTCAAGCTCTCTCATTATTCTCTCTCTCTCACTCTTGGTCGCTTAGAGTTTTCTTGAAGCACTCTAGCTTTGGAGCAAGAAATGAAAAGAAAGCAAAGGGAGAGGAAGGAAATCAAGGATCAAGGAAATGAAAGCATGATTAGGTAGCTTCAAAAGGAATACTTGCAGGTAACCTTTTTCATGTGTGATTTCCTAATTGGTTTGGACATGCATGGCTTTACATGTTTGTGTATGGTTCTCTTCTTATCAATGGCATGGTTTTACTAAGTTATGACAATGGTTTTCAGCCTAGCCTTGCCTTTTTCTAGATGCCATGATGTTTCGATATTTATCTCTGTTTTGAGCTTTGATTTTCCAGATGTATTTTAGAATCTGGGGTGGATATGGACTCAAGTTTCATTCCCAAAGGCCTAAGAATCCCTTAACCAATTTTGGTGCGATACACGGTAAAGCCTGAGGGAGAAGTCTTGGCTTCGGGCCTACTAATCGGGATTTGGATTTCAGTAAAGCCCAACAAATTGGTCTCGGTTGAGGGCCTAGTGATATGAGATTGGACTACGGTAAAGCGTGAGAGACAAGGAGATGGAAAATTCCTCAAGGATAGTGATGGATTCTGGATGGAATTCCAAGTTCGGTTCGATTGTGATCAGAGCACTAGTTTTGGTGTGATCACAGTTTGATGAGGGTGTAGGTGATTTAGCCTTTGGACTCCCTTAGTTGTTCTTCGATCGGTTTTTCTATGAGATTCGACATTCGTGCCTGGAATATTTCACGGGGGTGACTGGCTAAAAGAGAGATTTGGTTCAACCATGTTTACAGTCGGGTGGTATGTGGAAGTCCCGAACCTAGTCGGATCTGCCTATGATTAATAAAAAAAAATTTCTCTTACTTTTTCACTAGTTTATATGTGGATTTAATGGTTGTCATATCTATGATATTTATATGGATTTACTTGTAATCGTTAAATGGATGGATGCAAGACCTAATTGATGATATAATAGTTTAATTGAGAAGGAGGTGATCCTTCTGGTTATGTTTCGTAAGTTCTTTCAATAATTTATATTGTGTCTTGTATCCTAGACCTGTAGGTTGCATTGATGCAAAGTTTTTGACAAAATGTCAGTCCCGATTTAGGATTCTCAGGCCTAGTCCTAAGGTTGATTTTGATTTATCAGAATTGTTATCATGTCTTGGATGGATTCTGAAGGTTGTAGCAAGTTCTAGGCAGAGGCTAAGATTCTTGGCTATAAAAGTGGCTCAAATCTCAGGTCGTTGGACAGGGCTTCTTAGAAAATCCCACAGTCGTTGGCACATAGGTCTATGGGAGCAACATTGGGATGTTGGACATTTTCATGCCTATAGCATGAAAGCAACCATGGGTTAAAAGGATTAAATAATCAGTTGGACTCAAGGACAGGATGTCTGAGTGGTTGACATGTCTCTGAGGGTGTTGTTGCTGATGTGGATGGGTTTGTTTGATATGTTCTGTCAATTCCATTTCCTTAAGGTCACCAAGGAAGTTGAATCCCTTATATTATCCTCTCCCGTCACATGTTTACCTTGGTTGGCTAGTTTCTTGGGTGGACCTAAGAGGATGGGGGTATTATAGATTGGTATCAGAGTGATTTATGCTCTCTTTGGGCCATATCAGATACCACAGAGTGGTATCAGAGCGGGCTATGCTCTCTTTCGGTCATATCTGATACCACACAGTGGTATCATAGTGGGTTTCACTCTCTTGGGATCATATCTGATACCATAGAGTGGTATTAGAGTGTATTACACTCTCTTTGGGTCATATCTAATACCACAGATTGGTATCAGAGTTGGTTGCACTCTCTTTGGGTCATATGTGATACCACAGAGTGGTATCATAGCATGGTTGTGATCTCCTTGGGTGAAGGTGATCAATCAAGAATACATGTCAGTTGCATGTGTGTCTCTTACACTTACATTCCATGTGCTTGTTGCATTGCATAATGTTGATCATCATTATAGAAAGGTTGTCATGAGGAGCTTGATGTGATTTTATGGAATGCATTTTCATGAGTATATCACTAGTTTCATATGATTATATGTCGCTTACATGTTGATTATATGTCGTTTGACTACATCCTTGTATGTCAGGTGCATTTTTTAATGTTTTGATTACATCTATCAGTCTTGTAGGTTGATTATAAGAATTGATCTCTTATGCTTGACTAGATGTGTTCATACATATGTGTAGTTGTTTAGGCATTTCTTATGCATGTTGATAGTTGAATGTTGCAATGTGTGCAATGGAGTAATGGTTGTTCTCATCCATGAGGTCATAAAATGCATTTTTTATATGGCCTTGCATTGATGACTAGACCCTAGCTAGAATGATGTTGATGCATTGATACAATTATTCGATATATGTATATATGATGTTATGATTATGTTATACATGTACCATGTTGATTTGATGATCTTATAGACAAGGTATCCTCCCCAAATTATGCTAAGGTATGTTTTTTTATTGTGATTTGGTTTAACTAACATACTATGCCTTGCAAGAAAGAGATCAGATGGCTAGCAAGGTGGTAGAGTAGATAGAATCTCCCTGTGCATCATATGCACAACGTGGTGTGGGGAATTCTTCAGACTTGGTAGACACATTGAGAAGCTTGAAGGAAGAAATAAGGAGTTGCAAAGTAGACAATGACAAAATCATGTAGGCATAAGAGAAACAAGAAGAGGTGAATGTGATACTACTTTAGAGTTTGTCAGATTTGCAGTGACAAGGACCACCTTGGATCATCTATGGACATGACGATAGAAATAATGGGACATATGGTGGTAGGTCTCCTAGAATACATAGGCTGAATAGATCTGACACGACCAGAGATGGAAGTTTGTTGGACACTACGGATTGGAGTGGTGATTGACACAAGTACTATCACAGTTCTGGTTCTGACAGGCATCATGATCATCATCATTATCATCCTTACAAGAGGACTGATAGGCGATACTTTCCGGATGAGTTTAAGAAGGCAAAGACACCTACCTTTGACGGAGAGATGAAAAAATCACAGGATGTAGAGTCATGGTTTTTGGGTATGAAGAAATTATTTCAATTTCATGATAGTCAGAAAAAATGAAAGCAAAGATAGACACTTTCAGTCTCAAAGGTAAAGAAGATATTTGGTGGGAAGACGTAAAGAATGTCAGAGGTATACATAAGATGGATTTGAATTGGCATGCATTTGAAAGGCTCTTCAAGAAGAAGTACTTGTCCGATAGGTATTATGATGACAAAGCTAAGGAGGTTTAAGTTGCAGATGGGTTCTATGAAAGATGATGAGTATACTAGTAGATTTTTGGAGTTGTTGAGATATGCGCCTTACCTCAAGGAGGAGAAGGCCCAGGTTCATAGATTAATCAATGGAATTGTAGTTTCAAATAGAGACCGAATTGAGTTCCATGAGCCTATACCGTTAGAGGAGGACATCCGAAAGTTGAACCATTGTTATGAGCAGTTGAAGCGCAAAGTTGAGCCTAAGCATGACTTGAAAAGAAATGAGAAAGATAAAGGAAAATGGCCACCAAAGAGAGGAAGACCTAAAGATGAAAATGAGAAATAAAATGAAGTTCCTTACAAGAGATTCAATACAGCTGAGAAGGGACATGGATAGCAGCAAGCTAGAAGCAGTGGTAGGGAGCCATTTCAGTGTTGGATATGTGGTAAGGACCATCTTAAGAGGGATTTTTTGCAAGATCAAAGTGGCGGTATACCCCATATCTATAGTGCTTAGGATGCGCATAAAGTTGGTGATGTTGGTCATAACATTCCTCGTATCTATGCAGCTGTGAACAATAGGTTGGTGGATCATCAAGCATCAATCATTGAGATGGACGGTAATATTTGTGATCAAGTTGTTTCTATGTTGATTGATCCTCGATCTAACTACAGTTATATTAATCCCAACCTGGTGGATAAGTGTTGTTTGAGAAAGGAAGTGCATGCAAAATCATGGTTGGTACAATTGGCTACAAGTATAAAGAAGTGATTTCACCATTGGGTAAGAGCTTGTGAATTTGAGCCAAATTGTATGACTAAAAAATCATATTTGAATGTATTTTCATTTGGATCATGCAATATTGTTTTTGGGTATGGATTGGCTAGACCTTCATGGAACCAATGTGGATTTCTTCGACAAGGCCATTGAGTGTGTGGATGATAGTGGGGAAAAGAGGGCTTTGCAGGGGCAGAAGAAGCCTACAACAGTGAGGATGGTTATCGCTATGTAGGCTAAGAGAAGTTGCAGAAAACGTTGTGTGATGTTTTTAGTACACATTTCTAGTGACAAGGGTAAGGAGGTCGAGGATGTCGATGTGTTAAGTAGGTACCAAGTTTTGCAATAGTTTCACAATTTATTTTCTGAGGACATTACATAGTTGCATTAAGGGAATTTTGAGGTCTAAAATGGGCCTCCTCAGAAAAATATACGACCAAAATAAACATTATATGAACCAATAGGATTCAAGATGATGATGTTAACCATGGGGGATGATTCACCATTTTTGGAGTAAAAAAATAAAAAAAATAATAAAATAATAAAATAATAAAACTACTTTTTCAACTTTTATTTTCAACTTATCTCCCTAAGGATTTACTCAAATTTTGATTGGGAGAACTCGTTGGATGCAAAATTTAATTCCTCATCCAAGGAGTACCCATGTTGCATACTTTCAATGGACCATGCTACACGAAAAATGAGAAATACATGAAAAAGTGTGATTGCAATTAAGTTTTTCATGTATTTATCATTTTTCATGTAGAAGGCTACATCAAAAGTATGCAATATGGGTACTTCTTGGATGAGGAATTGAATTTTGCACCCAACAAGTGTTCCCACTCGAAATGTGAGTAAACGCCTAAGGAGATAAGTCGAAAATATATTTTTTTCCTTTTTTTGCTCTACAATTTGATCATGTAATCTAATCTTATTTTATTATTTCCACTATTATTTTATAATTTCCTTAGGAGTCCCATTTTAGACCTCAAAATTTCCCTAATGCCACCTCACATGGAGGTAGACTTTTCTATTGAGTTGGTGCCAAGGGCAGGCCCAGGATCAAAAGAACCTTACAGGATAAGCACACCTGAGTTGGTTGAGTTAAAGTTGCAGTTGAAGGAAATGTTGGACAATGGGTACATTAGACTGATTGTATCGCTTTGGGGTGTGTAAATGTTGTTCGTGAAGAAGAAATATGGTACTCTTAGATTGTGAAATGACTACAGGAAACTCAACAAAGTAATGATCAAGAGCAGGTACCCATTGTCAATGATTGATGATTTGGTTGATCAGTTGAAGGGAGCAATAGTGTTCTCTAAGATCGACTTTAGATCGGGATACCATCAAGCACACATCAAGGAAGAGGATGTCTTCAAGACTGCATTCAGGACTAGGTATGGGCATTATGAGTTTGTTGTTGTTCAATTCAGTTTGACTAATGCTCCAGCTACAATTATGTGTTTGATGAATAGTGTGTTGCATCCTTATCTGGACAAGTTTTTTATTATATTCATTGATGACCTATTGGGATATTATAAGAATGAGGAAGAACATGTCAAGAATTTAGTAGTAGTGTTGAATTTGTTAAGAGAGCCTCAATTATATGCTAAACCTATCATGTGCAGCTTCTTTCAGACTGAGGTACATTACTTCGGGCATGTTGTCTCCAAGGATGGAAAAGAGTGGATCCAGAAATGATAAGAGCCATCATAGAGTGGGCAACTCCTAAGAACATGGATTAGGTGAGATCATATATGGGATTGGTAGTTTACTGTAGGAGGTTCATCAGGAACTTCTCACACATTTAATATCCTATCACATAATTGTAGCGGAAAGGTAAGAAGTTTGAATGGACAGAAGAATCTGAGGCTAGTTTTGAGGAGCTTAAGTGGTTGTTGACACATGCACTAGTGCTAAAGATTATGGATCTAGACAAGGAGTTTGTAGTGTGAACAGATTCTTGCAAGAGAGGGTTGGTGGATTTCTCATGTAAGAAGGAAATGTAGTGTAATATGAGTCACGAAAATGGAATAAGATCAAGCAGAACTATCGAACGCACAACCTTGAGCTAGCATCAATTATACATGCATTGAATATGTTGAGACATTATCTTCTCGGAATGAGGTTTACATTGATGAGTGATCATAGTGGGTTGACGTATTTGTTTGATCAGTCAAATCTAAATGCCAAGCAAGCTAAACGGTTGGATACCCTTAGTGAGTTCAACTTTGAGATTAGATACATCAAAGGGAAGGAGAACCAGGTTACAGATGCTCTTAGTAGGAAGGTATAAGTAAATCATATAGCATCTATGAGCTCTTATGGGACAAAATTATAGGATAGTATCTTACAGGGAGGACAACGGGATGAAAAATACATGGAGATTATGCACAGGTTACAATAGAGCATAGGTATAGGTACAAGTGTACGTACAAGTACAGGTGACCAGGATGCAAACTATCATCTCACGGTAGATGGTTTGGTGAGATTTAGAAACAAGATCTATGTGCTCAATTACAGTGAGCTCAAGAAGCTTATCTTGAGGGAATTTCACGCCAAGCCATACTCGGGTCATCCAAGATATCAGAAGATGTTGACGGAGGTGAAGAAGTTCTACTATTGGCTGAATATTAAGAAGGAAGTGGTAGAGGTCATGGTTAGATGTTTAGATTTTCAGTAGGTCAAGGAAAAATGAAAGCATCCAGGTGGCTTACTACATCCTATAGCGATTCTAGAATGGAAATGGGAGACCATTTCCATGGATTTCATTACAGGTCTTCCAAGCAAAATAAAGCAACATGATTCTATTATGGTCGTGGTTGACAGGTTGAGTAAGGTAGCTAACTTCATTCCATTAAATGTAGAAAATCATGTAGATCCACAAGCTCATGCAATGTAGTAAAGCACAGGACAAGAATGTAATTCTATTTACAACCAGCAGAAGCCAATAGATCGATGAAAACAATATGAATAAGAAAAAGATAAATCAATGGAACATAACACAAGACGTATCTGGGGAAAGCCACTTCTCAAACCACACTATCTATATTGCATATATGAGATATATGAGTCAATATACAAAGTTTATTCTCACTAGAACAATTCCGCACAAGAATGCTCAACTCTCTCAGCTCACAAGCTAGCTCTTGGAAAACACTTAGCCAATTCTACAGCTCTCCAAGCCCCTAATCTCTTATGCAATTCCTAGGATGAATAGCCTGTATTTAAAGGGAATTTAGGATTCCAAAACTGTAAAATCCAAACATAGGTCCCTATTTGATTACATAAATGATCTATGTAACTTAGTAAATCAAACAACTTATAGTACATTGTCCCTACACTCTAGTCTCAACTGGGTCTTTCTCATAATCAACACACATGATTTTCTGATGAGGGAATCTTTAGTTAACTAAAGTGACACTTGTGGATGAACTAGTGCACCAACTGACTATTAATTCTCTATCACTTCCAAAAATAGTTTGGAACTAATTTAACTAAACATAACTTCGTAAACTAAGTGATCTAATTAGAACTCAATTAAAACTCATATTGGACCCATAAAACTTAGGGCAAACATATACACTATGACTTCAGAAAGATTTCCAACTAAAAATTCCTAAGCTAATTAAGTTAATTAAACTTAATTAAATATTTACAAGTTCCTATGAGAATATAATTTGATTTTCATTCACAGTTTATTTCGAGGACAAATTAAATTGGAATTTCGTGTTTCCATTTGTTATGAAACCAACTCACAAAAAGATAGAAAAGATAGATCAGGGACTTCAAAATCAGCCTCCTCGAGGGGGAAACCTCCTTCACATTACACAAATGAACAATTCTTGGATGATACAAATGACAAGACCTCCTTTCTATATATAGGAGTGTAAGGGGTCATGATATAATCAGAACCAACATAACAATAATAATGTAAGGGAAAAAAAAATTACAATAGTGGGCTTTTATGGAGCACAATAATAACAATATGGGTAGTACATGGGCACAAAAATATAATAAGGGTGTTGCACTAATAACATTAGGGGGTTACACTAGTAGGATAGGGACCTAACATGCCCCTCTCCTTCAAAAAGTGTTGTCCTCAATGTTTGAGTAGTTCTGGATGCTTTTCTATAAAATTATCATCCTCCCATGTGGAATCTTCAGTGGGAAAGTTCTTCCACTTGATGAGATACTCTGGAATTGATCAATTTCATAGTTGTTGAGTTCTGTTTCCATGGCTGCTTCAGGTTCCAATATGATTTTTCCATCCTCATCAAGTTCGGACAATATTGTTTGAACTAGGAGCTTATCACCTATAACCTTCTTTAAGCATGAAACATGAAAAACTGGGGGTACTCGGGAAGATGTAGAAAGCTCCAATTTGTATGCCATAGTACTAATATTTTGTAGCACCTTGTAAGGATCATAGTAATTTGGTGATAATTTATTATCCTTCTTAGCTTGATTTAGGGAAATTTGTGTGTATGGTTGTATTCATAAAATACCCAGTTGCATATAAGAAAACTTCTTTCACTGAAATGTTGATCTACCTGTTGTTTCATTCGATTCTACGCAAAAGTGAGGTTATACTTTTTCTTCTTGATATGTCCTTCTATCTTGAGAGTTTGAGGAGTGGTAATTCCTGCCAATGCATTACAATATATGGTCGGATTCATTTTTTCTTTCTTTGGGGTTGGTTCCTAGTGTATATCCTCTTCTTTTGACGTTTCTTGATCCTTTTCTTCCTCCTCTTCACAATCAATGTAAAATAATTTCTTCTCAGCACACTTATGACCTTTAGTGTAGTTTCTATCACAACTGTAACAAAGTTCGTTTTCTCCTTTTTCTTCCAATTATTGTGTTGTCAACCTTGTAGGTTGTGGAGGGCTATGAGTAACAACACTTCCATATTTATAATTGTGTGTGGTAGGATTTATTGTTGCCATAATTTTGCTTTCAATTTTTCTTTCCAGACTAAATTCCTTCTCCAATGAATCAGGATCCCAAAGAAGAGCCTCATGTTGAATGGTATCCTTTAAATTCCCTATGAATACATCAATCCTTTGCTTCTATGGAATATCATTTACCCTTATATTGAATTTTTGGAAGTCCTCAATGTGATCTACCATTGAACCCTTTTGTTTGAGATTTATCAATTGGCTAAAGAAGGTGTTGCTCTTTGTATCCTCATAATCTGTCAATGAAAATTGACCAAGTGACTAGTGTTTATGAGAACAAAGCCATTTATACCATAAAAACTTATTTGGTTCTAAATATAAATATGGAATACGTACCTTTTGTAATAATTGCACATCATGTAGATCAAAATATTTCTCCATCTATAGTATCCATGTTATGGGATCCATTCCATCAAACTTCCTCGTATCGATCTTTGGAATATGGTGGGTATTCAATCCAATATTAGATTCTATGAATCATGATTAAAATTTATTTTTTTCTCATCATGAGTTTCCTCTACTACCTTTTCATCATTAGGAGACCTTTCTTGTAGCATCTTTGTCCCGCCTTCCTTCAAACCTTCCTTATCTTTCTTCAAATCTTCCATGCCTTTCTTCAAATATTCTTCCATTCCATCTATATTAGCTTCCATGGCACATATAAAACTATTTTTCTTAGCTTCAATTGCATTTTTCAAATCATCCATCCAATTTTTCTTACTAGGTGTTTCTATTTTCTTGATTTGAGTCATTATTTTTCTTACTTTTAGGAGATTGATATTTAAATCACTGGAACTCTATAATTTCATATCTTCAAGTTCCAAAATTTTGGCCTGTGGTATCCCTCTAAGTCCTCTTTCTAACCCCACTAGTCTGATCAACATTGGATTCTTTAATAAAGAGTCATACCAAATCTCCTATGATGACCTGATTATAGACTGGTTCAGTAGAGCGAACTTGTACAACATGCCATGTGTCACTATTTCAACCTTTAGACCTACAAAACAATACACAAAAAATTGTATTTCGTCCTCTTTCTGTAACTTCTTACAACATTTCTATCTAATGCTCAGAGAGAAGGTTATTACAATTTTCCCAAGGTCACCTATTTCAAATGTAATTTGGGAGTCTACAAAAACCCTAAATATCTTGGACCGTATCTCTGAGAATATAGTGAAATAAGATCTTAAATTTGGGCCTGAGATTCACCAAGATTTCAGATAAAATGGGTTTTTATTTCAAAGCCTAAACTTTTGCAGAAGAAAAATTATAGAGAACATTCCAAGATGACCTATTTTAGATGGAATTCTGGAGCTTGCAAAAACCCTAAATTCCTCAGATCATATCTTCGAACATATAGCAATAAAACATCTAAAATTTGGATCCAAGGTTAAGAAATGTTTTGGCTCAAATGGGTTTTTTTAGCTTCTGCAACTTCGTATAGAAAACGTTACACCACAAATTCCACGATGACCTGTTTGGAGTAGCAAAATCCTAGAATCCAAAGCTCTGATACCAAATGTTATGAAACCAGCTCACAAAAAGATAGAGAATTTAGACCAATGACTTAGAAATAAGCCTCTTCGAGGGGAAAACCTCATTTACATTACACAAACGAACAATTATTTGATGATACAAATGACAAGACTTCCTTTCTATATATAGGAGTCTAAGCGGTCCCAATACAATTAGAGCCTACATAACAATAATATTGTAGGGGCACAAAAATAACAATAGTGGGCTTCTATGGGGTACAATAATAACAACATGGGGACTACATGGACACAACAATATAATAAGGGGGTTGCACTAATAACAATAAGGGGTTACACTAGTAGTATAGGGACCTAACACCATTTCTCAATACTCCCTCTAAACAAGGAAGGGATTATCAACTACCAATCTTGTCTCTATGAAACTCGAATTTACACCTTGACAATGCCTTTGTCAAAATTTTAGTTACTTGCTCCTCCGTGGGAATGTACTGTAACAATATGCTTGGACCGATCATGAAAAACTGGATTTTCAGAGAGTTTGATACAACTCTTATTATCTCAGTAAATCATAGTTGGATCCATCTGCTGACCAAACAAACCAACCAGGATCTTCCTCATCTAGATGGCCTCACATTCTCCTTGACTCGTAGCCATGTACTCTACCTCTGTTAAATTGAGTGCAACTGATCTTTGTTTCTTGTTGTACCAAGAAACTATCACTGACCCAATACTGAAGATCCTCCTTTGTGCTCTTCTGGTCAGATGGACTCCCTGCCCAATATGCATCGGTGAAGCCTACAAGCCTCACTCCCTTTGTTCGTTTGTACCATAATCCATACTGAGAAGTGCCCCTGAGATATCTGAACACATTATTTACCACCTTCCAATACAGCTTGGTAGGCCTATCCATCGCTTGACTAAGTTGGTTAACAACATAGCACATATTCGGTCGTGTGTTCATGAAGTACATGATTGAACCCACAAACTACTTGTAAATAGTACCTTCCACTCCTTCCCCTAAAGTAGCATCCTCCTTCATCCAATTACCTGCTAGAGGAGTCTGCATGGGTTTGTTGCTCTCCATGCAGAATCTCCTAAGTTTCTCGTTGCCATACTTTCCCTGAGACACAAACAACTACCTATCTCCCTGCCATACCTCCATGCCAAGAAATTAATGCATGAGCCCCATGTCCTTCATCTCAAACTCTCTTGCAAGGTCCTCCTTGCAAGACTTGATCAGCTAATCATCACCTGTCAGTGTGATATCATCAACACAAAGTGCAATGATTAACATTTTACCTTCCACCACTATGTGGTACAGGTTCGCATCCTCTTCACTCTTCGTGAAGCCAAACCCGGTGAAGTAGCTATCTATCGTGGTGTACCAATCACGGGGTGCTTTCTTCAGCACATACAACACTCTCTTAGCCAGAACACATGCAACTCATGGTCGAAGGTCTGAAAACCTTCAGATTCCTCTATGTACACCTCTTCCTCAATCATGTCATTGAGGAATGTTGTCTTCACATCCATCTGATGTATATTCCAACCCATCTATGCTGATATTTCCAATATAGATCTGATCGACGAGTACCTTGCAACAAGATCAAAGGTCTCATCATAGTTAATCCCCTCTAATTTTGAAAAGAAATTGGCCACAAATATAGCCTCATTCTTCTCCACACTACCATCTGTAGCTTGCTTTACCTTGTAAAGCCAACGGGAGCTCACCACTAACTTGTCCTTTGGTCTCGGGACCACATCCCAAACAGTGTTATGAATTATGGAATCATACTCCTCCACCATGGCATCAACCCAAACCGGCTACTACACTTCTTCCTTAAAGGAAGATGGCTCTTTCACAACACATTCACCCATAAGAGCCATGTATCCAGTGTACCTCTTAGGTGACCTCCTCTACCTATGCTGAGAAGTGGGTACTCCCACATTCTCTTGTGCATCATCCAACAATATGTCAGCCTCTCTGGTGTGCTTTCTTCCCTCTCTAAAAGACTCTGCCTAAGTGGATGTCTCCACTCCTAGATCCTCTGCATGTGGTTGGTCCATATCAATATGAGGCTCCTCAACTGTAGAATCTAAAAGCTCCTCATCTGCATGTAGCTCAAGCTCCCTCCAAAGGGAAACTCGCATGGCCTTCTCCTCATCAAATCTGACATCCCTACGAACCACTATCATCCTATTGGTCGGAAAGTACACCCAATAGTTGTGAGGTGTATTAGTGTACCTCACAAATATCCCCAACTCTGTTATCGGCTCAAGCTTCGTCCGTGCATCTTCGGTCACATGGAAATATACCGATGACCCAAAAATCCTAAAGTGACCAACATTTGGCTGTTGAAAATGAAACAAGATGATGGAGCTTAGTGAAAACAAGTCGCCTTCACTAAGTGGGCCCGCAGGCTATTTTTTGGCGCAAAGTCTATTTTTAGAATATGTCTATTTTTAGACATATGGATCATGGTCTATGAGTTGCAGGATGCTATTTATGGATGATTGGTCATGTAGGTAAAAATAGATGGACCTCTATTTTTAGACATATGGGCAGATTCTATTTTTAGACTGCGAGTCTAAAAATAGAACAATCAAATATTATTAGCTCTGAATAATATTTCGACTATAAACATTATCTTATCCTCTTGCAGCACTTCAGTTTGAGCTACGGATGTGGCACATGAAACTGTTGTTGGGTGTGGAGCCTGATTATCTTCTATAGTACCAGCATATTGGACCCCCAGTTCAAAATGGGGCGGCAACGCCGCCCGTAAAATGATCGCTGCCGTGGGGGGTCCAGGGGGGGCGGCAGCGACTTTATGGAGCCCCCCCCCCTGACGGGGGGTTTCGGGGGCAGCGCCCCCGAAGCTAAAAACAACTGTAAAATTGCCTTGTAAAAGTATAGTAATTTCTGGTCAATCTGGGCCGTTCATTAGGCGGATGATCTAACGGTAGAACTTATGTTTAGTTTAGGGTTTTTTGACCTAGAAGGCAACCCCTCTCTTTATATGAGGGCATTGTATTTGAGGCTGAGACAGATGTGTATTCGATGAGCGAGAAACATAGAGGTGAGACTGTGAGAGAAAACAGAGGATATTACAGCGGTTTTGCTGTAGGTTGTATCTCTTCATTTTGCTGGATAATAGAAAGGAAGGACTGGCTGTTCGAGGTGGACGTAGCGCAAAATGGATGAACCACGTATATCTGTGTCTCTCTTGTTTTGTGCGTTTTCTGTGTTTATATTTCTGCAATATTATATGTGTTCCATTGCTCCGTAATATATAATTTTCTAACAACTGGTATCAGAGCCGAAGGTCTATTTGGCTGATAAACTCGCAGGAAAGAAGGGTTCCTGGTTCGAGTGGGAGCAATGGCAGAAGATGGTAAGTTTAGGGTCGAGAAATTTAATGGCCAAAACTTCTCGCTGTGGAAGATGCAAATGGAAGATTATCTGTATCAGAAAGATCTATACCTACCATTGGGCGGAAAAACAAAGATGCCGACGGGTATGAGAGACGAAGAATGGAACCTTCTCGATAGAAAGGCACTCGGAACAATACGGTTGTGTCTTGCTGCGTCAGTCACCTTCAACATTTCGAAGGAAACCACGACAGAGGGTTTGATGCAGACGTTGTCGAAACTATATGAAAAACCCTCGGCCTCAAACAAGGTATTTCTTATGAAACGGTTATTTAATATGAATATGTCGGAAGGTGGATCTGTTGCAAACCATTTAAATGATTTTAATACAGTTACAAGCCAGTTAAGTTCTGTAGGGGTAAACTTTGATGATGAAGTTAGAGCTCTGTTATTCTTGTGCTCATTACCATAAAGTTGGAATGGTTTGGTAATGGCCATTAGTAACTCCGTTTCTGGATCTAGTACTTTAAAGTTTGATGATGTTGTCGATGCTATCCTTAGCGAGGAAATGCGACGGAAAAGCTCCGTGAGACATCGGGAAATGCTTTGAGTGCAGAGTCTAGAGGAAGAAAAATGGAAAGAGGAAAGAGCTCAGGATATCGCAGTAAATCAAGGAAAGGCAGATCCAAGTCCAGATCGGGGATAGTGTGCTGGAAATGTGGAAAGAAAAGACACCTAAAGAAAGACTGTAGATCTCGGAAGGGAAAAGAAGGAGATGCACAGCAAGAAAACAATCATGAAGCAAATGTGACAGGTGAGGTGTTACAAGATGCTTTGATTCTTTCTTTCGAAAATATTACTGATTCCTGGGTGGTAGATTCAGGTGCCTCATTCCATGCCACACCTGAAAAGAAATACTTTTATGACTATGTTCAAGGAGATTTTGGACAAGTTCGTTTGGGTGATGATAAACCCTGTAAAATTGTTGGAATGGGTAAGGTTCTTGTAAAACAGCAGAATGGAAACCAATGGTTATTAAAGGAGGTAAGGCATGTTCCAGATCTAAAGAAAAATCTGATTTCAACAGGGCAGTTAGGCGGTGAAGGTTGTGTGACAACTTTCACAGATAAAGCTTGGAAGGTCACTAAAGGAGCCCTGGTAATAGCAAAAGGTGAAAAGGTTGGTACATTGTATTTATGCAATGGTATTTCTAACTCTGTTAATGCTTTGACTTCCAGAGGAGCAGATGCAGCATTATGGCATCATAGGCTCGGACACATGAGTGAAAAAGGGATGAAGATTCTTCACTCAAGGAATTTGTTGCCAGGTTTGAAGAATGTTGATTTGGATTTCTGTGAGAACTGCATTTATGGAAAACAGAAGAGAGTCAGATTTCTCAGAGTTGGGAAAGAAAAGAAGAACGAAAAATTAGAGCTTGTGCATACAGATGTATGGGGACCTGCTCAGGTATCATCTCTCGGTGGCTCTCGTTATTATGTTACTTTTATTGATGATGCAACTAGAAAAACTTGGATTTATTGTATTAAGAATAAATCTGATGTATTTGATACTTTCAAGAAATGGAAAGCTTTGGTTGAGATTGAGACAGGAAAGAAATTGAAGTGTCTTAGATCAGACAATGGAGGTGAATATTGCAGCAAAGAGTTTGATAGGTACTGTTCAGAGCATGGAATTCGCAGAGAGAAGACAGTTCCAAGAACACCACAAGAAAATGGTGTGTCAGAAAGGATGAACAGAACAATCATGGAGCGTGCAAGGTGCATGAGATTGCATGCAGGATTGCCTTTACAGTTTTGGGCAGATGCTATAGATACTGCTGTTTATTTAATAAACAGAGGACCTTCAAGCTCCTTGGATGGTGGTGTTCCAGAGGAAGCATGGACAGGAAAAAAGGTAAACTACTCTATTTTAAAGCCTTTTGGTTGTGAGGCATTTGTCCATATTGATAAAGAAAATAGAACAAAGCTTGAGGCAAAGTCAAAGAAATGTACCTTTATTGGATATGGTGTTAATGATTTTGGTTATCGCTTATATGATTACGAAAATCACAAAATCATTAGGAGCAGAGATGTAATATTCAATGAAAAGGTCTTGTATAAGAATCAGTTGCAGGAAAAGAAACAGGAAAAGGAAAACAAGGAATACGCAGTCCTTGATGAAATCACTGAAAAAGTAAAGGTGCCTGAAAATAATAATAATCAACAACCACAACAACAGCAACCATCACAACAACAACAGGCACCCCAAACACCTGAAAGTGGTGTTAGAAGATCTACCAGGACAAGTAGACCTCCTAAACGATACTCTCCTTCATTATATTATTTATTGTTGACTGATTCCGGTGAACCTGAATGTTATGAAGAAGCAATGCAGGTTGAAAGCAAAAAGAAGTGGGAGGTAGCCATGGAAGAAGAAATGGACTCCTTAATGCATAACCAGACTTGGGATTTAGTCAGGTTGCCTGCAGGAAAAACTACATTGAAGAATAAATGGGTTTACAGGCTGAAGGAAGAAGATGGAGGAAAGCAAAGGTACAAAGCTAGACTTGTGGTGAAGGGGTTTGCACAGAAGAAAGGTATTGATTTTGATGAAATATTTTCTCCTGTTGTTAAAATGACTTCAATCAGAACTATTTTAAGTCTTGTAGCAGCTGAAGATTTGCATCTTGAGCAGTTAGATGTAAAGACAACCTTTCTCCATGGGGATTTGGAGGAAGAGATATATATGCAGCAGCCACAAGGATATGAGGTGAAAGGGAAGGAGAAACTTGTGTGCATGTTGAAGAAGAGCTTGTATGGTTTAAAACAGGCTCCAAGGTAGTGGTATCTAAAATTTGACAAGTTTATGTCTGAACAAGGTTATACTAGATGTCACTCTGATCATTGTGTTTATCTGAAAAAGCAAAATGATGGCAGCTATATTATATTGTTATTGTATGTAGATGACATGCTTGTTGCAGGATCTAACATGCAGGAAATAAATGTGCTCAAAAGAAAATTGGCAAATTCATTTGCAATGAAGGATTTGGGTGCTGAAAAACAAATCCTTGGTATGAGAATAACTAGAGACAGGAAAAATAGAAAATTAACATTGTCTCAGAATGAGTACATACAAAAGGTGTTGAAAAGATTTAACATGCAAAATGCAAAACCAGTTAGTACACCTTTTGCTAGCCATTTCAAACTTAGCAAAGAAATGTGCCCAAAGACCCAAGAAGACATGGATTATATGTCTAAAGTTCCATATGCATCAGCAGTTGGAAGTTTAATGTATGCAATGGTCTACACAAGGCCTGATATTGCACATGCAGTGGGAGTTGTAAGCAGGTACATGAATAATCCAGGAAAGGAACATTGGATGGCAGTGAAATGGATTCTCGGATATTTGAGAGGTACCACAAATCAGGCATTATGCTTTGGTGGTTCAAACATATCCCTACAAGGATATGTTGATGCAGATATGGCAGGTGACAGAGATAATAGGAGTAGCACTACAGGATATGTATTTATTGTCGGAGGAACAACTGTCACTTGGGTTTCAAAAATCCAAAGTGTTGTTGCACTTTCAACAACAGAAGCAGAGTATGTTGCTGCTAAAGAGGCTAGTAAAGAAATGATTTGGTTACAAAGGTTTATGGGTGAATTGGGTAAGGAGCATGATATGGGCACGTTATACAGTGATAGTCAAAGTGCCATTCATCTTGCAAAGAACTCAGCATTTCATTCCAGGACAAAACACATACAGCTCAAGTACCATTTCATACGATCAGTGTTGGAAGATGGAGAGTTGAAGCTGGAAAAGATACACACTAGCCAGAACCCTGCAGATATGCTAACAAAAGTTGTAACCAGGGAGAAACTGAGAATATGCTCAGTTTCAGTTGGTCTTCAAGGATGACGATGAAGATGAGAAACAGCCAGATCCAAAGAGGAGTCATTGTCCAGCAAATGGAGCAGCAGTGGAGTTGCTACAATTAGTCTCCAAGTGGGAGATTGTTGGGTGTGGAGCCTGATTATCTTCTATAGTACCAGCATATTGGACCCCCAGTTCAAAATGGGGCGGCAACGCCGCCCGTAAAATGATCGCTACCGTGGGGGGTCCAGAGGGGGGCCGGCAGCGACTTTATGGAGCCCCCCCATGACGAGGGGTTTTGGGGGCAGCGCCCTCGAAGCTAAAAACAGCTGTAAAATTGCCTTGTAAAAGTATAGTAATTTCTAGTCAATCTGGGCCGTTCATTAGGCAGATGATCTGACGGTAGAACTTATGTTTAGTTTAGGGTTTTTTTCCCTAGAAGGCAACCCCTTTCTTTATATGAGGGCATTGTATTTGAGGCTGAGACAGATGTGTATTCGGTGAGCGAGAAACATAGAGGTGAGACTGTGAGAGAAAACAGAGGATATTACAGCGGTTTTGCTGTAGGTTGTATCTCTTCATTTTGCTGGATAATAGAAAGGAAGGACTGGCTGTTCGGGGTGGATGTAGCCCAAACTGGGTGAACCACATATATCTGTGTCTCTCTTGTTTTGTGCGTTTTCTCTGTTTATATTTCTGCAATATTATATGTGTTCCATTGCTCCGTAATATATAATTTTCTAACAACTGCCAGAAGGAAATACGCTTTTCCTATGGGTTAGTTGAGCTATTGCATGATGGACTTCAGTTAGAACTCAAGTGATCGAGTTTGGTGGAGTTGATTGAGGAGTTGATGGAGTTGTGTTCAGTTTGACTTAGTTAAACTAGTTGTATTTAGTCTAACTACCAAATACACTAGTTATGAGTGATGTGAATTAATTATTAATTAATTCACTAATTATTAACTCGTAAATCAACTAAAGAATACATCATTTAGCTCAGTGCATGGACAGTTGAGTGGAGACAAGTGTTAGAGGTGGGTGAAAGGGTGAGACTACTATCAGTTGTGACTATAGCTATGCATGAGATTTTCAAAATAATTGATTGAGATTGCCAATGAGGATTGCGCAGTACAAGCCAAGGGAATTCAAACTTGGATCTGATCTATTCTCAACTTGGATTGTGCAGTAGAGGCAGGAAAACAGTGGAGGAGACTTCAACCTATGACTTGTTCAGATCTGAGCTATTTTGTGTGTAGCAGGTGGAGATAGTATTGAGTACTTGTGAGGAGTATTGTACTATGTATTGTTACATGTTCTCTATCATTATAATATACATATAGTTTTTGGTTTTCAGTTGTATGCTTTCCCCATTACATACTGTGTTGATATGTGTGATTGATGTTTCAATGTGCGCATGAGATTTTTTTAATTCCACAAATTGATGATCAATGGTAGAGGAGGTTATGTATTATGCATGAATTCCACACATAGCGTATAATTAGGATAATCTCTGTGAATAAGTGTTATGTTATTCAAATTTCTACATGGTATCAGAGCGAAGTTGATCATCAGATCTATTATTCAGAAAGTGATTACATTTTATTTCTTCAGGCAGAGTCTGTAATCGGTCCAGGTAGCCTCTGGATACATCCTTCTTTTGGAAGGTGAGATATTCGGTAAATGCCCATACAGTCAATATATGTACAAGAAATATTTTGTTCTCACAAATTTTGGATCAGAAGTGGTTGAGTTTTGAGCTAGTGGAATTCGAATTTGCAGCAGTGTTTTCTTGGTGTCGAAGTTGAAATGTATTTCAATGGATTGTGATTGGAGTATGCCCTTGAAGGAAGCTCGAATTATATTGCATGGAAAGACAAGATGGAGGCAGTGTTAGATGACAATGGGTTGAAGGAGTTCATATAGGCTGAGGTCCCAAAGCCTACTGATGTTGCTCAAGTTGAGGCTTGGCAAAAGAAAACAACAAAGTGTCGAAGGATTCTGTTGGAGAGCGTGAAGGATCACATTGTATCCAGTCTGCATGGAAAGGCTTCTCCATACTTGATGTGGAAAGCGTTGACAGATTTATTCCAAAGCAAGAGCGACTAGAGGAAGTTGGCGCTCAAGGATAAACTCAAAAACATTAAGTGTGAGAAAGGAGACAGTATGCCCATGTATCTCACGAAATTCACCTAATGTCGGGATGAGCTGGGAAGTGTGGGGGTGACTATCGATGATGAGGACTTGGTGAGCTTGGATCTGCTTGGTCTTCTAAAGAGTTGGCATTCCTATTAGGACTCTATCAATGGCCGAGAGAAATTTCCAGGATGGGAGAGACTATGGTCTAATCTTGTGCAAGAGGAGATCAGGCGGAATACCAGGGACATATCTTCATCAAAGGCATCTGATGAAGAAAATTGCGCTTTGGCTGCCAAAGCAAAGAAGGGGAAGAACAAGAAAGCTTCTCATTCCGGTGCGAAAGGCAAGAAGCAAGACATGTCCAAGGTGAAGTACTTTCACTGTCACCAGCACAGACATTATACCACAAATTGTCCGTAGAAGAAGAAAAATAAGCAAGTTGCTAGATCTGCAGTGAGAGAGGCCTTAGTCTCGCAGTTTGAGCTAGATTTTTCACTGATCCCATGCTTGGTATCAAGCATGATGGGATGGGTATGGTTTTTGGACAGTGGTGCGTCTTTTCACATGACAGGAGATCGAGATTTGTTTTCTCATCTGGATGAGAAAGATCTTGGAGTGCACATCGAGATGGGCGATGATGGTATACACAGTGCAACCAGTATCGGTACCATTTCCTTCGAGAGGGAGTCAGGTAAACCCTTCGTATTGAAGGAAGTGATGCATGTTCCAGGATTGAAGAAGAATCTTATCTCTGTGGCGATGTTAGAAGACAAGGGATATGATGTTGTCTTCAGTGAGAGAAAGGCTTTCCTGCGCAGTAAGACAACTGGAGAAACCCGGAAGGTAGGGGTTCGAGTCAAGAACCTTTATCAACTACATGTAGATGGCTGTGCAGCAATGGAATGCAAGGTAGAAGGATTGGTGAGCTGGGATGATGGCGAGCTGTGGCACTGGAGATTGGGCCACCTTCACTATGGAGCCTTGAAGATACTGCAGCAGATTTCTATTGGGCTTTCTAAAGGCACTCTTGCGTAGTCAGATCAGTGCAAGGGGTGTACTTTGGGATAATATCTGAAAGCCACCTTTCACGAGAAGGATATTTGCGCCACGACGATCCTTGAGAGAATTCACACAGACGTGTGTGGACCTTTCTCAGTAGCTTCGACAGCAAAGCACAAGTACTATGTGATCTTTGTTGATGTTTTCTCTTGAAAGTGCTGGATCTTCTTCATGCAGAAGAAGAGCGAGACATACTCAAAGTTCTATGAGTTCAAAGCACTAGTCGAGAAGGAATCGAGGAAGAAGGTGAAGGCTCTTAGGAGCGACAATGTTGGTGAATTCATCTCTGGCGAGTTCAAGGACTTCTGCAGTGCGGAAGGGATTCGAAGAGAGCTCATAGCTCCCCATAGCCCACAATAGAACTGGGTTGTTGAGCGCAAGAAAAGAACGATCATGGGTGCTGCATGGGTGATGTTGCATGATCAGGGCCTAATCCTTCACTTGCAGGTGGAGGCATGCAATACTACAGTATATGTGCAGAATCGTTGTCCTCACAAGATACTTGGCATGAGTACACCCGAGGAGGCTTATTCTAGTAAGAGGCCTGATATTTCCCATTTGAGGATTTTCGGTTCTCCTGTTTACATGCATGTGATGAAGGATGCCAGAAAGAAGTTGGAGACAACCGCAGAGGTTGGGATATTTTGGGGTACACTAATATGCCCCACAACTATCGTGTGTATTTTCCAGATAGTCGCAAGACTGTTGTGAAACAGGATATCAAATTTCCGAAGGAGAAAGCCATGAAGTGTTTGCTTGAGAGGAAGCCACACCTACATGCAGATGAGGAGCTATTAGTTCCTAAGGTTGAGCTTCAGGATGTGGATCAGCCACAAGATGAAGTTCATGGAGTGGAAGAGACCACTCATGCAATGCCAACCATCAGAGGGTGAAAGCGCACTACAGAAGCTGAGCGACTGGCTCAAGATGCAGAGAAGGTTGTAGGACCACCTACAACACAGTGCAGATAGAGACAATCACCTTATCGGTACACTAGATACATGGCTCTTTTGAGCAAATGTGTCGTGACTGAGCCATCATCTTTCAAGGAAGTTGTGGAGGATCCCGCGTGGGTAGATGCCATGGTGGAAGAGTATGATTCGATTGTCAGAAACAATGCATGGGAGATTGTCCCAAGACTAGAGGGTAAGTTGTTGATCATTGTACTTTATGTAGATGATTTGATTTTGACAAGATATGAGGTGTTGATACTTTCATGCAAGGAGGATCTTGCTAGAGAGTTTGAGACGAAGGACTTGGGCCTCCTTCATTATTTCCTGGGATTGGAAATTTGGCAGCACAGTAATGGACTATTTGCTTCTCAAGGTAAGTATGCCTGGGAGATACTGGAGAAGTTCAACATGCATGGCTTCAAGCCTGTTGATACTCCTCTTCCTGGAGGTTGGAGGAAGGAGGATGCTACTTCAGCGGAGGTAGTGGATGCCACTGTTTATACACAGTTGGTGGGGTCGCTTATGTATCTGGTCAATACACGACCCAATATATGCTATGCTGTTAACTAGATTTCACAAGCTATGGTTAAGCCAACCAAGCTCTTCTAGAAGGCAGGAAAGCTTGTATTGTGTTATCTCAAAGGCACATCGGGATATGGATTGTGGTACAGACAGGAGGATGAGGTGAAACTATGTGGCTTCACAGATGCAGATTGGGCAGGGAGCCCAATGGACAGAAAGAGAACATCTGGAGGGATCTTCAGTATCGGGTCAACAACAATTTCTTGGTATAGTAGGAAGCAGAGATCCGTGGCACTCAATTCAGTAGAGGTCGAGTATATGGCAGCAAGTTTGGCTGCATGCGAGGCTATATGGATGAGGAAGATCCTGGTCGGGTTGTTCGGGTCACACTTGGAGCCTACTGTGATTTATTGTGATAACCAGAGTTGCATTAAACTCTCGGCTAATCCAGTATTTCATGATAGATCCAAGCAAATCGACATCAGGTACCATCATATCAGAGATTGTGTGTAGTGGAGAATCATGCTACTTTCATACATTCCGACAGAGGATCAGGATGCAAATATCTTGACAAAGGTGCTCACCAAGAGCAAATTTGAATACCACAGAGGCAGGATAGGGGTTGCGGATAATCCATATCTTGTTGGGAGGGAGTGCTGAAAATGCAACAAGATGATGGAGCTTAGTGAAAAGAAGTCGCCTTCACTAAGTGGGCCTGCAGGCTATTTTTGGCGCAAAGTCTATTTTTAGACTATGTCTATTTTTAGACATATGGATCATGGTCTATGAGTTGCAGGATGCTATTTATGGATGATTGTTCATGTTGATAAAAATAGATGGACCTCTATTTTTAGACATATGGGCGGAGTCTATTTTTAGACTGCCAGTCTAAAAATAGAACAGTCGAATATTATTAGCTCTTAATAATATTTGGACTATAAAAATTATCTTATCCTCTTGCAGCACTTCAGTTCGAACTACAGAAATCGCACATGCAACTTCCAGAAGGAAATACGCTTTTCCTATGGATTAGTTGAGCTATTGCATGATGGACTTCAGTTAGAACTCAAGTGATTGAGTTTGGTGGAGTTGATTGAGGAGTTGATGGAGCTGTGTTCAGTTTGACTTAGTTGAACTAGTTGTATTTAGTCTAACTACCAAATACACTAGTGATGAGTGATGTGAATTAATTATTAATTAATTCACTAATTATTAACTCATAAATCAACTAAAGAATACATCAGTTAACTCAGTGCATGGATAGTTCAGTGGAGACAAGTGTTAGAGGTGGGTGAAAGGGTGAGACTACTATCAGTTGTGACTATAGTTGTGCATGAGATTTGCACAATCATTGATTGAGATTTCCAATGAGTATTTCATAGTCCAAGCCAAGGGAATTCGAACTTGGATCTGATCTATTCTCAACTTGGATTGCGAAGTAGAGGCAGGCAAACAGTGGAGGAGATTTGAACCTGTGACCTGTTTAGATCTGGGCTAGTTTGTGTGTAGCAGGTGGAGATAGTACTAAGTACTTTTGAGGAGTATTGTACTATGTATTGTTACATTCTCTCTATCATTATAATATACAGATATTTGGGGGTTTTTAGATGTATGCTTTCCCGATTACATATTGTGTTGATATGTGTGATTGATGTTTCAATGTGTGCATGCAATTTTTTTAATTCCACAAATTGATGATCAATGGTAGAGGAGGTTATTTATTATGCATGCATTCCACAAATAGTGTATAATCAGGATAATCTCTATGAATAAGTGTTATATTATTCAAGTTTCTACACTAGCCTCTTAACGGAATAAGCCTCCTCTGGTGTCTTCATCACAAGTATCCGTTGTGGGCTACGGTTCTGAACATAAAATGTTGTGTTGTATACCTCAGCCCACAAGTGTAGCATTAGGCCCTTATCATGCGACATTTTCCTCGCTGCCCCTACTAGGATTTTGTTCTTCCTCTTAGCCACCCCATTCTGCTGAGGGTTATGGGGTACTGTCAACTCCTGTTTAATCCCTTCCACTGCACAAAAGTTCTTAAACTCATTTGAGACATACTCACCACTGTTATCACTGTGTAGAGCTTTAAACTTCTTTCCCGACTCTTTCTCCACCAAAGCTTTAAACTCAAAAAACTTTGTGAAGGTTTGATCCTTCTTCTGCATGAAAAATATTCAACATTTTCGAGAAAAGACATCAATAAATATAACATAATACCTGTGTTTGGATGTGGATGTTATCAAGAATGCTCCACACACATCTGAATCGACTTGCTCTAGAATAGCCTTTTCTCTAATTTATTTGTTGTGAATGGAAGACTTGGTGTATTTTCCCAAAGTACACCCCATGCATGTATCAACTTGCTCAAGCATACCTTTGGGAAGACCAGTAGAGATCTACTACAATATCTTCAAAGCCCCATTATACAAGTGGCCCAATTGCCTATGCCACAACTCACCAAAGTCTCACCTTTGTGCCCTTTCTAATTATGTGCTCAAAGAAACACACTCCTCTACCTCCAGATTATAGATATTCTTTACCTGAATCCTATCTTCTTTACTTGACCTGTGGATATGTGTTGAAGGAGCGCCTTTCCTTTCAAGAAGATCATATCATAGCCTCTATCCTCAAGCATGGAAATGGATACCAAGTTCTTCTTCAATCCAAGAACATACATAACATTATTCAAGGTGAGTGGAGCCCCATGCTCCCTCTGAAAAGTAATCATGCCCAATCCAGTAACACTATACTTCCCATCGTCACCCATCTCGATATGCATCTGGAGATCTTTCTCCTCCAAGTCATTGAATAACTCTTTGTCACTAGTCATGTGGAATGAAGCTCCACTATCTAAGTACCATACACTTCCCATCATTGATGACACCATGCATGCAATGAGGGAAAGATCCAATTCAAATTGAGAGGCCAAAGCCTCACCCACCACTCCTCTTGAGGAATTCTTCTTGGACTTCTTGAGTGGACAATTCGTAGCAAAATGGCCCAGCTCATGACAATGAAATCACTCAACTTTTGCCATGTATTTCTTCTTAGTTCCATGATAAGAATCTGATTTGGAATGGGAAGCTTTCCATTTCCCCTTCTTCACCTTAAGTGTTAAGGCACAGTTCTCTTCATCATTAATCTTTGATGAAGAGCCATCCCTGGTGTTCCTCTTGATCTCCTCCTACATCAAATCCGACCACAGTGATTCCTAATCTAGTAGCTTCTCCTAACTATTCACAGAGTTTTGATAGCTATGCCAACTCTTTGGGAGTCCTATAAGAGAAATACTCACCATATCATCCTTAGCAACCGTGGTTCCAACACTTCCAAGTTCATCACGACACTGAGTGACATTGGTGAAATATTTTGGAATCGTCTCACCTTTCTCCATTTTGATTTATCAAATTCTTTCCTTCAATGCCATTTTCCTTTAGTCACTGCTATTCTGATACAAGTTTGTCAATTTCTTCCACATAGCCTATGGAGTTTCCTTGGCATGGACACTCGAGACAATGTGGTCTCAAACTCCCTCAAGGATTATCTACCTTGCCTTTGCCACACACTTCTTCCATTCAGCGAAATTTTGTGCATTTGATGCTACTAGCTTAGCAATTTCTTGATCGACGAATTCCTTTAAGCCGTTATCCTCTAGCATAGCCTCCATTATTTCCCTCCAAGCTATAAAATTTGAGTTTCCTTCCAAGGCATACTTCAGCTGCAAACCATATAATGCCATCTGCCAATCCTGAAGTATGTAGTGCAAATTTGAATTTCACCTATAACCCAAAACTCAAAACTTTGAAATCTCTCTAGTATATTGTTCTCAACTCTAATACAATGTAGAAAATCTTGTAGATTCACAAGCTCATGTAATGTACTAAAGCACAGGACATCAATATACCTCTACTTACAACCAGCAGAAGCCAATAGATCAATGAAAACAATATGAACAAGAAGAAGATAAATCAATGGCACATAATCCCACTATCTGTATTGCATATATCAGAAATATGAGTGAAGATACAAAGCCTGTTCTCACTACAACAATTCCGCACAAGTATGCTCAACTCTCTCAATTGACAAGCTAGCTCTTGACCAACACTTAGCCAATTTTGCAGCTCTCCAAGACCCTAATCTCTTGCATAATTCCTAGGATGAATAGCTCGTATTTAAAGGGAATTCATGCTTCCAAAAATCTGCAATCCAAACATAGGTCCTTCTCCGATTGCATGCATGATCTATACAACTTAGGAAATCATAAAACTGATAGTACATTGTCCGTGCACTCTAGTCTCAACTAAGTCCTTCTCAAAATCAACATGCATGAATGTTTGATCAGGGAATCTTCAGTTAACTAGAGTGACACTTGTGGATGCAATAATGCACTAACTGAATGTCAACTCTCTATTAGTTCCACAAACAATTTGGAACTAATTTAACTGAACATAAGTAAATACACTGAGTGATCTAATTACAAATCAATTTAAACTCATACTGGCCCCTAAAACTTAGGGAGAACATATACATGACTTCATAAAGACTTCAAACTCGAAATTCCTAAGCTAATTAAGTTACTTAAACTTAATTAACTATTTAGAAGTTACTATGAGAATAGAATTTGATTTTAATTTATAGATTAATTCAAGGACAAATTAAACTGGAATGTCTTGTTGCCATTTCTCAATAGTAAAGACTACATATTCAGCTAGTGAGGTAGCACAGGTGTTGGTCAGATAGATAGTTAGACTGCATGGTGTTCCAAAGAAAATTGTGTCGAACAGGGATGCAAAGTTCACTTCCAAGTTTTGGAAGGAACTATTTGCAGACTTGGGCATAGAGTTGGCCTTCAACACATGTTATCATCCTCAGAAAGATGGACAAACAGAGAGGGTCAGCAAGATCTTAGAGGATGTGTTGAGGATGTATGTGATGCACCACAAAAATAAATGGGAGGATTATCTTCTATTCGTTGAGTTCACATACAACAATGGTTATCAGGAGTCATTGAGGATGAGTCCTTTCAAAGCATTTTATGGGAAAAGTTGTAACACTCCCATCAGCTCGAGTGATCCAGTGAACAGGTTACTTATTGGACTGGACATGTTGGCGGACATGAAGCAGGAAATGCAGATTATAATAAGAATCTAAAGGCATCAGGGGATAGACAGAAGAGTTATGCAGGTCATCATAGGGTGTTCAAAGAGTTTCAGGTTGGGAGCATGTGTCTTTGCGCATCAAACCCAAGAAAAGCTCTTTAAGTATTGGTTCATGTGCCAAGTTGGCACCATGGTATTACAGGCCTTTACAGATCCTTGAGAGGATTGGACTAGTGGCATATCGACTTGCATTTCCTTCAACACTGAAATTCCATGATGTTTTCCATATTTCATTGCTTAAGAAGTATATAAAGGATATTGATCATGTTCTTGATCGGTCTGTATTATAGGTGCCAGAGAAAGAAGGAGAGTTCCAGCCGGAGCCTCAATGCATATTGCAATGGAAACATCTCATGCCCCAAACCAGAGCCATCGCGAAAGTTAAAGTGTAGTGGAAGCACTTTGGGCCTAAAAAATCTTCATGGGAGATGGCGGATCAGATGTGGGCCCTATATCCTTCCTTGTTTGTCGGTTGAGGCAAAGCAGTTTTCGTTTGATGTTTGGTATATGTTTGGAATATGTCTTGTTGAAGTTTTTCGTATATGTATGTATATGTATATATACATAAATACCACCATGAGATAAATTATAAAGATCCAATAATCGGTGTGGGTGTCATATTATTATAGTTGTTATATTTTTATGTTGTCATGATGCTTTGCTTTTAAGAAGTTCTTTCATTGTAAATACTGCAACAACCTAAGTTTCGCTAAGTTCATGGTGTGGTTTAACACTGAGGATGGTGTTCCCCAAGGGGGAGGATTCTGTAGCAACCCTGGTGAAAAGTTCATATAAAAAAAGGTAATAAGGGAAAAATAAGTCTACGGTTAAGGGACATGTATTCCAAGTTGAATGTTGGGTAAAGATATTCTAGTGGGAATCATTGGATGTGTGTTTTGGCTGAGGAAAATTGGCAAAGGCATTAAAAGTAAAAAAGGCATTTTTGGCACATTTATTTACGAAAATAAAGGAAATTAGGAGAA